>CM037859.1:54827628-54955128 GCA_021292105.1 Anadara kagoshimensis
ACATCTTAGGCGCTTGACAGCTGAGATTTCACTTCTTTTCGTTAGCTCAGTGTTAAACTTTGGACAGGACACAGCTGTCAACATCTTAGGCGCTTGACAGCTGAGATTTCACTTCTTTTCGTCAGGTCAGTGTTAAACTTTGGACAGGACACAGCTGTCAACATCTTAGGCGCTTGACAGCTGAGATTTCACTTCTTTTCGTTAGCTCAGTTTTAAACTTTGGACAGGACACAGCTGTCAACATCTTAGGCGCTTGACAGCTGAGATTTCACTTCTTTTCGTTAGCTCAGTTTTAAACTTTGGACAGGACACAGCTGTCAACATCTTAGGCGCTTGACAGCTGAGATTTCACTTCTTTTCGTTAGCTCAGTGTTAAACTTTGGACAGGACACAGCTGTCAACATCTTAGGCGCTTGACAGCTGAGATTTCACTTCTTCTCGTTAGCTCAGTGTTAAAACTTTCGACAAGACTGTCTGCTATACTTCGGCAGCTATTCCACAGTTACTACATGCGCATTATAGATATATATATATCGGCAGCTGTTCAGTCACGCCTATCCTTAATTTGGCCATTCGGCTTTTCTCCTCTTTTCGTTCGCACATTGTTAAACTTTCAAGATTCAAGATTCCGAGTGTTTGGCGAAAGAACAGTCACTACCAACTTTCAGATCTTGGGTCAGACCTGGTCGGAGTTCGAACTTGAATCAATAACCTCCCACCTACGGAGCGAGCACTCAACCAATTGAGTTAGCGCAGTGGTACGGAGTCGCTCGACAGCAGAGCTTCAACTCTTCTGGGTCTGTACTGTATGTGGATTCTAGTACACGTCACTTCACCTGTACATGTTAATCAGAGGCTGGTTGTAATTATACCCCGTTAAATAAACATTGATTAAAACTTTGTTTAATTTCAGTAAAATATGTTTGTTAATAAATTTGATATAGGTATCGATAATGAAATATATAATTTGATATTAAATAGTAGATGAAACAGGTATAAATTGCATGTGACGTGATTGGTAACACCTGTTGCGGTAATTATCATACCCTCTGGTATAAAGGTAACATCATCATAACAATTAGCTTCGTTTGAAGTGAATAATTAATTGATAATTAATATGTATATACATGTACGTATGAAATTATAATGTGGTATCACTGCAATTAAAATCAATTTTATTTTAAAAATCACAATACTTAATGTACCTTGTGAATTTTATTTTGCATATAAAGAACGTTTTACTTTTTCGATGAATTTAAATTGGTTGACAAAAAAGGTTGTAAGTTGCATATGTATTATGTAGATCAATGGCTTAGGTGGTCGGTTGGTTAAAGCGTTAAGCCCTTACTTCCAAGGTAGTTCATCTATACAGTCCAACTTGCCTTAAAGGTCGCCTTTATAATAGGGACGTCTGTCTTATAAGGCCAGTAAAATTTTATACCAATGGCTCTTTATTCGTGTTATTTGAACCTCTATATAAGGGGCACCTGCCCATTTGGCCACTTTCACTAGTTCCCTTGGGTGGCCTTAATAGACAGGTTTGACTGTACATGTATATATTTTAGGCCTGTACTGGATTGACCCGTACCAGTATAATTAATAGTCTACGATATTAGGTCGCCATATGTGAATACTTACCATTATCAGTTTTAATTTAAACCAATCGTTTCCATGAAAACTTTTAAATTAATTAAAAAACTTATGGAATATATTTAACCATTGAAATGTCTAGAAAAGGAAGTTATAGCACTATAAACACCATTTCTAAACAGTTCAATGGTTATATTAACATTTCACAATTTTTGAAAAACTTGTTTTTGATAAATTTATAACACTGTCGTGTACAGCTGGAACAGTCACTCAGTGACGTACGTCACTGCTATAGGCGTAAGCAAGAGATGAGTGACGTCACATTAGCCCCTATAACTTCATTTGGTCTCAAACAGAGTTTAATACATTCAAACATCGTTAATGTAAATATTTTACATGTTATGGCCTAATGTCCAATCGCTGAAGCAAACAATAAATGACGTCTCGCGTATTTGATTAAGCATAAAAGACGTCATCGTGTCAATGGTAATTATGTTTATAAAATTACATTAAGACTCAAACAGTTTATATAATTTTCATTTTACCTATAGCTGCTGACGTCTCGATATAAGTGAAATATTCTATTCTTTATTTGGACGTAAACACCTATTCAATTTTTGATAATAAATAAATGGTAGAGCTTGTTCCCACTACGAGGACTTTGTACAACGAAGCAGAATGCTTGAAATTGTTGACTCAGGGATATTGCAAGCCTAGGCTTATCAAGGCCTTCTTGAAAATTGTTTTATGGTCGTCATCACAGTATTGTTGATAGGTTTGATGTCTCTGTGTCCAGGATTGCCCTGGATATATTTGACGTCCCATAGTTGCATGTTCCTTTCACACAATTTCGATTACACACGTGGCGGGTGCAGCTAGCTAAACAGGAGGTGCTTACCCTTCCGGAACACCCGGCCTCACTTCCCTGAAAGAAGTTCACGTGTTTTTAGAACCTAACTTGTCAGTTCAAAAGTTTACTTAGCTTCTGGATGGTGATTCGGACATGGATTAGTATGTTTGTTGTTGATAAATTACGTAACTATATCCAAACTTGATTGGAGAAAAACATTAAATTGTTTTAGAAAAAATTGTGCTAATCCATTTTATGCAGGTCACGTGTTTGATTCCATATCACACCTTCGTAGAAACGCAATAGGGGGAAGTAAACCAAAAGTAGCAACACCAAGCGTAGTCAATAGAATAGAACACTACAAGAACGAAAACCCGACAGTGTTTGCCTGGGAAATACGAGACAAACTGTTAGCAGAAGGTATATAGAACACTCTTAAAAATAAATTCAAAATATGATGATTCAGTAGTGATGTGTCATAATATAAATTGAATATTTGATTCAGAAAATTCAAAAATTTATGATATGACAGATTTATTAAAATGTACATATTACTGCCATCAAAGTAATATTTAAAAATCCTACTGTCATGTGGCATAAAACTTTCATTTCTATAGATGACAGTTAAAATTGATGTTATTTAATATGGCTTCCTTTTGCCCCATCCCCCTGATATTTTTACTTTATAATTTTTGCTTTACTATGTTGTGTGTAAATAACTTTAACTCGTGTCTCACAAGTCTTTTAAGGCTGGATGTTATTCAGGTTTTATGTAATATTTTAATATGTATATTATGTTTTATAACATGTGAACTGGACCTTATTTTCTGTGTCAATTTTTGGTGAAGTTTTCAACAGAATATTGTTCAGCTTGCTTGATGCTGTCACGGCATTTTTAGGCTTTATAGTTCAGTCAAAATTAACTTTTAATGAAGGATAAAAATGGACGTGCTCCAAATTTATTTATTTATTTATTTATTTATTTTTAAGGTATTTGTACTCAGAATAATTTACCCAGTGTGAGTTCAATAAACCGGATATTACGAAACAGAACGGCAGAAAAGGCAGCGTTAGAATACGCTAGAATGATGTCTGGATCCCTGTACTCTTTACCATTTCCGCCATTATTTACACTATCACCGTCACCGTACGTCAACAGCGGCGTCAACATCCCAATGCCACACAGGACCGACGTACCCGATACTAGTGGACCCATAGAAGATGTCTCAGACCACGAGGATAAAGGTACATGCTTCAGAAGCTTGGCTATAGCTAAATAAATAAATAAATAAATAAATAAATGACACCTCCTCATCTGGGTCTACCACTGATACAAACCATCTTTGAAAACTGTTACAATCAAGTTCTAATATAAAGACAGAAAGAAATTAATGGATTTTTCTCAACACACAGATAGGCCAAATGTTATCAATTGACAGTATGTTTTGGGGCTTGCACATGGTTTGTTCAAGTTCAATTGGAGTCTAATTTTGTTTTGGGGGTTTCAAATGGCATAAGGATCCCGCTTGTTTAAACACTGCAATGAAAAAGATTGATTGATTGAATAGGGTATAACGCCACAGACAAGAATGTTTCACTTATATCGAGACGTCATCAACTATAGGTGAAGTGACTGTTTTTTAGCTCACCTGAGCCGAAAGGCTCAGATGAGCTATTGCTATCTATCACCGTCCGTCGTCCGTCGTGCGTAAACTTTACATTTTAATCTTCTCCTCCAAAACTACTGAGCCAAATTTGATGAAACTTGGTGATTATTATGCCTGGGTAACAGGCTTTCAAAATTGTGTTCGGGGTTTGACCACGCCCAACAACATGGCTGCTGTTACTAAAAATAGCAAAAAGACAAAAAAATCTTCTTCTCTGAAACCAAAAGGTGCAGGCAAATTTTGATTAGATTTTTGGATTCAGGATACCTAGATACATTAAAATTTTGTTTTTCGTTAAAATTGGACGAAAAATAGGTTACGCGTTTTTTGCATAAAATTATGTAATTTTTAAAATGAGACATTTATTGTTATAACTTCATAATGGCTGAAGATAATTGTATGGAGTTTTCAATGTTGATCTTGTTTTGCGATTTTCTTCCGATTGATGTCAAGGTCAAAGGTCAAGGTCATGTCCCAGTTTTTGACCTTTGATAAAAAATGTTATTTTTTAAACATTTCTGGTGATAATGACGTAGGATTTTTGGTTAATTGTAGGTATTGACATGACGATCATTTTGATATATCAATTAAGGTCATGAGTTCAAAGGTCAAGGTCACAGATGTAAACAAGTACTGAAATGATTATTTATCTAAAAAACTATAGACTTTTTGTATAGGCATGTATATTAGAATATTTTAGGTAATGGCCCATTGGTCATTTTGATATATGAATAAAGGTCATGAGTTCAAAGGTCAAGGTCACAGATGTAAACAAGTACTGAAATGATTATTTATCTCAAAATCTATAGACTTTTTGTATAGGCATGTATATTAGAATATTTTAGGTATTATCCTAACGATCATTTTGATATATGAATGAAGGTCATGGGTTCAAAAGTCAAGGTCACAGATGTGAATGAATACCTGAATGGTTAATTATCTTGAAAACTGTTAACTTTTTGTATATGCATGTATATTAGAATATTGTAGGTATTAGCCTAACAACCATTTTGATATATGAATGAAGGTTATGGGTTCAAAGGTCAAGGTCACAGGTGTGAACAAGTTCTGAAATGATTTTTTATCTCAAAAACTATAAACCTTTTGTATAGGCATATATATTAGAATATTTAGGTATTATCCTAATGATAATTTTGATATATGAATGAAGGTCATTGGTTCAAAGGTCAAGGTCACAGATAGGAATGAATACCTAAGTGGTTAATTATCTTGAAAACTATTAACTTTTTGTATAGGCATGTATATTAGAATATTGTTGGTACTGGCACAGTGGTCATTTTGATAAATGAATGAAGGGCATGGGTTCAAATATCAAGATCACAGATACAAACAAGTACTGAGATGATTATTTATCTCAAAAACTATAAACTTTTTGTATAGGGATGTATATTAGAATATTGGCCTAATTATCATTTTGATATTTGAATGAAGCTCATGGGTTCAAAGGTCACAGGTGAGCGTTAAGGCCCATGGGCCTCTTGTTTATCTTTGCAATGCCCATAGGGTAATGTACAGGGAGGATTATTTAACGTACCATGTCATGTCAGCCGTGACAAAGGGCATCAAGTTTTAAGGTCCGAAGAACCCAGTGACTTTCATTTCTAAATGCCGAGTGCTTGGCGAAAGAGCAGCCACTACATTTTTTCAAGTCTTGGTCAGACCCGACTAGGGTTTGAACCCACGACGAACAAACGGAGCAAACACTCTACTAACTGAGCTACCCTAGTGGTTTCTAGATAAAAAGAGACAGCACTTAGAAAAGCTATGAGAATTCATTCACGGTATTTTGTCAAACCCGACCAGGGTTCGAACCTACAACCTCCAACATACGGAACAAGCACTCTACCAACTGTTCTACCTTCAGGTCAGTATATATTGCATCAATACTTTATTTTCCTATTTAACAGAATCACCAGACTGTGATACAGAAGCAGAGACAGAAAATCGAAATACACAAAAACTAAGACGTAATAGAACCACATTTAACTCAGAACAATTAGAAATATTGGAAAAAGAATTTCAGAAGACACACTACCCAGGTGTGGCCACGAGAGAAGACTTAGCGACAAAGACAAACCTGTCGGAAGCACGAGTCCAGGTACTTACAATAAAGACCTTCAAAACTGCCTTATAGGCCACCTCTATATATAAGGGCGACCTGCTTTTAAAGGCCACTAAAATTTATCCCATCTCCTCTTTATTCATGTTTTTAACCTGTATATAAAGGCTACCTGTCCATTAGGGCCATTTTTATTGGATCCATGAGTTGGGTGGCCGTTACAGACAGGTATAACTGTAACAATATAGGTCAATGTAATATTCTTATATTACTGTTCGTTTGGTGCTTAAAAGTCAACCAATTTACAGAGAGTTAGTCCTATCTTGCAAACAATCAACCATCGTGCAATTTGTTGTGTGGCGGCATTGGTGACAAGCTAGACCGTTTTTTAATTTTAGTATGATGTGAAAACCTTTGTCAAATGCATTGATACTTTGTAGATATTTGATAATGGGCGCTGGTCTTTCTTACAAGTTTGTCTTGGGGCCATGTTTTATTTACTGTAATTGTACTTTTAGTCGTGATGGATTCATTTTCGCTTATATCGCGGTCGAAAATTTTCCGCTAAAATTTGTACCACACGAAAGTGCATTGTTACCTTAAAGTGTATAGCCAACATAGATCGATGTTTCATGCACCGTACACTGTCCGTTCCTTGATTTTCTATATTATAGTAATTTTCATAAATCTCCGAATATTACACCTCGGAAAAAAGATAGAGAATTAAAAAAAACGCGAAAATTTGACCCCGTGAAATTTAGTACATTTGCAGTATTCTATTCAGTTCGTACAGTCTGAACATTCGGAGCTTAAATTTTATTTCGCAGGTATGGTTTTCAAACCGAAGAGCAAAATGGAGAAGAACACAACGACTTACTTTTATACAGACAACAACACGAGCTCTGTTTTCAACTTATCCAATGAATTTGACAGTTCCGGACAACTCTAGAAATACCAGTGAAAGCAGCTTTAAATCGTCAGTGATAAATTCCGAGACCTTTATGATTCCGAATGGTTTACATCATAAACGTTTGGGAAGTGACAATTCTGCTTTCGAAAAATTGCCAAAACAACAAGTCCCGGATTCTTCAAATTGTTATTGCTAAAAGAACACACACGCCGAACACGCCCACAATGTTCCGACACTTGCCGCCATCACGGTACCAAAGCAGCGTCACGGCAACTTATGACGTACTAGTGTCAGTGACGTCATTATATGGCGCTATTCAGGCTGAGTTTTCGTTCTTTCTGCGTGTAAATCAAGAATCCGGCCATTTAACGGAACATTGTGGGCATGGCCGGCGATATGTCAATTCCTAATGAAAAGTCAAGCGAACACAGACGCTTGATACCGTACAAAATCACCCTATGTCTCTGTATAATGATTTTATTACCGTATTGATCAAGTGCCTGTGTCACCTTGTCAATATTTAGATGTTAATAAGGCAAATTTCCGTTTGTGGTTAGATCTCATATCTATAGGAGAATCCATTCATTACATAGGTGGTATTAGGATACGCAGTATAGTTCGTGCTTGGTGTTTCTCATTATGTTGACGAAATATATACTCGTTCATAATAAATATTTAAAGTAAAGGTCAAGTGGACAGGTCAATTTTGTTTGCCCATAACTTTTCTCGATTTACCATGTTTTTATCTTACATTGGGAACCTAACCCCAAGTACCCGTGGGTCCACATGGTTGATTGACAGAAGAGGAGGGGAACCATCATGCTATCTGCTATTGTAAATATTGTTGAAATATGTACATGGGGCAATGTGTTATAATTATCATTATGTAATAATTATCATTAAATGATACAACATCATCATTTGTGTTCGGAATTGTAAAAAAATTAAAACTTAAAAGATGTATGGAGTTGAGTAGAGTAATGGTGATTAACATCCCAGTCAAGAATATTTCACTTATATCGAGACGTCGCCAGCTATAGACGGAGATGACGAAATTTTGCCTGTGCGTTGCGCTAATAGCAATATACAGCAGGGTTCTTTATCGTGCCACGGCTTACCATGACACGGGACCTCGTTCAATTTAAGTTCTCATCCGAAAGAACCGTGATCTCTATTTTGTAATGTCGAGTGCTAGGCGGAAAAACAGTCACTGCCCACTTTCAAATCTTGGGTCAGACCCGGTCGGGGTTCGAACCCAAAACCTGTCACTTTCGGAGCGTTTAAAGATGTATGGCATTAACTGTCTTGTCAATGTTGATAGATGACAGAGCTGGTCCCAAGTACATAATCATTCCTTAACTGAGATGTTCCTTAACTTTTTTTTAAACTTAGTTTTATGGAATGATTGTCTCAGAAACTGCACTGGTTATATAGGACGATTGTCTCGAAAACTGTACTGTTAATATTGAATGATTGTCTTGGAAACTGCACAGTTTATATGGAATGGTTATCTTGTAAACTGGACTGGTTATATGGAATGATTGTCTCAGAAACTGCACTGTTTATATGGAATGGTTGTCTTGTAATCTGGACTAGTTACATGGAATGATTGTCTCAGAAACTGCACTGTTTATATGAAATGGTTGTCTTGTAAACTGGACTGGTTATATGGAATGATTGTCTCAGAAACTGCACTGTTTATATGGAATGGTTGTCTTGTAAACTGGACTGGTTATATGGAATGATTGTCTCAGAAACTGCACTGTTAACAAGGAATGGTTATCTTATAACTGGACTGGTTATATGGAATGATTGTCTCAGAAACTGCACTGTTAACATGGAATGGTTGTCTTGTAAACTGGACTAGTTATATGGAATGATTTTCTCCAAAACGACACTGGTTTTATGAAATGATTGCCTCAGAAACTGCATTGGTTATATGGAATTATTGTCTCAGAAACTTCACTGGCTATATGAAATGATTGTCTCCAAAACTACACTGGTTATATGGAATAAATGTCTCCAAAACTGCACAGGTTATATGGAATGATTGTCTCAGAAAATGTACTGGTTATATGGAATGATTGTCTCGGAAACTGCACTGTTTATATGGAATGATTGTCTCCAAAACTGCACTGGTTTTATGGAATGATTGTCTCGGAAACAACACTGTCTATATGGAATGATTTTCTCGGAAACTGCACTGGCTATATGGAATGATTGTCTCGGAAACTAAACTGCTTATATGGAATAATTTTCTTCAAAACGACACTGTCTTTATGGAGTGATTGTCTCAGAAACTGCATTGGTTATATGAAGTGATTGTCTCAGGAACTGCACTGGCTATATGGAATGATTGTCTCGCAAACTACACTGATTATATAGAATTATTGTATCAGAAACTGCACTGGTTTTATGGAATGATTATCTCAAAAACTGCACTGGCTATATGGAATGATTTTCTGGGAAACTGTACTGTTTTATATGAAATGATTGTCTCTGAAACTGCATTGGTAATATGGAATTATTGTCTCAGAAACTGCACCAGCTATATCGAATGATTGTCTCTGAAACAACACTGGTTTTATAAAATGATTGTCTCTGAAACTGCATTGGTTATATGGAATGATTGTTTCAGAAACTGCATTGGTTATATGAAGTGATTGTCTCAGAAACTGCACTGGTTATATGGAATGATTTTCTCCAAAACAACACTGGTTTTATAAAATGGTTGTCTCTGAAACTGCATTGGTTATATGGAATGATTGTTTCAGAAACTGTACGGGCTATATGGAATGATTGGTAATCTGCACTGGTTATATGGAATGATTTTTGCAGAAACTGCACTGTTTATATGGAATGATTGTTATCCAAACAGCACAGTTTATATGGAATGATTGGTTCTTAAACTTCACTGGTTATATGAAGTGATTGTCGCAGAAACTCCACTGGTTTAATGGAATTATTGTCTCGGAAACTGCCTGGTTATATGGAATTATTGTCTCTGAAACTGTGCTGGTTGTATGAATTAATTGCCACAGAAAACTGCACTGGCTATATGGAATTATTGTCTTAGAAACTGTTCTGATTACATTGAATGATTTTCTCTGAAACTGCACTGGCTATATGGGATAATTGTCTCCAAAATTGCAGTAGTTATATGGAATGATTGTCTCTAAAACTGCACCGGTCATATGGAATGATTTTCTCAGAAACTGCACTGGTTATATACAATGATTGTCTAGGAAACTGCACTGGTTATATGGAATGATTGTCTCAGAAACTGCACTGGTCATATGCAATGATTGTCTCGGAAACTGCACTGGTCATATGGAATGATTTTCTCAGAAACTGTACTGGCTTTATGAAATGATTGTCTAGGAAACTGCACTGGTTATATGGAATGATTATTTCCCAAAATGCATTGGTTATATGGAATTATAGTCTCCAAAACTGAACTGGCTATATGGAATGCTTTTCTCAGAAACTGCATTGTTTATATAGAAAGATGTATAAATCCACATTATTCCACTCCTAAGGGTACTTTCATTTCCTCCACCATCAGAACTGACTGCCTTGATATCAGTAAAAACAAATTAACTGGGGGTAAAACACCATTACTCCAATCTTGACTCTACTCTATTGGGGATGATCTGATTTTGACAAACTTTCTTATTGATTCAAAGTATACTGCTGTACACAGCATTCCTCATAATTATTGAGAATTTCTTCAAAACTATATTTTGATAATTATGAGCTGTCAACTGAAAACTTGGACAACAATCAAAGGGGAATTGATCCTACAACTAAATGACCATAATGAGAGTTACTTCCTTAATTTGTTTTATCACTTCTGGTCCTCTGTTAGCTAGCAAATTTAATGGTTTTGGTCAAATGATTCCCATTTTTAATTCTATAATAGCTTAACGAACAAATTTTTTTCTTTTAACTGTAAACTTGATTAGAATATTAATTAATTTTTAAGACTGACCCCTGTAGATATAAGCCCCTTTTTCTCAAGCTGAGGGGCTGGCAAAGTACATATTATTTTATATTTCTTTTGTTATAAAAAAGTTCAAATTATTAATTAATGGTTTTTTATAATATGAAATTCTCAATATTTATGAGGAATGCTATATATTTCTATCACTAACTCAGACAACAGAATCAGAAAGTATGTGGGAATATATCCCAATTATCTTTCTGACGTCACACTAGACTGGCAATGGGGTTTGACGCTGTACCACATGATCAATACCCCTTAACATTTGTGCAGGACAATTTGGAAAGTTTAATGTCACAAATTCCAGGAATAATATCGTTTTATAGCAAAATGTCATTTTATGTGATTCCATACCCATTGGAAATAAGTGTTCCACACAAACGTTAGAGGGTATCATGTGGTGCAACGGCAAAAAACCCATTAAACAAAGAAAAAGGAAGAAAACATCAAAGTTTAAAAATATTGAAACTTTAACTTATTTTAATGATATTTGATTTAACAATAATGTTACATATTTATATTACCATCCCTGGTTGACATGTTACCAATATAAATTTGTAAAAAACACACAGACATGTAATATACAAGCACATGAAGAGGAGTAACAAAATGTGTGTGTGTGTGTGTGTGTGTGTGTGTGTGTGTGTGTGTGTGTGTGTGTGTGTGTGTGATTCAAACATAACAGTTAAAGATTGAAAGGGAAGTTTAAAGATAGTCCGTCAACTAAAAAACTTCAATGTTTTCTGACAAAACACTGTAATCAAAAACAATACAACACATATCTATAAACAAACAACATTGACCTGTCTGCTTGACCTTTAATTTAAATATTTATAATGCACCAGTATGCCTTTATGTATTATAGGTGACACAAGTTTTTTCATATGGTCTACAGCATGGGGAATGTTCATTTTTTTATGTACTCAGTGTTTTCCATCAGAGGTGGCAACAGGCAGATTTGACAGCCTAAACCTCCAAATTGTCTGGTTAGGATTAATAAAATTGCCTTCAGAAGACCTGAAAATTGTTGTTGGTCTAAGAAACCCCCTTGACTGTTGGATTAGTCAATCTGCCTCCCGACACAAATTTTAAGAAAATCACTGTGTACTAACTGTGAATTCTAGCACTACCCATATATTAAGTGGATCCTCCTATATGAATATCCCTAGAATGAACGGTCAAACAGACAGGTCATTGTTGTTTGCCTATACCACTGAACTTCAACTCTGAAGCTCACCCTTACATAGATGGAGCTAACAAAAATCAACATACTTAATACACTACATGAAGGGCCTACAAACACATTATATGATGCTGATATAGAAATTTGAAGAAATCAATGTACTTGGCATGCCCTAAACATGCATATCTGTAACAGAATAAACAGAGGTGCCATGACTTCAGAGTTTGAAATTATACGTGCCCCACTCAGTTTTTGACACAACAATATTTTGAACACAAATTGTAACACAATACACAATATTGATGAAAGAAGTCTTAATCCTGCTGACCTAAATCCGAGGTCACTGTCACTATACATTCTTATAAACAAAATAATACAAAAATATGCACTTAATCCATCACATACAAACAGAGGGATGGACACTGTCCACCATGACCAGCTGACTATTTCCTCTTGTCTCAGGAAGGCCAGGACAGAATAAACTAACACAGTTAAAAGCTGCATCCAAATTTCAAATGCCGTCATACCAAGCCATTTAACAATCTCTTTTAATGTGAAGAACATGATTCCAGCCTTATGTTGTTTTTGTCAAAACATATAAAGTTCTCAGGAGTCTGGACAGCTAATGCTAAAAATAGTGAGGAAAAATTATTAATATTGCTTACAAAGTGATACCACCAATAAAGATGAACAATCTGATTAAGTTTTTTTCCCATAAATTGCCAAAACCAGTTCTATATTGTTACACCATTATATATCAGATACATGTTGGTTACCGCTGTATTTAAACTACATTGTGCATCATCTGATATTCAGAACTGTGACATCATGATTGCGTTCTATGTTCTATTCTGTAACATTTTGTACATTTTCCTGTCATTCTATTTTTCCTTTAGATCCTGTCAGGTGTTTGTGAAATCTGAAGCAGAAAAAATACATACCATAAAATTGATTGATCGATTGATTGATTGGAGTTTTATGTCCAAGTCAAGATATTTCACTTATATCGAAATTTCACCATCTATGAGTGAAGTTAGAGGCGCTGATGTTGGTAGCGATCACCACCTGGTAACAGTATCTATCAAACTAAAACTGCGCAACACACAAGGAAAGGGTACAACAAGGAAGAGATTTGATGTGGACAAATCAGAGATATCAAGACAAGGCATGAGTTCAACATCACACTCAAAAATAAGTTTGGCATTCTACAAAACCTACAATCAGAAAACAATACAACATCGGTTGATGAAAAATGGAAAGAAATTTGTAACATCTACACTGAAGCTAGCGAAAAGTGCATTGGCTACAAACCAAAACAAAAGAACAAAGAATGGATAACACCTAACACTTGGAAAATGATTGAAACAAGAAAATGCACCAAAAAGAAAATACTTGAAGCCAAATCACTGAGACTTAAGAAGAAACATCAACAAGATTACAGTGAAATACAGAAACAAGTGAAAAAAGCTGTACGTACAGATAGAAGAACATACATAGATGCCTTAGCAACAAAAGCAGAAGAGGCAGCCAACAAAGGGGAACAAGGAAATCTATACAAAATAACAAAAGTAATATGTGGGAAAAACAGACCATCACCAAACCTTCCCATCAAAGACAAACAAGGAAAGCTGATAACATCAGAGAATGAAATGGAGGAACGGTGGACAGAACATTTTAAGGAGATCTTAAACAGACCACCTCCGATCCATGAACCTGAAATCAGTGAACCCGAATCAGAGTTGAATATCAACACCAATCCACCAGACGTTCCAGAAATTACATCAGCCATACAGTGTTTAAAAAATGGAAAATCTCCTGGAGTGACAATTTAAATGCTGAGCTATTCAAAACAGACCCACTCCTTACAGCTACCATCCTCCAACCAACCTTCAAAGAAATCTGGGAAAGTAAGACCATACCAGATCAATGGAATCACGGAGTCATCATTAAAATACCAAAAAAAGGAAATTTAAATGACTGTAATAACTGGCGTGGAATAACACTTCTCTCCATTCCAAGTAAAATCATGGATAAAATTATCATCAGAAGAATATCCAAAGCAGTAAATGTCAAACTACGGAAGGAACAAGCAGGGTTCAGACCAGGACCAGGATGTATCGACCAAATATTCGCACTGAGAAACATCATTTAACAGTGTACAGAATGGCAGCGACAACTTTATCTGAACTTCATCGATTTTGAAAAGGCCTTCGACAGCATTCATAGAAACAGTCTCTGGAGAATTGTGCGTGCGTACGGCATCCCCCAACATCTTATAGACATCATCAAGAGTTTCTACGTCAACTTCAGATGCAAAGTTGGAAACTCAAGCATCGAGTTTGGTGTCAAAACTGGAGTTCGCCAAGGTTGTGTAAGAGGAACACAACATCAGACATCCCAAGAGGTATCAGATGGGGAACGTTCACAACACTTGAAGACTTGGACTTTGCCGATGATATTGTCCTGTTTTCCCACTCCCATCAGCACATCCAAGACAAAACACATAGGCTCCACGAGTATGCTGGAAACATTGGACTGAAGATCAATGCTAAGAAAACTGAAGTCATGACCCTAAATTTGAATAACCCACAAGGAATTAAAATGGACAATCACATCCTCCCATTTACAAACAACTTTACTTATTTAGGGAGTATTGTCACAACAGATGGTGGAGCAGACAGGGACATTCAGCAGAGACTAGCCAAAGCCAGAGTAGCATTTAAGAACTTGCAAGCTGTGTGGAAATCCAGCCAATATACCAACAGGACAAAGCTCAAACTGTACAAAAGCTGCATCATACCAATTCTTTTGTACGGTTCAGAGTGCTGGAGAATGACAGAGAACGACCTTACCAAACTGTCAACTTTCCACACCAAATCCCTGAGAAGAATCCTAAAAGTATTTTGGCCAAATACCATCTCAAATCAGGACCTTCTCAGCAGATGTGATCAGGAAGATATGGCCACCATCATCACCAGGAGACGATGGATCTGGATTGGCCACATACTCAGAAGGGACCCTGAATCCATCATAAAGACAGCCCTCTTCTGGACACCAGAAGGAAAAAGGAAGAGAGGGAGACCAAAAGTTACCTGGCGGCGAACAGTGGAAGCAGAGATGAAAGAGTATCAGAGAAGCTGGGGCACTCTCCAGAAGCTAGCCAGTGACAGACAGGGATGGAGAGCCCTCGTTACTGCCCTATACGCCAAAGGCGTCACGGGCAATAAGTAAGTAAGTAAGTATGAGTGAAGTAACAGAAATTTTGACATTTGCAGTGTGCTCAGGGCAATGCGCAAAAAGGGATCTTTTAACATGCCGATCCTGCTGCAACAAGGGGCATCAGGTTCCATGGTTGTAAAGCAGACAGCTTATTTTAAATCTTATTTATTTTATAAGTGATGAAAAAATAAAAAAGAGAAGAGTTAAAGAATATTTTGGGGATAGTGAAATCTGTCTAAAAATCAAAATTCCTGATTTTTGTTTCTTTGATCTTTTATAAATTTAAAACATATTTTAAATGTTCTAACATAGAATAGACACCTTTAAGCCACAAAACTGACTCTACCATGAAGTTAGGCTACTTTAGGCCATTTGGTATAATAATCAAATCACACTGGATCGGCACTTGTTTAAAGTTAAATATACATTAATAAAATATTTCTACTTCTAGAGACCAACCAGCCTAAATGAATTTACATGTACCTGTGGTGAACCGGGACTGGGTAGCTCAGTTGGTAAAGCACTTGCCTATGTTTCCATTCCTGGTAGCCAAAATCGCTATTGGCTACTAATTTCTAAAGAATTCTTTCAAAAAGTAACCTATTTTAGCAAATTTGTGGAAAAATACTTCAAAAAGGACTATATTTTCACAATTTTTGGAAATTTGGCTACTAATAATTTCAAATTTGTGAAAACCTAGACTTGCCTATACTATAGTGCAGACGGTGGCTGGTTCAATCCCTGGTCCAACCCTGCATTTTTTCCCCTTCATGTTACATTTGTGGGGCTTGTCCAACTCTGGGAAGTAGCCAACCAAAAGGCTGGTCCCAGGATGGAACCTGGTGTTCCGATTTAGTTGAGTGAGCTTGAAGAACTTGGAAAACCAGGAAGGCAGAAAATTATGTGGTGGACTGGGATCGATAGGTGGTCTGGGTAGCTAAGTTGGTAGAGCACTTGCCAGTGCCCATGGACCTCTAGCAGACGATTTTTTTCAGTAGAGTGGTCGCCATTTTGTTAGGCAATCTATATCATTTATCTGTCTATTTTAACTAAATTTGTTAATTTTTAAATTATTGTTTTTCAAAAAGTAATCAGGATATCAATAAAGTTTTTAAATTTATGAAATCGTGAATGTTTTTACTTTGATCACAGGGGCTTGGGGAATATAATTTTTAGTTTATATTGGTGTCAAGATCGTATTATTCTCCATAAAACATCTTGACACCAATATAAACTAAAAAAAAATTTTCCCGAGCCCATGTGCTTTGATTTGGTATATTGTATTAAGATTTTGTCCTCATAAAAACGATGTGACAATAAATTTTATACACCCTATTTTAGAAAGAATTAATCAGACTCAATTTCTAATGCCTGACAAAATGACCGCTACTTTACCTGAAAAGTGGACAGTGTGACGTCACAAGGGAACTATCAGTTGTGGATACCGGGTTCGATCTGCCGTCCGACCCTACCACATTTTTCCCTTTCCTGTTATCATCCAATGTTTTGATGTCTGATAGTTATGTGTTTAAATCCCGATTTCTATTGAACATAGATACGAGGGATGTAACAGTACTAGTAGCAAAGTGGTGAATAAAAAACATATGAAAAAAACTCAATATGACCAATACCTATCGGTGATAACATCGGTTGAATGGTGAAACAATTTCACTGAATAAAGTGAATAGTCAGTAGCACCAACAAAACAGGAAGTGTTCTTAGTCACATAAACACTTGAAAGCGGCTGTTATGCCGTGTTTCATTTTCAATCGTTTTTACGATTGAGACTTTAAGATGTTTAAAGTGCCCCAATCCAATTCAGATAAATTGAGCAAAGGGCAATGTACTATATAGGAAAGCCGTTCTAGTTTCACTTTGTTCACAAGCGGTAAGTCGACTAAAGACGTAAACACGCTGGTCTAGTTAGACATAAAATTGGTGTTCTGAATGATCTAAGAACAAAATAGAATCATATTGAGTCCTAGGAATTATGCATGCAAAATATGTAAATGAATTTTAATTTTTAGTCATTTACATTAATCTCCCCCCCCTCCCCCCCCCCCCCCCCCACTATAATTTGCCACAAGTTCTTTCAGCTAAAGAAAGTTATTAGCCCTGCCACGGATAATCTACCAAACTTTATACTCAACACGTACCAGTTTACTCGAAAAATTTTAATGATGTAATGTTTCTTTGGGTTCTTCCACAGGAACTTGTGATTAATGTCTAAACTATACTATCCAAACTTTCTATACTATCCAGCACCAAGAAAAATAACCCTTGTTATTCTGCTCGTTTCGCCCCATTACATTTATGCCCAATGTCGTTCCACCACAATATTTTTATTTTCCGCACAAACTTATCAGTCTGCCCAACTTTATTCTTGTCTCCGATATATTCTGCCCCAAACAATACAAGTGCTGTTTCATGCTCTGATATTATGTATATCATGTAATCCAGTACTGGGAACTTTCCCCGTTTTGTACCCATCCAAGAAACAAGTGGAAGCGTGGCCTAGTGGTTAAGGCGTTGGACTCATGATTCGAAGGTCGTGGGTTCGATCCCTGGACCGGGCGATGTGTTGTGTCCTTGAGCAAGACACTTAATTTCACGTTGTTCCAGTTCACTCAGCTGAAAAATAAATGAGTACCAGCAAAATGCTGGGGGTTAACCCTGCGATGGACCGGCGTCCCATTCAGGGGAGAGTCTTGTACTCTCAGTCGCTTAACGCCACCGAAACCGGGATAAGCTCCGGCCTGATGGGCCTAATGGCTCGGGACAGACTTTAACTTTAAACTTTTAAAGAAACAAGTGCTTGATGATTTCAAAGTAAAACATACTTTACCAATAATTATTTAAAACAATTTCTACATAATGAAGAAAATAATTACCATAAAACCGCGATGATACTGATTTTGTGCGGAAAATCTCTTTACATGTTGAGGTCGTAGAAAACATTTCCATCTGCCATTTTTTACTACAACTTAATAAGATGTACAATTTCCTATCAATAAGGCGCATGACATTGCAATGTGAGAAAACTTTGTTAATTGATCAATAAACCAAGTTTTCTAAACAGACTTCATTGTAGGCGATCAAAAAGCATTATATATGTATTAGTACTGTGGTACTATTGTGCTTATGCCCCACTTAATAAAATTTCTAGAATAAACATTGTAACTCATGATCCAAGTAGCTTGGTTTATACAAACTTAACGTTATTAATACAGACAAATTTACAAAATTTGTTCTTTTAAAAGTAGTTGAAAGAATTGCTTATCCTGGTACATTGGCAAATGGCCAATGGATATTTTGGCTACCAGATTGAATGAAAACATATTGTTTATTTTTTTGAATTGGTTAGGTCTGACTGATGTTCTTTGTGAAGAAGTTGAAAAGTTTAGTCTCACTTTGCTTGATAGGACACCCAGTTGCTAAATTAATGATTACTGGCAGTAAATAACCCTGTGATGAAGTCTGTTTTCTCCAGGCAGTCTGGTTTCCTCAACCATTCCTGAACTGTCTGCCTTGATATAAGTGAAAGAATGTTGATTTGGGTGAAAAACAATATTGCTGCACTGAATCCATTCCAAGGGCTGAGACTTTTCTCATACTAGTTACTATCACAACCTAGGTTTGAATCTTTGGGCAGATAGTGTGAAAAAGTGTCAGTTCACTTGCCAAAGACAGGGGACTCACTGGCAGAGTCGGGGCTCAAAGTTGTGACTGAAATGTATAGGCACCTTGGCAACTGAAATTCTGATTTTGACACTGTTTTAATGCTGTAAATCGCCAATTTGTCTACCACTATGTTTGTCATCAAAATCCTACTTTGACAATTTTTGGTTAAAGCTTTTAACACACAACTCTTTAAATGCGGCTTAACGACCGAATAAGTACATCATTAATTTTGTCACATTTTAAAAAAAAAAACAAAAGTCGCATATTTTATATAAAAAAAACTATGTGGTGTAAATTTTGTTGCAGTTATCATGGAACTCCGAGGACTGGTTTTGCTAGGGGAACTAGAAAGATTAAATTTCTGGTGTATATCGAGATGTCACCTATAGCTGGCAACATCTTGATAAAAGTGAAATATTCTTGACTGGGATGTTAAACAACATTACTCAACTCTTAGATTACCTGGTAAAAATGTCACTTTGAGCTCTGAGAGTTGTGTAAAGCTAAATGGCTAACAATCTAGCACAGCACTCACTGGCTTACAGAATCACAATGTCTCTCACTTAATAGGTCCAAGGTCCATCTCTGGTTGATATTAATGTGAGGAAGTTTGTCAGTCATAGTGACTTGCCAAAGTTTTTTTTCAGGGTATTTTCGTTATCTCCATCATCCAAGAATTGACTGTTTTTATATAAGTAACTGAGGCATAAAACTCCATAACTCTTGTCTACCATACTTGACGAAGGGTTGTTGGTTTTGTTCAAGTACTCAGTATTGGATGAAATGTCCTATATCTGTCTGTGTCAGTAGGCTTAGCAATTAAACTTCACTTTTAATCATTTCATTATAGATCCCAATGTTTTGTCCTGCTTGAACACTATAAACATTCAATCACCATGGCAACAAGGAAACTCCTAATCCTGTATGGAAGTCAGACTGGAACAGCACAGGATGTTGCTGAGAGAATAGGAAGGGAGGCAAAACGCAGACATTTTTCCACAAGAGTTACTGCCCTTGACAGCTATCCAGTGGTAAGAATTATATTTAATATACATTGTATTTGAAACTAGTTGACTTTCTTTATATTCTTACTACTTGCAGTGTAGGACCTATGGTGGTTCTGTGTAATTATGCCACTATGACATCAGGAGTTCAAAATTCCCCAGGTCTGAGTTCCAGGACTTATATGGTGGTTCTGTGTAATTATGCCACTATGACATCAGGAGTTAAAAATTTCCCAGGTCTGAGTTCCAGGACCTATATGGTGGTTCTGTGTAATTATGCCACTATGACATCAGGAGTTAAAAATTCCCCAGGTCTGAGGTTCAGGACCTATATGGTGGTTCTGTGTAATAATGCCACTATGACAGCAAGGGTTCAATATTCTTGAGGTCTGAGGTCCAGGACCTATGGTGGTTCTGTGTAATTATGCCGGTTAAAATTCCCAGGTCTGAGGTCCAGGACCTATGGTAGTTCTGTGTAATTATGCCACTATGACAGCAGGGGTTCAAAATTCCCTATTTCTGAGGTCCAGGACTTATGGTGGTTATGTGTAATTATGCAACTATGACAGTAGGGTTCAAAATTCCCAAGGTCTTAGGTCCAGGACCTATGGTTGTTGTGTGTAATTATGCCACAATGACATCAGGGGTTCAAAATTCTCCAGGTCTGAGGTCCAGGACCTATGGTAGTTCTGTGTAATTTTGCCACAATGACATCAGGGGTTCAAAATTCTCCAGGTCTGAGGTCCAGGACCTATATGGTGGTTCTGTGTAATTATGTCATTATGACAGCAGGGGTTCAATATTCCAGAGGGCTGAGGTCCAGGACCTATGGTATGTCACTATGGCAGCAGGGGTTCAATATTCCCCAGGTTTGAGGTCCAGGACCTATGGTGGTTGTGTGTAATTATGCCACTATGACAGCAGGGGTTCAATATTCCAGAGAGCTGAGGTCCAGGACCTATGGTATGCCACTATGGCAGCAGGGGTTCATTATTCCCCAGGTTTGAGGTCCAGGACCTATGGTGGTTGTGTGTAATTATGTCACTATGACAGCAGGGGTTCAAATTCCTGGGGGCTGAGGTCAAGGACCTATGGTGGTTCTGTGTAATTATGCCACTATGGCAGCAGGGGTTCATTATTCCCCAGGTTTGAGGTCCAGGACCTATGGTGGTTGTGTGTAATTATGTCACTATGACAGCAGGGGTTCAAAATTCCTGGGGCTGAGGTCAAGGACCTATGGTGGTTCTGTGTAATTATGCCACTATGACAGCAGGGGTTCAATATTCCCCAGGTCTGAGGTCCAGGACCTATGGTTGTTGTGTGTAATTATGCCACTATGGTAACTGGGATTCAATATTCCTCAGGTCTGAGGTCCAGGACCTATGGTAGTTCTGTGTAATAATGACACTATGACAGCAGGGGTTCGCAATTTCCGAGGTCTGAGGTCCAGGACCTATGGTGGTTCTGTGTAATTATGCCACTATGGGAACAGGGGTTCAAAATGCCCCAGGTCTGAGGTCCAGGACCTATGGTAGTTCTGTGTAATTATACCACTATGGCAGCAGGGTTCCAAAATCCCCGGGTCTGAGGTCCATGACCTATGGTAGTTCTGTGTAATTATGCCACTCTTGATTTTTACATAGAGGTCCTTGATATTTAAACTGTAAAAGTCCAAAAGACATGCCTAGGTTTCCATAAATTTAAAATAATTACATTATGTAGTACCCAAATTTCCAAAATTTGTGAAATATAGTCCTTTTTAAAGTATTTTTCCACACATTTGCTAAAATAGGTTACTTTTTGAAATAATTCATCAGAAATTAGTAGCCAATGGCAATTTTGGCTACCAGGAATGGAAACATAGCATGCAGTTTTTACCACAATAATACTGCTCTTTCTTTATGATAACATAATTGAATGTGGACCTTTCAATGTTGATATTGGGCTTTCAAAACTTAATGTGGGACATGCCAAAAATAAAGGCAAAAGGTCCTAGACCTTCCATTCCATAGCATATTTTTGACTCCCAGTAACATCATGGTGCATGTGTCAGTTAGATCAAACTACTGTCTGTTTACCCTACTTCAGAGAAGGCAAAAACGGAAATATTTTGTAGATTTTCAGTGGGAGGGGTACAAATCAATAGTTCATTTACTTTCATTAACCAAGTCGTTGCAAAAAATCCTGTTTATAATATAATCCATGCATTATGTCTCTTTTAACAGGTCTGGGATCCGCTTGAAACGGGGGGAAAATCGAAATCACCCGATCGGGGGATAAAGCATCTAAGCGCCTTTGTGACTATAACATGGCGCATGTGTAATTAATTTGTTTGTCTAGAAACAGGCTTAAAATCAAGTAAAAATGATGACCCTTTTTAAAAAACAGCCGGGGGGATTTATTTCTATGTAGGGGGGCTTGAAATTTTGAGCAGTTATAGTAAACATATATTTCTAAAGATCTGTCATGCTGAAAAAGAATCTGTCGTGCAGTAAAAAGTTATAAGCTCTTAAAAATACACTTTCGGTTATAAATGTTCCAGTTAAAAATACATCGTAGTTACGGTTATAGAAATACTGAAAGGACTATTTTTTACCTAGCTCAGATGTGTCATAAGAACAAAAAAAACCCCAGATAAATGCATTATTTGAAGTTATTGTGCATTTTGTAACCAATTCTTTGAAGATATTTTTTTCATTTTCTGTCTAAATTCCGTCTCCCCTCCCTCCCTCCATTAAATACCAAATTGATTTTTAACAAATTGACAAATTTCCCTTGGAGAAACTACAGAATAATAATAATAATAATAATAATAATAATACTAATAATAATAATAATTAGACATCTATCTCCTTGAATGATAAGCAGAGCAGGTTTAGACTAAAAAGTGGTTGGGTCATTTCCTACCTACAGTCCCTGCGATGCTTGTTTTGAGAATTTTAGTGGTTAAAGTGGGAAATTCTAGTAATTTTCCCTAGGAGAAACTACATGCCTTTATTCTGTAGTAATTTTAGGCAAACAAAATCACTGAATGGAGACTTAAAAACAAACCAAAATTTAATATTCTAAGAATTTAATTTCAGCCTGCATACACCTGATATATACATTTCTGTAACAGTTTGCAATTTGAATGAGAAATTTCAATATTAAATTTTAAATTTTTTAACTTATAATTAATTTTGATCATTTAATATTTATAAAATATTTTTATACCTTCAGACAGGTTAAAATAAAACTGTTTTAATATAAATTGTACTTTGATATATACAAAACATGTATTATACTAGCCCAACCAGCTGTGACCGCTAATTTAAATTAAACATGGGTTGTCATTTTTGTTAAGGATACCATTTTTTTGTAATTTTATCATTGAGGATTTAATAAGTGAAATGATCTAACATTTGTTACAATAGTTAAAATCTGTGTGTGTGTGTGTGTGTGATCGTAAAATATCAGGTAATTATTACCGGTATATAGGATCATTTAACTGTTAAATACAGGTATTCTGATAAACACCTGCTGGTTTTAACATTTAATTCAATTGGCTATGATTACTATGGGGATTTCCCAATTTGCAGGATATGATAGTATTGAACAAATAATAAAATTTAGGGGAATTCCCTTCTAAAAAACATGTGTTCATTTGATCTGTTTCAACTGTTTATTAATTTATACCAGTTATTTCAAAGAAATGATAGCTCAGTTTATAGAGTGCTTGCTTGGTTGTTGAGAGGTCGTGGGTTGGAACTTGGAACCCAAATCAGGGTCTGTCCAAGACATGAAAGTAGTAGGTAATAACCGCTCTTTGACCAAGCACTCTGCATTTAGAAATGAAAGTCATGGGGTTCTTTGGAAGAGGCCTTTAAACAATGACCTGTGTCACATGACACAGGTGTGACACTTAAAGAACCCCAGAGTGTGACACTTTAAAGAACCCTCTCTTCAAATTGCAAAATTTCTGCCACTTCACCTGTAGCTGGTGACCTCTTGATATAAGTGAAATATTCTTGACTAAAATGGAAAAAACAAACAATCAATCAAAGAAATGCATGTGCTTAGGCATACTGTAGAATCATAAATATTCTTGTCAGTGGGGATTAAATTTCACTATTTGGAGTTGTGAATACCCTAATATTTAATGTCAATGAAAATTTTAATTACCAAGTTAATTTCATAACATACAATTTGATGAATTTCTTTAAGCAAAATATTTATAAAGTGCAAAACCTCAAAAGATGTACCCAATGAATTGTATTGTTTAGCAGTATGCCAGGCTCTGATTTCGTATGGTTTCTGTTTTTTGGTCACCTGGCCGAAAGTTGCAATTAGCATAGCTTATCTCTCTCTCTCATAAGTACATCTATAACTCACATTTTTGACATCTCAAAAACTCCTGGGCTATTATTAATCAAATATTCAAAGAAGAATTATTATATGGATGCTGTCCAAGTTTTTACTTTTGGCCGCCGTAGCTACTGAAAGTAGGTCACATGATTTCATGACACAATTTACAAAAAATGACATGCACATATGTGTACCATCCAAATATGAAATAATAACTGAAAAGTTGCTACCTTTTGGAAAGGTAATGGCATACATGTAATTTATATACAAATAAAAAAAATTCATAAAGGTGCTCAAAATTCCTACACACAATTTGATTCTTTAAAGATTTTAGTTTTGATAACTTTATTAAACTTTATTAAAGCTCAAAATGCTAAACTTTTAAATATTACAGACTGACCTTATGGGCCTTCTTGCGAGAAAATCATTAAGGTTAAGGATAAGGAAATATTATAGACTAGACACACTGATATGGACATACAGGCAAGCTATAATATATAATAATATGTTACTTTGGCATATCTCAGTGTTGTTAATTGTGTTGTCATGAGTCCTGTTCTTTGTTGACAAATGACAAGCAAGTCCTTTAATTTGAGTTGAGAGTTGAGTTGAGTAATGGTGTTTAACATCCCAGTCAAGAATATTTCACTTATATTGAGACATCGCCAGCTATAGGCGAAGGTACAGAAATTTTGCCTGTGCGTTGACAAATGACAAGCGAGTCCTTTAATTTGAGTTGAGAGTTGAGTTGAGTAATGGTGTTTAACGTCCCAGTCAAGAATATTTCACTTATATCGAGACGTCACCAGCTATAGGCGAAGGTGCAGAAATTTTGCCTGTGCGTTGCGCTGGTGGCATTATACAGCAGGGTTCTTTAGCGTGACAAGCCCACCGTGACACAGGACCTCGTTTATTTTAAGTTCCCATCCGAAAGAACCATGACTTTCATTTCGTAATGCCGAGTGCTTTGGCGAAAGAACAGTCACTACCCACTTTCAAGTCTTGGGTCAGACCCGGCCGGGGATAGAACCCACGACCTCCCACTTATGGAGCACACACTCTACCAACTGAGCTACCGCAGTGGTACCTTTAATTTGAACCATGATTTCATTGTTGTTTGTTTCGAAAGCACCTGGCCTCACTTTCCTGGTGGAAGTTTACATGTTTAGCCCAATTCGTCAGTTTCTAAGTTTTAACTTTTCTTCTGGATTGTGATTCGGACATAGATAAGTATGTTTGTTTTTGACTTATGATACAGAATGTACTATCTTTTGAGAAGAATAAAAAAGATTTACTGATCACCTATGTTGAACTCTATTTAGAAAACTTGGTTCATTGATCAATGACTTCAGTTGCTCATCACATGACATCATGTGCATGAATGATTGGAAATCCCACGTTTTTAAGTCGTAGGAAAAAACAGGCCATGAAAATGTTTTCTATGAAATCAAAATGTAAAATGATTTTTAAATCAAAATTATCATTATTGCAGTTTTATGGTAGTTATTTTCTTCATTATGTAGAAAATGGTTTAAATAATGTTTAGTAAAGTATGTTTAACATTGAATTTTATCATACACTTTTCAGGGCTGATTATGGTATGGATCTGTCTGGTCTGGTCCATATCTTTTGACTCGATGAGGATTTCTAAATAAAACTTATACCAAACATGTATTAGGGGAAGGCGGTGTGTCACATATTAAATTTAGGTCTGAGTATTGAAGGTCAAGATTACAGGTTGGAGTTCAAAGGTTAAATTAGGACATAATGTAGAAAATGCAAGAACTTTTATATTTTTCATTTAATTCCTTCAAAATTTGGTATGGATTTACAACAAGTTACAAGGTTTAACATATAAAACAGGTTTTTGGGTTGCATTCCAATTTTTGACAGAATTGGAGTTATGGTTCTTTGTTCTAGTTTTTGGTATCTTGTGTTTAAAATTCTTATGGGTGCAACTTGTCCCAGTTTAGACCAATTGGTTTGAAATTTGGTATGTGTTATAGGCATCATATGAAGATATGCATATCATTAATGGAAGGTTCTGCATGAAATTTTACCTCTGTTGATTATTCCTGCTTACATTATACTTACATTCACAGGCGTATATTGCCACACTCAGTGGTGCTCTTGTTTTGTTTCTTGGATGGATAGCACATTGGGAAGTCTATAGGTTCGGTGGATTGGCTTTTACCAGTATTGGATTTACAGGATGATAAACATAATTACAGAGCATGAAAAGGAAATTGTGAATTTTTAAATTTTTTTGTAAAATATGTAAACTGACTGTCCTTTTTTCTTGCCAAGCCATTATAGATTCACAAGTTTTAACATCTGGTTCATTACTTGATGGCCCAGGATAAAAGGAGAGTCAATTCTGAAAGAATTTTCTTTTTATTTCATTGAATGCTACCTTTTCTGATTTTGTTTCACTTCAAAATTTGTCACACTATACTTATTATCAACTGATCTATATATAAAGGGAGACAACTTTTGTTATCTACATTACATACTGTATAAGAAGAAACATTAACAGTAGGAAACTTTTGCGGTTTTGAGCTTCTGAAATATATCACAGTAAGAAGGGAGTTAACTGTTATATGCATGGGTCTCCAGCCCTTTCGGTAAATTTTCAAGAAGACAAATTTCTCAAAGTAGGCAGAAAGTATTGAGTACATGTAATGTGAATTGCAAAATATATTCCAGAAAATGTTACTTAGTGGAAGTATGCTACAAACTTAATCCAAATCCAAACAAGTAGCAGGTAACTTTTGTTGCCTTGTTGGCTTTATTGAATCTACTGTGTCTTAAAATCTTTGTATTCTGGATTACAATTTTCATAGGACTGGTCTCTTCCATTTATGACCATAGAAAACAGAGCTCTTGCTGTGGTGGTTTTGGGGCCTATATTCTGCCCCATTCACAAACATAACATCAATTACTATGTAAATGATATTCTTGATTTGGATTGAAATAATCAACCTCTCGGTGTGAAGTTTTTCTTTCCTACATGGAGACTCATAACAGATTCTTATAATTGAGTTATGATCAGCCAGTTACTATAATTATCTCCCCTTAGTGAGTTAACACAAATTTAATTCAATATATTTTGGAAAAGATGATTAGTGATAATAAGTAATTCTTTAAAAGTTAAAAAAATCATATTTAATTGTCTAAATATTATTTTTTATAGGTAAACTTGATACAAGAGGAATTAGTTGTGTTTGTTTGTGCTACAACAGGACAAGGTGATCCACCTGACAATATGAAGGTATGGAAAAAGATTGATTGAATAGGGTTTTACTTCCCAGTCAAGAATAATCACTTATTATTAAGGGGGGTGTCTTTAAATGTCACACCTGCTGTGACATGGGATTTTGTTTCAGACCTGGCTAAACCCATGACCTCCCACATACTGAGTGAGCGTTCTACAAACTTAGCTACCTTAGTGCATAGGTTTGGATTATGATAAGATCACACACGATTACACTTTATTCTATAAGGTACAAAAAAGATATATTAAATCCTAGTTAAACTCACTATTATAACCCATGCAAACAAAGTTTAGAGGGGTTTATAGGAATCTGGTCATCAATCCCAATATCATGTCTGCTCCATATCTTCCATGTCTGGATGAATTTGATCAAACTTGGCACAAATGTAAACCAACATGAGACAATGTGCTGCATACCAAATTAAGATACATATGTCAAGGGTCAAGGTCGCAAGGTCAAAACTTAGAAATAACAACTTGGCAATGTTGAGGACGGGAGATATTTGTCTCTCAAGAGACTCACGCTCTACTTAGAACTTTCCAACTTCTCTTATTATTATAAATTCCCCAAATCCAATACATGTTTTTTGCTGGTGGCCTGGATCTGAATTCCATTTGTATTTTGTTCATTGAGAAAGATTTTGAATAAATTCCGAGCTCTTGTGTATAATCTTAATCCTATAATTACAAGTATATATTTTATTTACACTGTTTTAGCTGTTCTGGAAATTTATTTTGAGGAAAAATTTACCCACCAACTCACTACAGAATGTGAAGTTTGCTGTAATGGGACTAGGAGACTCTTCATACCAAAAGTAAGCTTAAATATACATACATGACTACCCATATGATTTGGGGGTAAGTTGTACAATTCTGAAGCTGAAGTTATGACCTTACACTTTTCAGTTAAAATGTACAATTTAAAAAAACTGGTTATTTCCGAAAATTGAAGTTGAAATCATTTTCTTGTCTGTATATAAAGTGAAAGATCAACTGCTCCCCATTCAATTTGAGAAAAGGGCAATATTCTAATACTGTCCTAAGAATGCAAGGTCGAGATCTAGTGTTGTTAAAAATGGCTTCCCAATGTCATAGTCATTAAAGTGACAATCAGAATCTTCAGCTGACTAGAGAGCAAGGAAGAAACGATGTGAAAAATTCTTACTATTGATTTTGTAAAACTTACTATCAAATAGGATAGGCAAGTATGAATATGTACAATTAGTTTATTGACTGAGACTTAAAAACCTCATTCAAGTAATTCAATATAATTTATTTCAGATTTAATTTTATTGCTAAGAAATTGTTAAAACGTTTACAGCAGCTTGGTGGACACAATTTATTGCCTGTTGGTTTAGCAGATGACCAGCATGACCTTGGGTATGTATATAAATTTATTATATAGCAATATATGCTTTGTATAGAAATTAAAGAATAAATCCTGAGGTGTTAGCGTGCAATAAATACCGATATTGGCACGCTGACTTTGTTCCAAGCCGAGGTTTCCCGAATCAATTTCTTATATTGTATGCTTTGTCACATGATGTTGTCGTTAATGACATCATACAATTGTTGTTACATGGCTTAAGACATCATTGCTGTACTGTTGTCATATTGCACTAGTTATATTCTTATACAAGAACTCGCAAGCTCTTTTGCAAATGTCAAGTCAACTCTGGACAATATTTCACAGTGTCAGTTCAGTAACCCTATAAATGTATTAATTTGTATAGAACCCCCAAAGTCCATACAATAAATCCATGTGATACAAATCAAGTATTACAATTGTATTTATAACATCACCCATTTTGCCTTGGTCAATAATGTCACACGATTGTTTGTGACGTGATATTAAAGCCAGCCTAATTTGTGGGTTTGCAGTCGTTTTGAGGGTTCTGTTATAGCTGAAAGAACACTTTAAAGATACAAAAAGAAGATTTTTCTTATATTATAAAATAAACAAAATCTTACATTCATGTTTATGTATCTTTAGATATTCAGTCAGACTTGAAACATCTCAGAATAGTAGCTTTTCAGTCAGATGGTAACTTCTGACATTTCAGTAACTTTTCAGTCAGACCTGTAACTTTTCAGTCAGATCTGTAACGTTTCAGTCAGACCTGTAACTTTTCAGTCAGATCTGTAACATTTCAGTCAGACCTGTATCTTTTCATTCTGTCCTGTAACTTTTTAGTCAGATCAGTTAACTTTTCAGTCAGACCAGTCAACTTTTCAGTCAGTCCATTAACTTTTCAGTCAGACCTTCGACTTTTCAGTCAGACCAGTTAACTTTTCAGTCAGACCTGTAACTTTTCAGTCAGACCTGTAACTTTTCTGTCAGACCTGTAACTTTTTTAATCAGACCTGTAACTTTTCTGTCAGAGCTTTTACTGGTAATTATTTGTCAGACTTTTAACTTTTCAGTCGGACCTTTAACTTTTCAGTCAGACCTGCATCTTTTCATTTTGAATTGTAACTTTTCAGTCAGCCTTGCAACTTTTCAGTCAGACCTGTAACTTTTCAGTTAGCCTTGCAACTTTTCAGTCAGACCTGTAACTTTTCAGTCAGCCTTGCAACTTTTCAGTCAGCCCTGTAACTTTTCAGTCAGCCTTGCAACTTTTCAGTCAGACCTGTAACTTTTCAGTCAGCCTTGCAACTTTTCAGTCAGCCCTGTAACTTTTCAGTCAGCCTTGCAACTTTTCAGTCAGCCCTGTAACTTTTCAGTCAGCCTTGCAACTTTTCAGTCAGACCTGTAACTTTTCAGTCAGCCTTGCAACTTTTCAGTCAGCCTTTCAACTTTTCAGTCAGCCTTGCAACTTTTCAGTCAGCCCTGTAACTTTTCAGTCAGCCTTGCAACTTTTCAGTCAGCCCTGTAACTTTCAGTCAGCCTTGCAACTTTTCAGTCAGACCTGTAACTTTTCAGTCAGCCTTGCAACTTTTCAGTCAGACCTGTAACTTTTCAGTCAGCCTTGCAACTTTTCAGTCAGCCTTTCAACTTTTCAGTCAGACCTGTAACTTTTCATTCTGAACTGTAACTTTTCAGCAAGGCCTATAACTTTTCAGTCAGACCTGTAATATTTTGTAAATTATGGACTACTTTAGCCTAATTTCAACACTGTGTAAATCAATTCATATTTAACTGAACTTCAATTCAGTTGATTGATTGATTGTGGTTTTTAATCTTCCATTACAGAATATTTCATGCATATTGAGATTTCAGTAGCTATAGGTGAAGTGATAGAAATTTTGTTATTTGTAGTAAGTGTACTCAGGCCAGTATGCAGGGAGGGTTCTTTTATATGTCAAGTTTGCTGTAACATGGGCCGGGGCATCAGTTTTTAAGGTCTCTTCCAAAGGTGACAATTTTTGAGTGCCAATTGCTTGGCGAAACAAGTTATTGTTTTAAGTCTTGGTTAGACCCGACTGGGATTATAACCCAAATCCAATTTAAGAACATAATAATGATGTTATTTACATTTCTATTTATCAGAGCGGATGCTGTAGTGTATCCTTGGCTTACAGAATTATGGAACACAGTACTTGACATGTATCCATTACCGCCAGGGACTGACATTATTAGTGCTGATATAGTGTAAGTATAGTTTATCTTGGTGGGTTGTAGACTTGTAGTGATGTGCTGATGATCGATTATAATCAATAATCAATTGATTTTGACCAGGTTTTAAGCCCTTGATTAAAATATTAAAGGAAGAAACTATGGGCAGAAAACAAGAAGTACCAAAAATTTTTTTTGGCGTCTGCTTCTCTCAGTGTAGGGTTATTCCTGTTCCCTGGATAAAGGATTTATAGATATAGGGCTATATTATTATTTTTATTATTGTCAAAAGGTACAATTTTAAATGAGATAAGATTAATGGAAAATACCAGTTCAAAACAACACTTAATCTATTGGATGAAATTCTGTATTTTTACAAACAGGGAAGTTATTTAATTAATGGTGAATGAAATGTCATTTCAATTTTATTACATAAACAATTATTTCCAATGATTAGTTTTTTTGAGCAGTTATGATCATCAATTATGAAAACTTTGCTTTTATTCTGTTACTTTGCTTTAGGATTGTGATTTGGACATGGATTAGTATGTTTGTTTTTGATTGATTTGAAATAAAGCGAATTACAGTTTAACCTGTCTTAAAAGCCACCTCTATATAAAGGCCACCTGCTTATAAAGGCCAGTAGAATCGTATCCCAATTGTTCTTTATTCATGTTATTTGAATGTGTATATAAAGGCCACTTGCTCATAAAGGTCACTTTTACTGTTTTCTTTGGGTGGCCGTTATAGTCAGGTTTGACTGTAATGTTTTCTTCTGTAGACCACCAGCCAGATACAAAGTCAACTTCTTGGATACAGTAAAGGACATGTGTGACCTGTCATCATATAGAGTTCGAAGTTCATCTGAAAAATCACACAGCCAATCAAATCCATTTTATGCTTCCCTAATGTCCAATGAGAGGGTGACTGCTATGGATCATTTTCAAGATGTTCGATTGGTCAGATTTAATATATCAGGATCAGATATTAGGTTAGTTTAAATAAATCAGAAAGGTCATATGATATAACATGTTTACATCTGTATATAGAAGATCTTGCATGTCATTGAGTGTTTATGTTAAAAATAGAGATAAGTTGAGTTTAGTTTAGTAATTGTGTTTAACCTCCAAGTCAAAAATCTTACTTATATCAAGATGTCACCAGCTAAAGGTGAAGGTACAGAAATTTTGTCTGTGAATTGCGCTTATGGCATTATACAGTAGTGTTCTTTATCGTGCCAAACCTACCGTGACAAAGGACCTTATTTATTTTAAGTTCCCATCGGAATGAACTTTGACTTTCATTTTTTAATGCTGAGTGCTAGGCGAAAGAACTCATTACCCACTTTCGAGTCTTAGGGCAGACCCGGTTGGGGTTCAAACCCCTAACCTCCCACTTATGGAGCGAGCACTCTTCCAACTGAGCTACTGCAGTGGTAGAGTAGAAATAAGGAAGTAGAAAAAATGTAGATCAAGAAAGACAAGATAACAATATACTCAAAAACCAACCCCGCCACATTATGTTTCAAAACAGCAGCAGAGATAGTTTTATTGATGTCATCATAATATAATACATGTAAATGACATAAATGCAAACTGGAACAGGGGTTCTGTGTCGTAGAGTGGAGTAATGGTGTTTAACATCCCAGTCAAGAATATTTCACTTATATCGAGACATCACCAGCTATAGACGAAGATGCAGAAATTTTACCTGTGCATTGCACTGATGGCATTATACAGCAGGCTTCTTTAGTGTACCAAGCCAACTGTGACACAGGACCTTGTTTATTTTAAATTCTCATCCGAAAGAACTGTGAATGCCAAGTGCTTGGCGAAAGAATAGTCACTACCCACTTTCAAGTCTTGGGACATACCTGGCTGGGGATCAAACCCACGACCTCCACTTACGGAGCGAGCACTCTACCAAGTGAGCTACCGCTGTGGTGGGGTTTGTGGTCAAAGACGTCTTACTATAGTATACTAGAGTACCTCTTTATTCTGATAAAAATTTGGATTCATAAGTAATATTTTACTATTCTGTATAGTTATTTCCCTGGTGATGTTGTTATGATTGCACCGAAGAATTCCATGGAAACCGTAGATGATTTTATATCACATATGAAGTTAAAGGCAAATGATTACTTCTCATTACAACAAAATGATCCAGGTTGGTATGAGTTATGTCCCTTGTAAGCTTATCTATATATGGTGGATTAGAGAAATGGTGTTTATGTCCAGTCAAAATTCTTTAAATTATAATCAGTAAGTCAGTTAAAGGAGGTAGGAGGAAACCAGAGTGTCCAAAGAAAACTACCAATAATGGATACAAAACTTGTGTCAAACAGTTTTTGATAGTGACAATTTCTATTTTTAATATAAACATAGTTAAAGTTTTAAATGCACTTGATATTCAGGTGAGCTATGCTGTTCATCTATTTATCTTGCTAGCCTGTGGAAATTACATTAGTTTTTGCAATCATTGTTTTCAATGTGAACATTAGTTCATATGTAAAAACAACAAAAGAGCATATGTTCCCAAGCACATGAGTTAATGTCAAAATCCTAGCACATGAGCTTATGTCATAACCCTAGCACATGACCTTATGCCAAAAGCCCAGCACATGAGCTTATGCCATAACCGCAGCAGATGAGTTTATACCAATGCCCCAGCACATGAGCTTACCCAAGCCCATGAGCTAATGTTATGACCCCAGCACATGAGCCTATGCCATTACCCAAGCACATTCACTTATGTCATAACCCCAGCAGATGAGCTTATGTCATCATCCTAGCACATAAGCTTATATGATAATCTCAGCAGATGAGGTTATGCCATAATCCCAGCACATGAGTTAATGCCATAATCCCAGCACATTCATTAGCTTATGCCATAGTCCCAGCACATTAGCTTATGCCATAGTCCCAGCACACGAGCTTATGTCATAACCCCAGCATCTGAGCCTACATTAATGCTGGCACATGAGCTTATGTCTTAATCCTGGCACATAAGCTTATTCCTAACCCCAACCATTGATTTCTTATTCTGCCCAAAGACCCTATTGTTTATGCCTTAGTTGGCCATATTTAACATTACATGCAAAAGTATTAGTATTATGGTGTTTTATAGTAAAGAATTTTTCAAGAAAATGTCCTCCCCTGAATAAATCCTAGATTGAACACTGAATGATTAATAACATTTTATTTATTTTCAATTACTAATATACTTTTAGATATACAGATACCAACCACGCTACCGAATCCCTGTTCAGTTAAGTATTTAGTGGAGAATTATCTAGATATCAACAGTGTCCCACGGAGATCTTTTTTTGAGCTTATGTGCCATTTTTCTGAAGATGAGCTAGAGAAAGAAAAATTACAAGAATTTTGTACAGCTGAAGGGCAGGTAACTCTTTAATGAATTACGGAAATGTCAGGGGTTTGTCAGAGAATTTTAAATTTCTTTCTCAAGAGTTGTGTCCCTTTGAATTTTATTTTTACTTATCAGGCCTACTCCCCCTAACTACTGCACACAACAGGACATATTATGGTCCATGTTAGTTTTGGTTTCCCTTTCGCATGATACTAGAGTAAAACCTTGATTCATCGCACCATTTGTTCAGTCAAATTTTGGTGTTGTAAAGGGGTTTGGTGATAAATTGGGGGAGGCGGATAAAGAAAAACATAAACAAAATGGATTTTGGGACTTCAAGATAGTGTGTTGATAAGCAAGGTGGCAAAGTTATTGAGGGGCATTATAACAAGGTTTTACTGTATTTAAATATTTTTTGTCCTTTTGTACTTTGCCATCATTACCAATTTAACAACATTTTAATGGCAAAAACTGTAAATGGCATATCTTGCTCTGCCAAGTAACATTTTTGTTTTGAAGTGCATTACGATATTGGGGAAAAATGAAATACTGTCAGGGAATTTTGAATGAAGTCAAGTATGGGAACCATATGACCTTGTAAATTGGCCAGAGTGAACTGTTAAGGTAAAATTTCTACTATTTCACCTATAGCTGGTGACATTGCAATATTAGTGAAATATTCTTGACTAAGACGTTAAAACAGATTCAATCAGTCAATCAAGCAATCCATGAATCACTTGGTAGCAACTGATTGACAGACAAGTAGACAGATGGACATACATGTATATAGAAAGCTAAGGACATCACTATTTGTTGCAGGGTATGAATTAAAAATTGATTCTCATTAAATGATAGAAAATGAAATTCTGAAATAATATTTATATTATTTATGTAGCTATTTGAACCTAACTGATGTCATATAGTGCAGAAACTTGATGGTTGCCTGTGGTCAACAAAGTTATGAATCTAAGTATGAAATTTGATTAGTGCCTAGTAAGGGGTCCCACTATAGGCTGTGGTGCCATTAACTGTAAAATCTGGAATCCAGAATTCTTTGATACTTTTTTACATTTAAATTTTAGGAAGAATTATACAGTTACTGTAACAGAGTAAAAAGAAGTATACTAGAGGTAAATATATTATAAAAAGGACAGTACAACAATCATAAAACTAATTATAATGCACTAGTGTGTGTTTATTTTGTTTCCTTTGCACAGCAATGAATTTTATAACACTATAAACACCATTTCTAGACAGTTCAATGGTTAATTTATTATATTTCATATTTGAATTGATGTTTTTCAGTATCTATTGAAATGGAATTCTTTGGTCAAATATTTTTGGTGAACTGGATATGTTGATCAGCCTCTTCTCTTGAAGGTAGCTCCTCACGTAGAAAGTGTGTCAGTACAAGGCAGATTATAAAACAAACTTGCACATCTAACACATACATGAACTTGTCTTTGGATTAATCCTTAGAGATTAATTAACTTAATTAATTATATATAGCTGTAATTTGCTGATGCAACATTAAACAACATTACAATAACAATCATCTTCTGATACTTTTTTCTTATGTTTTATAGTGTGAAAAAACAGGGGCAGGTGGTCCCTATATACAGGTTCAAATACCATGAATAAAGAACAATTGAGATGAAAATTTACTGGCCTTTAAAAGCAGGTTTAAATGCGTCTATAAATCTACCCAAGGGAACCAGTAAAAGTGACCTTTATAGGCAGGTGGCCGTTATATACAGGTCCAAATAACATGAATAAAGAACAATTGAGATAAAATTTTACTGTCCTTTAAAAGCAAATGGCCTTTGTATAAAAGAAACCTTTATAAAAGGTTTGACTGTATTATGTGTTTATCTTATTATTACCAGGTTCTACAAGATTTCCCTCACACCAGCAGTAATATACCATTTGAATATTTGTTTGATCTGATACCAGCTTTACAACCCAGGGCATTTTCCATAGCATCATCGCAACAGGTATGATTAGGTTATAATCGCTCTGTAAAAGTTTATGGTAAGTGAGCCTACACAAATAAAGAGAAAAACTTGTACCATAAGCTCCTTAATATACCTCTAAAGCATGTCAACATCCAATGTTAAAAATTTTTGTTTTGGAAATGTCAGGGTTTCTTATTAAATTTGCAGTTGTGCTAAATTTTATTTAATTTTGAAATTGTGACCTAGAAATTGATCCCTGGACTCAGTTGTTCAAAGCTTGATTAGTTTAATCAATGATTAGCACAAATTCAAAAAGTCAATTAAAATCAAAATAACATTAACAAATTGATAATATAATAATAGGGTTAAGTATTATAGAATTCTATTCACTTTCAACATTTTCAACATCAATTTCACAACAGATCTGAAATTATGCGAAATTCCAATTTTGACTAACCAATTGATTAAACTAATCAAGCTTCGGAACAACTGGACCCAGGTGATAAATTAAATTTAGTGACTAATCATTCTTCAGTTTTAAAAGTAAAAACTTTTAGTCATGAAAAAAATTGTTCCAGTTGATTTAGCATCTAAGGCTTAAAGACCTTTGAATTTTTAGTACCCCCCCGGAAAAGTCATTCATGATCTCTGGATGTTTTTAATACACATGTACAAAGTGTACTTTGGTTGAATCATTTTTGATTGTTCTAGATGGGCTTGTCAGCTGTGTTGTTTTTCCTGTAATCCACCTTCTAGGGGCCTCAGTGGCTAAGCGATCCTAAGGCCATACTTACGAATCACAGTGCCTCTCATCATGCTCATTGCCCAAGTTCGAATCCGACTATGGACAGATCCTAGTGTGAGAAAGTTTGTCAGTTCCCATGCGGAAGGTTTTTTTTTTTAGGGGGGGGGCACTCCAGTTTTCTCATCCATTTCTGAACTGACCGCCTCAATACAAGTGAAAATTTCTTTTACTGGGCCAAAAAAAAAAAAAAAAAAAAATCACCTTTCTGTAAATTGTATAGGCTGTTCACATTCTGATGGCAGTGTTTATAATAGGTCTTTGTTAGTATTTGGGTGGTTGCAAAAAGGCATGAGTCAAATTTTGTTACTGTAAGGAACAGTCAAAAACTTTGGCGAAAATTTGTACCGCTAGTAAAATAGAACATTAAAGTACATAGCAAATATAGATATATTCTAAACATAGAACCATTAGCTATATACTGCTTAACCCATTTTCAAATTTTGGATCTTATGGTTAGTTTTATAAATACGCGGAAAGGCTGGAAATGAAAAAAAGGGGAAAATTTGACTCCATGAAATTAAGTACACTTAGAGCATGCTAAAGTTATCATTTAGATTTGACTCACCTGTGTTCATAAAAACTCTGCCATCAGGTTAACAATCCATCTAATTTCTACCAGTGTTACATATTTTGGGAATTATTTTAAATGTGATTTCAACGAGACTATCAATACCAATATCAGAAGCATACATCCTTAACCCAATCCAGAGGCTGCGGTGGCCTAATGCATTAGACGTCAGTCTACAAATCCAGGGTCTCTCACTGCTGTTCGAGTCCTGTTCAGACAACATATGGGAAAGTGAATTTTCCTTGCCGTTGGCCTTTAATTGTTCACCTTGGTGTCAGTATAATGTGACTTGGAGAGTGGTACGCTTGTCTGCAGCGTACTGACTCTGTGAGCTAGCACTTTAATATTGCCATGAGTCTGCACTGGTACAAGGCAGACCATACAACACACACTTCACATGCATACACAAACTTGTTCATAGATTAATCCATAGAGATCAATAAATTAGTCCTCGTCCAGAATAGCTGAAAAATTGCTGATGTGACGTTAAGCAACATTTAACTAACCAACCTACCTTAACTCAATCCTGTATATTTTGTAGGCTTATCCTGGAGAATTACATGTATTAATGGCTGTAGTAGAATATAAAACTAAATTGTACAAGCCTCGACGAGGAGTTTGTTCTACATGGTTAGCTGGACTTAAATCATCAGATAATGTTGTTGTTCCTATATGGGTTAAGAAAGGAACTATAGCATTCCCAAAGGATAATAATACACCTGTAATCATGGTTGGACCAGGTAAGTATAAATTGCAGGGGTTCAAATTTATGTTTTGTAATGGAAGTTCCAGGACCTTTTGCCTTTGATTTTGGCAGGTCCCATATTAAATTGCAAAAGTCCAATATCCATGTGCAATTACATATGTTATCAAAGAATAATCTGAAAACGGGGTCCTCGTAATTAAATATGACATTTCCATGTGGCTTTTTCAGTTTAAATATCAAAGGGTTCCAAACTCCCAATGTAAAATCAAAAGGTCTTGGACCCCGTATTAAGGGAACTTTGAACCCCTGAATATTTGGAAATCAGAAAGAAGAGTAAATCAAAGTTTTTGCATTGGTGGGAATAATAAGATGGCTTTTTAACATTAAATTTTTGTAGATTGCTGGACAGCTCGTACCAAAGACAACTACTACCCATGCCAAAGTTTTAGATTTAAAGATAATCTGCCAATTGTCTTTATTTATTTTTTGTGGGTATGAGTTGTTTCAGGTTGGGTACAAGTTGCATTGACGTAGAAAAGGCATGGATACCAGGTACGAATTGACCTGGGTATGAGTTGCCTTAAATAGGCTGGGTAAATACAGTGCAGGGGCGGGGCCGGGCAGTGGTTGTGCTGTTTTGTATGATGGTAAATACTGTAGACATTTTCTGTTGTTTATAACAGGTACTGGTTGTGCTCCGTTTAGAAGTTTTATACAAGAGAGATGTGTAAATCATAAAAATGGTAGGTATATATATATATGTTGCTATAGTTTCAGTAAAAATCTTCTTGTCCTCTTCATTCCTGCCGGGCATAAAGCACCAACATGCTTCCTCCATCTGTCTCTGTCCTTCATCATGTGTTGCACTTGCCCCAAGGTGTATCCTAGCTCTTGTAGCTCTGCTTGGATGGTCCACCAGGCTTCCTATTTCCAGGTGGTGTCTAATCCAGTGCTGTTTTTGGAATTTTCTCACTGGTCGTTCTCATACATGACCTAGCCATCTAATATTTACAAACTGCAACAGTATTTTTTTTTAAATTTGAATGATATACCATTAACATTGGAGTTGAGTTGAGTAATGCCCCAGTCAAGAATATTTCATTTATATCGAGACACCACTAGTTATAAGTGAAGGTGCAGAAATATTGCCTGTACTTTGCGCAGATGGCATTATAAACAAGGGTTTTTATTGTTCCATGGCTACCGTTACACAAGCCTTGTATATTTGAAGTTCCCTTCCGTAATGCTTGACCAAAAGAACTGTCACTACCCACTTTAAACTCTTGGGTCAGACCAGGTCAGGGTAGAACCCATGACCTCCCACTTACGGAGCATTAACATTAGTAAGAATTCAGAAAACCTCTCACTTTTTGTTTGACTGTACAGTGCTGTTTTATGGACAAAAGTTAGATATTTTAGTTACTTTGTTGGTAAAGGCAAACAACATTGACCTGTCTACTTGACCTTTGATGAAGAATATTCATATATGATGATCTAGCCAATATGTTGGTAGTGCTAGGAGTTGCAGTTGGTACATAAACATTTTGTATTTCCCTTGATGTCACCTATCCTCTTTGTGCCCGCTGGCACATCAGGCCCCAATGGTAAATCATAATGATTTTTACTCTACCTGGTGATTAGCCATGTAGAAACCTGTGAACTCGGAGAACCATTAGTTTTCTGTTGGGTTTTTCTTCCCTTAGCCACATGTTCCAGTTATTTGAGGCATGGGAGTCTCGCCTGTCACTACTGTCGCTCAGCTGCAATTACATTTCCAGGGCCATCAAATGTGGAGGTGTGACATGTGATATGCTGACAGAACCTTTCTGAGATGGTTGGCATTACTCAAGGTTTATAAAGTGAAAACAGCGACATTGGAAACACCCCTCGAGACCGTACAAGCATTTGACCACATTTCCCATGATGTAGTCAAAATACACATCTTTGTTCCCTGAACATAAATGTACATGTCTATAATAAATATTTAAATTAAAGGTCAGGCAGACAGGTCATTGTTGTTTACCTATATATCTATACGTGCAAGGCAGATTCTTAATTCTGACAACTCTTTGTTATATATTTTAGGAAATATATTGTTTTTTGGATGCCGTAATGAAAGCAAGGATTTTTACTGTAAATCAGAATGGAGTTTATATCAAGATAAAGGTCTCCTCACATTGTTTACAGCCTTCTCCAGAGACCAGGTAATGATAAATATACTTTCATATTTGTACTAAAACACTTTTAATTTTTTTTTATATGATACAGATGCAAACTACAAATCAATATTGCACACCCTATAGAACACTGCCTACATCGCACCCCTATATCACACCACCTATATCGCATCCCGAATATCACAGCCTCTATATCGCACCCCAAATATCGCATTCCTATTTCGCACTCCAAATGTAACACACAAAAGTTTTTCAGCTCGTGGCTCTTTTAGGAGCTGATATACTGCCCTATTCACAATTCGAAGTTTCATGGTTTTTTCACAATCACTGCCAATTTTGGAAATTTCAGCTTTAAAACCAGTATGTTTAGAGTTTTCCTTTTCACAATTTTGGTAATTATCATGCCTATTTTCACAATTGCAAGGGCCTCGATCCCATTCACAAAAGGATGAGATACCCCCCTTTAAGTTTTCTTGTTAATGGTCTATTTTCTCTGGCCATTCCAGTTTCTTCCACTATCTCTGAACTGACCACCTGGATATAAGTAATTTATTTGTTTATTCACAGGAAGATAAAGTTTATGTTCAGCACAGGATTGCAGAAAATGGAGAATATATATGGAAATTACTTAATGATAATGGAGCCTGTTTTTATGTAGCCGGGTAAGTCGGCCAGTAACCCATATCACAGTACACTTAATTTACACGCCTACTTTACAACTGTCTGATTCAGATCACTTTAGGGTTAAAACACTACAGTAGCTCAATTTGCAGAGTACTGGATTCATATGTGGTAGGATGTGGGTTCAAACCCCTGCCACGTCTGAACAAGACTTGAAAATAGTGACTGTTCTTTTGCAAAGCACTTGACATTTATAAATGAAAGTCACAGGGTACTTTGGAAGAGACTTTAAAAACTAAAGCCCTGTTTCATGGTTGATGTGTCACTTTAAAGAACCCTCAATGCACTACAAAGGTAAACATTTATGCCACTTAACCTATAGCTAGTGATGTCTCGGTATAAGTGAAATATTCTTGATTGGGATGTAAAACACGATTTCAAGTCTGCTAGACATCTACTTCCTGTTTACAAACTTAGTTTATTTTTTGACATTTATGGTCAATGGTTGAAGTAAAAAAAGAGGTAGGGGTATACTAACTGAGCAGTACGGACGCAGGTCACAGAATACTTTTTAATTTTGTTTCTTGTTTCTTTATAGCAATGCCAAACAGATGCCAGACAATGTAAAGGATGCTGTCCTGGAGATTATAAAAACACATGGAAATTGTACATCTGAAGAAGCCGATATTTATATAAGAAAATTAGAACACAATAGACGATATCAAGCAGAAACATGGTCATGACAAAAGCTAAATAAATTACATTTATTAAGTTATGTAAATGATTTTGTTTTGCTAAATTTAGTGCTGTTTATTGGTTATTCCCCCTTGGAAAAATGACTAAAATTTCCCAATTGACCATTAAATTCCCCCCAAAAATAAGTTGGTACATTAGCAGATATGGCATCTTTCCACTGAGGAACCATATCATACAATTCAGTTTGCTATATTTCAGAACTTCAGTGTCAGAAGGCATTTTTTTTTTTAAAAAATGTAAAAAACTCGCTGCATAATTATGTCAAGCAAAGACATGGTCATGCCATAAACAAAATGAAGATTATTTAAGTTTTATGACAGTTTTCCGAAGCAGCTACAAGATATGGCCCAGACACAATTTTACATAGACGGACAAACAGACAGACAGACCTATATACCACCCTCAAACTAGTTTTTTTTTTTTTTTTTTTTGGGGGGGGGGGGTAATAATAAATTAGATAACTTATGAAATTATGATAATACAGAATAGACAAGATTAAAGTGTGTGTGTATTTAAATTTAATAAATGAATTAGAAGGATTTCCTATACCAGTGTTTCTTCTTTTATCATATATTTGTACGTAAAGTATTTAGTTTTTAAATGTACTGATAGTTGGATTGACTGGGAGTTTAACATCCCAGCAAAGATTATTTTGCTTAGATTGAGAGATCACTGGCTGAAGGTGAATTGACACTAATTTGAAGTATTTAGTTTTTAAATGTACTGATAGTTGGATTGACTGGGAGTTTAACATCCCAGCAAAGATTATTTTGCTTAGATTGAGAGATCACTGGCTGAAGGTGAATTGACACTAATTTGAAGTTTTGCAGTGTGTTCAGGGCAATGTGCAGGGAAAGTTCATTAACGTGTCATGTCTGCCTTAACACCTTTGTCGTGACACCTTTGCCGTGACACAAGGTGTCACATTTTAAAGTTTTTTGCGAACGACCATTTTTATGTATATGATGCTGATGCAAACTACAAATTAATATTGCACACCCCTATACCAAATTCCCTATATTCATCCATTATAAATGACCTCTCTCTCAGATCCTCTCAACTCTTGAATATTCAGAACTTCTCTGCATTGTACCACTTTGATGCAAACGACTAAAAATAGCCTTGGTCTATACAAAAATATGTTGTCCATCTGCAAAATTCAAGTACATGATAAAAATTATAAAGCATGGTAAAACTCATATTATATGCCATATTAATCCTCAACCAATATTAGACCTCAGGCTAAAGCCCTCTGTCTGAGATTGGATTTTCGGACATATAGGGCATGTTATACTGGTTTTACCAAGCTTTATTCTCTATCATTTTAACATGCTGATTAAACAAACTTAAGAGTTTAAAATTATTTTACTTATATCAAGACATCACCTGCTATAGCTATAGGTGATGTGTCAGAAATTTTGACCTTTGCAGTGCCCTTAAGGCATTAGTCGCAAAATGGTTCTAATAAGAGAATATTCGCAAATAAAAGTTGGTTTACAGTATCTCCTCAAAAGATAATGTTATCTCCAAGATTGATTGAATGGGGTTTTACGTCAAAAATATTTCACATGTATCGAGACTTCACCAGCTATAGGTGAAGGGGCAGAAATTTTGACCTTTGCCTTATGTTCAGGGCAATGTATAGGAAGGTTTCTTTTACGTGCCAAACCTGCATTGATTTTTAAGGTCTATTTCCGTGGACCGGTACAGTTTTATTTACTTTCATTTTTAAAATGCTGAGTACTTGGCAAAAGAGGTCACTACCTATTTTCAAGTCTTGGTCAGACCTGGCCAGCCTCCTACATATGGAGTAAGCACTATACCAACTGAGCTACCATAGTCATGATAGTAGTGTGTTCTTTCTAAGAGAATTTCATCAATATTTCCCTCAACATAAAAGAACTTAGTATCTGAGTGTTTTGAAGAACATGCTTACGGATCATAGTGCCTCTTACCATCTAGACTGGAATTTCACCCGAGGACAGATCCAAGTTTGAGAAAGTGTTTTAGTTCACTTGCCCTGGGTGAGTGATTTCCATTGGGTAATACAATTTTCTCCACTATTTGGTCCATGAGCCACAAATGAGGGGGCTATTCTAAGCCCCTTGAGCCATACAGGAGAGGTAATTCCAAAGCCCTTTAACTACAACGGAGCCCTCAAACCACACAGGAATCCCTCTACTCTGAATTAAAATATGATTTTTATATATAAAAAACACATTTTTTTATTCCAAGCTTGTTTTATTACTGAAATTAAAAATATTTTATAATAGACATTTCAGATACACAATATATATTAATATTATATATTATTTATCTTTAAACTCGTGTTGCTCTACACAACAAGTGCATTTGTCAGTCTGTCTGTTGTTTGAACATAAAGAAATACAGTGGACATGGTCACAGTCAAAAACTCATAGCTATTTCATATGCAATGCATAATCTGTAAATCCAAAAGACTAGTCTTGATTATATTGTAGAAAACTGGAAAATATCTATAGTGCATGGCTATTGGAGTAAGGAATAAAAATATAAAATTCTGATACATATTCAAACGTTTTGACAGCTAAGGCTTTTATCAAGGACATCAAGTTCTCTTCATAATTAGGAGTGCATTGTATCCAGAATATGATTTCAAAATGTATGTCGGTTCTTCATAAAGGCCAAGCTGCTGAAATGTTGGAAGATGAACAAGAATTGTTTATTCAATTTTGGGAAATTATTTTTGAACTAAAATAAAAATATAAAAAATATATTCATGAGCAGATAAAGCTGTCACTATAAGCCTTCAATGATCTGATGGTAGCGTGTTTATAAACATGGGCAAATCTAATCTACACAAATACATGTAGGTATAAATGCCCTTATGTGTACCAATATTTATGCTTTCATGCATTCATTTGTCAAAACCACTTATATATATATGATCACCTTTTTACATCATTTAGATTCCGTGGTTATGAGCATTATGCCAAGGTATCATAGACCAACTTTAGTTGAAGACGTTTCATCAACATTCAACAAACATAAAACAATCCAACAAACATTAACAACAAATGTTATAAAACATATACACAGCTGGGGTTCAAAATTATGTTTTGTAATGGAAGATCCAGGCCCTTTTGCTTTTATCTTAAGCAGGTCCCACATAAAAGTTTTGATAGCTCAATATAGACAATGAAATTAGGTCCATGTTATCATATAGAAAAAGTAGGAAAATCATAATCTTAAGAGAAAAAAAAACAACAGGTAAATTTGACTTTTACAGTTTAAATATCAAGGGTCCCAATGTAAAATCAGTAGGTCCAGGACCTCGGACCAGGGAGTTTTGAACCCCTGACACGCATATCCTTTTTTTTAATTTGGGTCATTCATAAATAACTGAATGGCTGCTGTGGACTTAGTTTTTAAGTTTGTGGAACAAAAGTGCACACAGCATTCTTTTGGTTTATTTCTCAATCACTCAAATGATTGATTGATTGATTGGATTTTACGTCCAAGTCAATATATTTCACTTATTCCGATACATCACTAGCTTAAGTGAAGTCGTAAATATTTTGACCTTTGCAGTGCACTTTGGGCAATGTGCAGAGAGGGTTTTTTTACATGTCATGTCTGCTGTGACAAGAGACATCAGTTTTTAAGTCTCTAGAGTCTTCTAAATGACTTGACTCAAATGGAAATAAGATTAAATGCTTATTATTTAACTAAAGTTAATTTAACTAACATGTACATGGAAAACATTCAACAAACACAAAATAATTAACATTTTAACATGTACAACATTCAACAAACATGTAAAACACTCAATGGACATGTAAAACATTCAACAAACATGTAAACACTCAACCACAAAATAACAAACAAACATAAAACATTAAAAAACCATGTACAACATTTCACAAACATATTAAACTTGTATATTTAATAATAAATTTTTCTTAACTGCATAATATGTTTGATTTTGAGTATTTCTTTAAAGCTAAAAATTAGTGAAACCCACATCCCACAGGTCTTAATATACATTCAAACAGGTCTTAAGTTCTTTGAATTCTTTTGATTTTGGACCCAGGTTTGAAAGTTGCCCCTCCCCATACTAGGATATGACCTGAAAGCAAACACTGCCTTCCATAATATTGAACGATCAACAAGGGAAATTTCTTTTAAATCAATATCAAGACTGCATCACATAGTTCAGCTTTAGTATCCCCATAAACTGCTGAATCCATAGAAATTATGATGTCATATTATGTCAAAATTACTGTAGTAACAGTCTTTTGCTGCTTAAATGTAACTGATTACCCTGATAATCAAATGATCCTGTCCTGTTATTGTTCCACGTACGCCAAATGCTAATGTTCTTGTACAAGATATCACAAATTGACGCTGGCCACATGACAGACTTACAGATCAATCCCTTTTTAAATTTACATTATAGGAATGAAGTTAATTTTTCTTTATGTTATGGAAGTATGAAAGAATTAGACATTTTGCACACTGTGTTATATGTGCAATGTCAGATTCTTTTATACTCCTATAACAAAAAGAACAAGAGGCCGATGGGCCTTAACGCTCACATGAGCCTAAGTACATATCTTATGCAGAGGTTCAATGGTCAATAACATTTATTAAAGAGAACTCCTTATTTTTAGCAGTAAGGCAGAATTAAATGCAAAGATTTTTGCAAATTAATCATACCTTGTCCCGAGAATGCTACATATAATATATATATAGTCTAGCTACAATACATTATTTATAACAGCTAAAAAAGTAAAAACAAAAGTATAAAACTATGACCTTCATCTAGGCCATTACCTACAATATTCGAATATACATGCCTATACAAAAAGGTAATAGTTTTCGAGATAATTAACCATTTCAGTATCCTTTCCCATCTGTAACCTTGACCTTTAAACCCATGACCTTAATCTATAAATCAAAATGATTGTTAAATCAACTCCTACAATATTCTAATATACATGCCTATACAATTTTTTTTATAGTTTTTGAGATAATTAACTATTTTGGTATTCTTTCACATCTGTGACCTTGACCTTTGAATCCATGACCTTAATCTATATATCAAAATGATCGTTAAATCAATTCCTACAATATTGTATTATACATGTCTATACAAAAAGTTTATAGTTTTTGAGATAATTAACGATTTCAGTATTCTTTCGCATCTATGACCTTGACCTTTGAACGCATGACATTAATCTATATATCAAAATGATTGTGAAATCAAAACTTACAATATTCTAGTATACATGTTTATACAAAAAGTTTATAGTTTTCGAGATAATTAACCATTTCGGTAATCTTTTGCATCTGTGACCTTGACCTTTGAACCCATGACCTTAATCTATATATCAAGTGATCGTTAAATCAATTCCTACAATATTCTAATATACATGTCTATACAAAAAGTTAATAGTTTTCTAGATAATTATCCATTTCAGTATTCTTTTGCATCTGTGACCTTGACCTTTGAACCCATGACCTTTATCTATATATCAAAATTATTATTGTGCCATTACCTACAATATTCTAATATGTATGCCTATACAAAAAGTTAATAGTTTTGCAGATAGTCAACTATAACAGTAATAGTTGTGCATCCTTGACCTTGACCTTTGAACTCATGACCTTGAACTATGTATCAAAATGATCGTCATGTCAATACCTACAATTAACTGAAAATCCCATGCCATTATCATCTAAAATGTTTAAAAAACAGCATTTTTTATCAAAGGTCAAAAACAGGGTCATGACCTTGACTTTTGACCTTGACATCTTTTGGAAGAAAATAGCAAGACAAGATCAACAGTGAAAACTCTATACAATTATATTCAGCCGTTATTGAGTTATAACAATAAATGTCTCATTTTCAAAATAACATAATTTTACGCAAAAAATGTGCAACCCATTTTTCGTTCAATTTTCATGAAAAACACACTTTTAATATTCCCAGGTATGCTGAATCTAAATATTCAACCAAAATTTGCCTGCACCTTTTGGTTTCAGAGAAGAAGATTTTTTGTCTTTTCGCTATTTTTAGTAACGGTGGCCATCTTGTTGGGCGTGGCCAAACCCCTAACACAATTGTGAAAGGCTGTTACCCAGGCATAATAATCCCAAGTTTCATCAAATTTGGCCCAGTAGTTTTGGAGGAGAAGATTAAAATGTAAAGTTTACACACGACGGACGGTGATAGATTGCAATAGCTCATCTGAGCCTTTGGCTCAGGTGAGCTAAAAATTAACTTCATTTCTCTGTTTCTTATAATTTAATTTATAGAATGTTTTAAAAAACAAATCAATAATTTAAATAACAATATTGCCATAGCAAATAAAAAACAAGAGGCCCATGGGCCTGATACGCTCACCTGATAACTAATGGCTAGCAGATAGATTTAAAAACATAAATTCTAAACCCCAATGACTTTTTTCTTTACATCATGATAACCATTGTATCAATACCTACAACATTCTAATATACATGCCTATACAAAAAGTTAATAGTTTTCAAGATAATTAACCATTTCAGTATTGTTTCACATCTGTGACCTTGACCTTTGAACCCATGACCTTTTTCTATACATCAAATGATCGTTGTATCAATACCTACAACATTCTAATATACAAGCCTATACAAAAAGTTTATAGTTTTCGAGATAATTAACCATTTCTGTAGTTTCACATCTGTGACCTTGACCTTTGAACCCATGACCTTTTTCTATACATCAAAATGATCGTTGTATCAATACCTACAACATTCTTATATACATGCCTATACAAAATGTTTATTGTTTTCGAGATAATTTACCATTTCGGTATTGTTTTGCATCTGTGACCTTGACCTTTGAACCCATGACCTTTTTCTATACATCAAAATGACCATTGTATCAATACCTACAACATTCTAATATACATGCCTATATAAAAAGTTTATAGTTTTCGAGATAATTAACCATTTTGGTATTGTTTCACATCTGTGACCTTGACCTTTCAACCAGTGACCTTTTTCTATACATCAAAATGATCATTGTATCAATACCTACAACATTCTAACATACAAGCCTATATAAAAAGTTTATAGTTTTTGAGATAATTAATCATTTCGGTATTGTTTTGCATCTGTGACCTTGACCTTTGAACCCATGACCTTTTTCTATACATCAAAATAATCGTTGATTCAATACCTACGACATTCTAATATAGATGCCTATACAAAATGTTTATAGTTTTCGAGATAATTAGCCATTTCTGTATTGTTTTGCATCTGTGACCTTGACCTTTGAACACATGACCTTTTTCTATACATCAAAATGACCGTTGTATCAATACCTACAACATTCTAATATACAAGCCTATACAAAAAGTTTTTAGTTTTCGAGATAATTAACCATTTCCGTATTGTTACGCATCTGTGACCTTGACCTTTGAACGCATGACCTTTTTCTATACATCAAAATGATCGTTGTATCAATACCTACAACATTCTAATATACATGCCTATACAAAAAGTTTATAGTTTTCGAGATAATTAACCTTTTCAGTATTGTTTCACATCTGTGACCTTGACCTTTAAACCCATGACCTTTTTCTATACATCAAAATGATTGTTGTATCAATACCTACAACATTCTAATATACATGCCTATACAAAATGTTTATAGTTTTCGAGATAATTAACCATTTCCGTATTGTTACGCATCTGTGACCTTGACCTTTGAACGCATGACCTTTTTCTATACATCAAAATGATCGTTGTATCAATACCTACAACATTCTAATATACATGCCTATACAAAAAGTTTATAGTTTTCGAGATAATTAACCTTTTCAGTATTGTTTCACATCTGTGACCTTGACCTTTAAACCCATGACCTTTTTCTATACATCAAAATGATTGTTGTATCAATACCTACAACATTCTAATATACATGCCTATACAAAATGTTTATAGTTTTCGAGATAATTAACCATTTTGGTATTGTTTCGTATCTGTGACCTTGACCTTTGAACCCATGACCTTTCTCTATACATCAAAATGATCGTTGTTTCGATACCTACAACATTCTAATATACATGCCTACACAAAAAGTTTATAGTGTTCGATATAATAATTATAATCAGAGGTAAAAAAAATTAGGTCACGACCTTCACAATTGACCTTGACCTCATTTTTAAGATACTAACAAGAAGATGTCAAAACTGAAAACCCCATGTCATTATCTGGTCAAATAGTCAAGTTATAACAATTTGAAGCTATTTTACGATTTTTTCAAAATTAAACGCAAAAACGCGTAACCTATTTTTGTCCGAATTTCACAAATGAACAAACTATAGGCTTAAGACCCTAGAGAAGCCAAATATCACATCAGATTTTTTCTCCAATCAGTACTTTCGGAGAAGAAGATTTTTTAAGATTTTTGCACCCCTAGGTCACCTTGACCTAGTTATAGTAGCCATAGCAATGCCACGAACAAATCTGAATTGCACCGGCTCATATATACTTCTGACAAAGTTTCATTAAAAACTGCCCAGTAGTTTCAGAGGAGAAGTCGAAAATAGGTGTTAACGACGCACACACGCACGCACACACACACTCACGCACACACGCACATACACACGCTGCGCTATGCCATAAGCTCACATGACCTTCGGTCAGGTGAGCTAATAACATCGCTATGGTGTAGGCATTCAAATACCTGTGTGTGGCATCCATAATAAGATGACATCACTAAGAGCCAATACATTCATGCAAATGTAACAGAAAAATATAACTAATCAAAATGCTTGAAACAAAGGAGAATTAAATTATCAAGCTATTGTCCGTTTACTGTGCTGGAGAGAAAGGAATAACGCTAATATCTCAAAGATTTGAATGGCACGGTTAAAAATCAAAAAATCATTTACTTACATGAACCGAGTCCTTGCTAATAATCTTTATTTCGATCTAATCCATGCATTATAACTCCTTTAATGCACCAAAACGTGTTTTGGATGGGTGTTTACAATGGTAAAAATTTTGACAAAATGGCGGAGTCTTTCGTGTGACGTAATGATGACGGAAGAATTTATTATTTACGTAGGTTCGAGAGGGGTACAATGAAGGGTAGTTCAAAGGTCAGGTTGAGTTTAAAAGTTTGAATTTACGTCAATTTTTTCAAAAGTTTGAAAATGCAGAAAGTTAGTTCACTTTATTACTTTATTAAATCGATTTTGGTCATCCTGGTTACGCAAAAACCAACCCGTTCTTGAGCTGCACTAACCTACGTAAATAGTCGACTCTTTCGTCATGACTACGTAACATAAAGAACCCCGCCATTTCGTAAAAAAGATTACCATTGTAAACACCCACCCAGGTTATATTTTGTCGCATAAAATGATATATTAAGCAAGGATGGAACCGAAACAGAAATTTTCAGTTACGACTCGGCTCATGTAAGTAAAAGAATCATTGATTTGTACCCGTCGTATTGAAATTTATAGAGTATTTTGCGATCTTGCTTTCTCCGAAATAGGCTAAATAAACAGTAGTGTTTTCTTAAAAATCTCGGTATTAAGTATTCTAGAGGTGAAATAAATCAGCTTTGTATTTTATTTTATAAAAATCTGATTATTATTAATAATATAAAAAAAATTGTTTTGTTGACCCTGCCTTAAAGATCACCTGTATACAAGGACCACCTGTTTTTAAAGGCCAGAATAACATTTTATCCCAATTGGTCTTTAGTTATGTTATATTATCCAATATATAAGGACCACCTGCACATAAAGGCCACTTTTACTTGTTCCCATGTCCAGCCTTTTGAAGATGGTTTGACAGTACTCTGTACATAATTAAAGGGTTCAAAAATCCAATTTGTCCCAGTCCTAGACCAACTCTTTTTCTCTGTTCAGACTAAAAATTTAATCAGTTATTGGTTTGATTGATAATTTGCGTAAATAGTCAATTTTCTGAAAGTTAGAATGGTTCGTTATGAGATACTTGTAATTTTCAAGTGGGATCATAAGGGATCAGAAGCTTGTTGAATTATATGTCTCAGCAGCTTGCCATTACACTCCTCGAACCAGTCCCTAGAAAACCAGATAGGGTCAGCCGTAACTACCAAATCGGCACCAGATTGTTCCTTGTTTTAAGTTATATCAATGATACATGTATTTGTACTGCATATGATGTTAATAATGTATACAATTTATAAAAATATATGTTGAAATCTAACTATTTCTTTTTTCACAGATTTTTAGGATGGATTCGGTAAATATACACCGGTCCAACTACTATTTCTTAGGGACTGGTGTAAGACTTGGCAAACAGGCACATACTTAAAGAAGGTCCGATTTGTTTTAGAAGTGATTGGTCCTTGTTTCATAATCCTGATAATCATTCCTTAAGATTTTCCTTAACATAAATCTGACATCTTTTGGTAGTATTGCATAGTTCTTCAATTAATAAATTTCCACAAAATTAGAAGATAGATGTAATCAGCTAAGCATGATCTTCAAAAGGACATTTTAAATTCAAGAATATCTTGAAAACTAACAAAATTATTCAGATTTTAAATTTGCTAGATTTAATAAATTAAGGAAAATTTCAGTTAAGGAATGGCTGTGATACTGGGGCCTGGCCCAATACCACAGGGTAGAATTTTTAGCACTGATTGTCCAAGATAACTTGCATTCCATTACACCACATCAACATATGAGGCCCTGCTACAACATCCTATAACTAGATGGACCAGACCATGGATTTGTCCTGCTACAAAGGTCCACTACAAGATGAACTTGACCTTGAACTGTTTACAGTGTCAGGACTGCTATGGCCACTATCAGTACGATTTGAACTTATTAGAACTCTAGTGTCTGATGACGATGACAGGGGACTTGGTGCATACCACTTGCTTTTCTTCTCTCTAAGCACTGGAAAATCTTCCTGAAATAAGGAAATGGAACTTATCAAATAAAACAACTTATAAAAACTCAACATTGCTATTCACTTGGACAGAAAAGACAGACCCCATTTCTATATCCCTGCCCGAGTTGTAGGGGTGGGTATTGGGGAAAAAAGCATATGGCAATATATTGCAATATTTGAGAAAATATTGCAATACATATTGCAATATATTGCAACGTTAATGAATGCTTAAAAGATAAACGAACCTGCATCCAAGTTGGGTGATGGCGGCAAATGTGCGAAGTAAGATTACTGCTATATTTTCATTAATAGTCCCTGCTATTTGCCTAAATTTAAAATGTTCCCACAATTTTGCCTTTGCTCGTTTGTTTTTGACAAGTTTTACTTCGTCGTCTGCCATTATCGGTTATAACATGTATACACATGTCTGTATCTCAGACGCACTTTATTTTGTATGTAGTTGACAAACACTTACAAGATAAAGATTATATTACACAGGGCTCTCAAGTACTGAATCTTCAAATGCAGGTCATGACCTGCATTGGATTTCACAAATGCAGGTCATTGCGCGGACGGACTTTTCCAAGCTTAACAAAATCAATAATTAGACTTTATACATTTTATTTTCCAAAAAACAATAGATATGTTTGTGCATACAATCACATGATAATGTCAATACTTCTTTTTCTTGCCTTCGTTATATTCATGGCAAACTTTTTTGCCCTTCTCAGTACCTTATCACTTGGTTCATAATTGAAACATAATTCATCAGAATTGTATTTACAACTTAACAGTGAATTTATTGTGTCCTGATAGACTAGCTCTAAATTCTGTAAAAATATGAGAATAGTCTTTCACAGTCTGAATTACTGTTTGGTAAAATCAAAAACGCTTTTAAATAATATTTACAAAATGGTCATAAGATGGAAAAACTATACCCACTGACTGCATGTTTACTAAAACTATTTTTATCATTTTATTTCACTCTGTTTATTGTTAAAAGTGCATAAGTACTTTATAATAAGCTTCTGATATTTTTCATGTCATAATTGAGCAGGACATTTTTTAAATAAATGAATAATTAAAAAAAATAGTTTGAAAATAAACTAAAAGATAAATAAAATTATGTTGTTTAATATCATAATGATGAATGAATCAAATACAACAGCCTGTCTGTTCTAAATATAGACCGATAGATTGCTGTTTGAGTTATCTCCCTTTTGTAAACACATGATGCACCACTGACACTGTCACTTTCACTATTTAACATCATGCAATCGGATAATGCTTTTACTTATGGATTATTTTATGAAAAAGGAACATTCTAAGTGAGTCTGTTATATTATTAAAGTTCTATTTAAAAAATCGAAGTGCAGTTTATGTTTGTTCCTGTTACCTATGTACACTATATACCCGATATACACAGGTGTTAATCCAGTACCTGTGATGTTTATTTAACCATGACTGATCAATCGCAAGTGGATAGATTAATTAGTGTCTATACACAAACAATCACTTAAAAATTGGAGTAATTAAGGATTACTTTAAGCAAGACTTCGGACTTCAGGATTCCCGGGTCATATGAAAATTTGCGGGTGATTAAATGGGTGCGGGTGTTATGCGGGTCATGGTCTTAATTTCCGGGTGTGACCCTCACGATCCGGGTGACTTGAGAGCCCTGATTACAGCCTTTTTAGTAATGACCGTAAAGCATAATCTACTGATTTTTTAAAAATTTCCGCGGTATACCAGTTTTTTATTTTGCGTACCGGTATGTTGTATCGACCCTGCTATACCGCAATATACCGGTAATATCGCACACCCCTACTGAGTTGGGGATAAAATCTTGTTAACATCAAAAATGCTACATACGTTATGCCAAATCAAGGTAAAAACAATCTAGAAACGTCTCTTGCAAGCACAATAATCCCCAACCCCAACATATGTTTTCCTGCAACCTTGACCTTCCTAATATGAACCAAGGTCATGACATACCTTTGGACCATGAGGGTTATTCATGTGAAATTTTATGACAGTTGTCCAAAGCAGCTATGAGATATGGCCCAGACATGATTTTACACAGACAGACATGTTGATTGACCTATATAATTATTTTCAGGTGAGCATCCAGGACCTTCATGACTTTATGACTGACCAACAGTGTCAGATTAGCATTGTAAACTATTCAGTCCATTATACTGTTACCAAGCCACCAAGTAGCAATGCTTTCTCGCCATTGTGACTTACCTCTTCTTCTTCAAGAAATGCTGGGTTCCCAAACGCCAGGTTTGTACTGGCAAACAAGTCCTAGATGTCATCTTTGTGACTTACCTCTTCTTCTTCAAGAAATGCTGGGTTCCCAAATGCCAGATTTGTACTCGCAAACAAGTCTAGATGTCATCATTGTGAAACCTACCTTTTCTTCTAGAAATGCTGGGTTTCCAAATGCCAGATCTGTACTGGCAAAAAAGTCCTAGATGTCATCATTGTGACACTTAGTTCTTCTTCTTCAAGAAATGCTGGGTTCACAAATGCCAGATTTGTACTGGCAAACAAGTCCTAGATGTCATCATTGTGACACTTAGTTCTTCTTCTTCAAGAAATGCTGGGTTCACAAATGCCAGATTTGTACTGGCAAACAAGTCTAGATGTAAACATTGTGAAACCTACCTCTTCTTCTTCAAGAAATGCTGGGTTTCCAAATGCCAGATTTGTACTGGCAAATGATAGTTCAGAGACTAAATCTTGATCATCAGCACTGTGGCATGTCTGTGATTTTGCTTGACAATTCAAATGTGCTAAATATGTTTGGAGATTCTGTTCCTTTCTAGAAAAAAATTAAAACAACAGTAAGAATTGTAAGAATTTTTTAATATTATTCCTGTAAACAAGAGGCCCATGGGCCTAATACGCTCACCTGATAACTAATGGCTAGCTGATAGATTTAAAGAAAACATAAATATTAAACCCCAATGACTTTTTTCTTTCCATCATGATAACCATTGTATCAATATCTACAACATTCTAGTATACATGCCTATACAAAAAGTTAATAGTTTTCAAGATAATTAACCATTTCAGTATTGTTTCACGTCTGTGACCTTGACCTTTGAACCCATGACCTTTATCTATACATCAAAATGATCGTTGTATCAATATCTACAACATTCTAATATACATGCCTATACAAAAAGCTTATAGTTTTCGAGATAATTAACCATTTCGGTATTGTTTCGCATCTGTGACCTTGACCTTTAAACTCATGACCTTTTTCTATACATCAGAATGATTGTTGTATCAATACCTACAACATTCTAATATACAAGCCTATACAAAAAGTTTATAGTTTTCGAGATAATTAACCATTTCGGTATTGTTTCGCATCTGTGACCTTGACCTTTGAACCCATGACCTTTTTCTATACATCAAAATGATCGTTGTATCAATACCTACAACATTCTAATATACATGCCTATACAAAAAGTTGATAGTTTTCGAGATAATTAATCATTTCAGTATTATTTCGCATCTTGTGACCTTGACCTTTGAACCCATGACCTTTTTCTATACATCAAAATGATCGTTGTATCAATACCTACAACATTCTAATATACATGCCTATACAAAAAGTTTATAGTTTTCAAGATAATTAACCATTTCGGTATTGTTTCGCATCTGTGACCTTGACCTTTGAACCCATGACCTTTTTCTCTACATCAAAATGATCGTTGTATCCATACCTACAACATTCTAATATATATGCCTATACAAAAAGTTAATAGTTTTCAAGATAATTAACCATTTCAGTATTGTTTCACATCTGTGACCTTGACCTTTGAACCCATGACCTTTTTCTATACATCAAAATGATCGTTGTATCAATACCTACAACATTCTAATATACATGCCTATACAAAATGTTTATAGTTTTCGAGATAATTAACCATTTCGGTATTGTTTCGCATCTGTGACCTTGACCTTTGAACCCATGACCTTTTTCTATACATCAAAATGATCGTTGTATCGATACCTACAACATTCTAGTATACATGCCTATACAAAAAGTTGATAGTTTTCGAGATAATAATTATAATCAGAGGTAAAAAAAATTAGGTCACGACCTTCACAATTGACCTTGACCTCATTTTGAAGATACTAACAAGAAGATGTCAAAACTGAAAACCCCATGTCATTATCTGGTCAAATAGTCAAGTTATAACAATTTGAAGCTATTTTACGATTTTTTCAAAATTAAACGCAAAAACGCGTAACCTATTTTTTATCCGAATTTCGCAAAATGAACAAACTATAGGCTTAAGACCCTAGAGAAGCCAAATATCACATCAGATTTTTTCTCCAATCAGTACTTTCGGAGAAGAAGATTTTTTTAGATTTTTGCACCCCTAGGTCACCTTGACCTAGTTATGGTAGCCATAGCAACGCCAAGAACAAATCTGAATTGCACCGGCCCATATATACTTCTGACAAAGTTTCATTAAAAACTGTCCAGTAGTTTCAGAGGAGAAGTCGAAAATAGGTGTTAACGACGCACACACGCACGCACGCACGCACGCACGCACACACGCACGCACATACACACGCTGCGCTATGCCATAAGCTCACATGACCTTCGGTCAGGTGAGCTAAAAATGCAATAAGCATTGTAACCATAATTAATGTTGCAAGTGGATTGGTGTTTCTGTCCCAATCCACCACCATACCAGACCTGTCTACTGCCTCAATATAAATGAAAATAAATTGACTGGATGATATCAACACTATTTATCCAGTCCATTTTATTGAGTTGAGTAACGGTGTTTAACATCCCAATGAAGAATATTTCACTTGTATCTGCTATAGGCAGAGGTGCAGAAATTTTGCCTGTGGGTTGTACTGATGGCATTATACAGCAGGGTTCTTCAGAGTGCCAAGCCCACTGTGACACAGGACCTCATTTATTTTAAGTTTCCATCCAAAAGAACCGTGGCTTTCATTTCCTAATGCTGAGTGCTTAGCGAAAGAACAGTCATTACCCACTTTTAAGTCTTGGGTCAGACCCGGCTGGGGATCATACCCCTGACCTCCCACCTATGGAGTGAGCACTCTACCAACTAAGATACTGCAGTAGTTAGTCCATTATATTAATCAATATTCAAGATTTTTATAGTGGAGTGGAATAAAAGTGTTTTACGCCCCAGTCAATGTTCACTTATATGGAGACAGTCAGTTCTGGAAAGTTGGAGAAAACATTGAGAAAACCGCTGACCTTCTGCAAGCATACTGTCAATTTTTCTCATACTAGGATCCATCTCAAGTTGGATTTGAACCTAGGTGGCCAGAGGAACTGTCATCTGTAAGAGTGTGCTTTAGATTACTTGGTCACCATTTTAATAGATATCAAAGGGTTACAACTCTATTAACTCTAATTCTTATATTTCACAAGACCAAGTTCTTAAGTTCTGTATTTACACAACAAATTCGTTTACAGTTTCACCTGTTTAAATGGGATCCTATCTTGACTGAAGATTCCATTCAGATTGATTGATTGAATGGAGTTTTACATCCTAGTGAAGATTATTTCACTTTTATCCAGACCTCAACAGCTGGACTGAAGATTCCATTTAGATTGATTGATTGAAACAAGTTTTACGTTCGAGTCAGGATTATTTCAGTTATATCCAGACCTTAACAGCTGGACTGAAGATTCCATTTAGATTGATTGATTGAAACAAGTTTTACGTTCGAGTCAGGATTATTTCAGTTATATCCAGACCTCAACAGCTCAGCTGAAGATTCCATTTAGATTGATTGATTGAAACAAGTTTTACGTCTGAGTCAAGATTATTTCAGGTATATCCAGACATCAACAACTGAAATGACAGAAATTTTACCTTGTCATCCGGTAACAATATAGCATTGCTATTATTAACACTATGATGATAATTATCCCAATAATAACACCTGCCACCCAATGATGCTGACTGTTCTCCAATGTTTTTTCAGATTCAGTTATTTTGTTTTCACAATATTTTCCTGAATAATCCAGCTGGCACCTGTGAAAATGAAATTAAATATTAAACACCACTTCATAAAAAACACAAACACCACTAATAAACTATATGAATTATTACTAAACCCCATTTTCAGAGATTGTAGCCACATTTTATAAACATTTTACAAGTTTTTCTAGTAGGATCATTTTATTAGGAAGTGTAAAATGTCAAGACTTGTCTCAATATTTTGTTACAAAATGTCTACACACCCTGTAAAATTTTCAATTTTCAAAATTCTATGTCCAACAACTCCACCTAAAAGGAATGATTTGACAATTGGTAATTATTATCAAATATGTCAATTAAAGTAATAAGAACATTCAGAATTAACTCTAGTACACAAAAATATTAAAAAGTGCATATGAAGATAAAAGATGAATTTGTGACAATGTTTGCTACTTTCAATAATTTTAAAAACCATGTTTAGCAATAATGCAAACCAAATCAATGCTTAAACATAACTTTGTACGTAACTAGCATAAAGTCCGATAACTCAGTTACCATTCAGTTCAGTACTATTTCCTTTATTAAACTGTCCAATTCACAATCCCAAAAGTAAAGTAAAAACTTGAACATGTGAATTTTCACCAGGGAAGTGAGGCTACATGCTCCAGAAGGGTAATAATTTCAGCAGTAAGACAGAAGCGATACCTACACACAATATGGCTGATGTTGACCTCTGACCTTACGACAAGTTCCTCCATTCAAACATGGCAATGGACACACAGAATCACTGTTTTCTCTCTCGTCCTCTCGTAAATTGAGTCCCGAGCTAGCATCAGACTCCTTACTAGATGTACTTGTTGTATTTATGGTTGATGTGGATGATGTTGTTAGTAATTCATCTAGACAACGAAAAGTAAAATCAACACAGTCAAACCTGTTTATAAAGGTCACCAAAAGGAAACAAGTTAAATGGCAGGTATCAAAATTATGTTTTGTGATGAAAGGTCCATGACCTTTTACCAAGATTTTTTTCAGGTCCCACATAAAGTTTTGAAAGTCTAATATCTATGTACAGTTATGTTATCATACAGAAAAAAGTAGGATTATCCTGGTGAAAATAGCAGGTACATTAGACTTTTGCAGTATAAATATCAAAGGTCCCAATGTAAAATCAATAGGCAATGGACCAGGGAATTTTGAACCCATGAAAGTGTCCTTTAGGGGCAGGTGGCCTTAATATTCAGGTTCAAGTAATACAAGTGAAGAGTAATTAGGACTTTTAAAAGCAGGTGGCCCATAAATAGCGTGGCCTTTAAGGCAATTTTGATTGTATACACATAAACTAGTTTTTGTTCACAAAGACATTCCCGAAAGGAGAATCAATTGAATACTGAATTATTGTTCATCTTACAACTTCATGGCAATAAAGCCTTTATCAAGTATGGATATACAGTCAAGTCTTTCACATTTAAGCCTTTATCAAAGTCACCATGGAGGGCTGGTTCCATCCTTTGCCAGGGCACTCCATGGAAATGTGCATTTTTTTCCTGATGTTTTCTTTACCCCATTGCACTTTGTTTAGCTCTATAGAGGTAAGCTAAGTGGAGTTGAGTAATGGTTTTCAACATCCCAGTCAAGAATACTTCACTTATATTGAGACGTCACTAGCTGTGAGGGAAGGTGCAGAAATTTTGCCTGTGCTTTGCGCTTATGGCATTATACAGCAGGCTTCTTTATCATGCGTATTTATTTTAAGTTCCCATCCTGATTTTTGTTTCATAATGCAGAGTGCTTGTTGAAAGAACAGTCACTACCCACTTTCAAGTCTTGGGTCAGACCCTGTCGGGGGTTTGAACCCATGACCTCCCACTTACAGACCAAGCACTGTACCAACTGAGCTACCACAGTGGTCTATAGAAGTAAGTGCTATGATGGATATATATAATACCTGTACAGATGTTAGATGAGTTGGTAAGGAACTGGTATCCATTAGGGCATTCACAGTGAGGTACTGTTGGTGTTAATAAACATATATGTGAACATTTTAAATTTTCACATGGACTCGGACCTGCAATAAATTAAAACATTGTAATATTAATGGCAGGATGTTACACTAGTTAAACAAAACAGAAATGGCTAGGTATCTTGGTTAGGATTAAAAGTGTCTAAAAAGGACTGTGATAAATGGGGTGCGACGCTGTACCAATGTGTGCCCTCTAACATTTGTAAGGAGCACTTATTTCCAATTGATATGGAATTACATAAGATGGCATTTTCTTGAAAACCAACGTTATTTCAGGATTTTTTTAATTTAATGTTTTCAAAAACTTCCACACAAGCATTAAGAGGTATTGATCATGAGGTACAGCAGTGAACCCCATTAGCTAGTAAAGTATATGTTGGTCCGGAAATAGTTATCCCATTCAAAAAAGAAAAAACTTGAATAAATTTAGATTTTTCTGTTACAAAACAAAACTCTTAAAGGGCCAACATACTCTGACAGATCTCTCTTACGTCTCCATATAAGTCATTTGTTCTTGACCGGGTAGTAACACCCCAAAACCTCAATCAATCTAACAAACTTCTCACTTGATTTTTCTTATGAAGTGGTCTGGGTAGTTCAGTAGTAAAGCACTAGCCTATAGTGTGGGCAGTCCCAGGTTCAATCCCCAGTCCGCCCTGCATTTATTCGCCTTCCTGTTACACTTATGCATCTTAAAATATGTTTTAGGGTATTATCTAATAACTTGTTAAATTAACAATTATCCACAGCACAACAGCTCACCTGTCATTGTTTTCTGTATGAACTTCTTATACTATTTTGTTTGTTTGTAAATTTTGCAGGATTCAATTAAACAAGAAGCATCCCCAAATATACACCACAAACAGCACCAATCTTTGTAACTACATTCTAAACAACGCCTCTTCAAACTTTAAGAATTCCAGCAAAGGGAGATTATTGGATAACTTGGAAATTGTCTACACTGTATTTAGTGCATTATTCTATTCTTCATTGTATTTAATGAAAATGGTACTTTTACTGATTGTGATATGAGAAGAGTCTGAGGGATTTTTTAGGAGCACAGATTACTTTATTAAACAAGAAATACTTACTTTGTACCCACCATTACCATAAAATTACCTCTTTATATTAAAGAATTCAAACAAAGGGAGATAATAATTGTATTTATAACTTATGGAGTTTAATACATTGTACTACATTATTGTCATTATCCTAAAAAGTAGGAAGTTATGTTACAATACATTAAGAACTCCTCGTGAAAAAAACAGATCGGCAGGCTGAAAGAACACACTTGCCTGTGGATTGTTGACTGCCGATTCCTTCAAATCCAGGAATCTTGTGTGCATCAGCGGAGACTGCGGTAAAGGTAATTTTAATTCTATTACATTGTTATTTACAACATTATTCTCACCTCTATTATATTTTAATGGATGAACTACTTTTACTGATGTTGGCGTGTGGAGATTCTGTAGGATTTTTTTAGGAGCACCATTACCAAACTTATCACATTGGTATGTAGAGCTGGATCTCCAGTCAGTTGCATATAAAACATCTTCAAATACATCTATAGTTGTGAAATGGTAATAGTTTCTGAGTTCTAAAACTATGTACCTAAAACAATAAAGCATGCAATATCATAAATATTTCTAGAATTTCATCAAATTCAATTTGTACTCTACTAAAATTTCAACTGGAAAAAACTCCTAAAATGACAATAAAGCCATTTAAAAAAATTACATTTATGTGAAAAAATATTTTTTTAAAACTTTTATATAGATTTCAATGGGAAGAGGGTACAGAGGGAAGTCTTGCCAAAATCTGCAGAAATAAATGCTGTGTCTAGACCACACTTACATGACAGATCTTTACAATTTTCAGATTCTGAAAACAAATCTGCAAGATTCTCTATAAATACTTTACCTATCAGTGCCATCAAAAGTGCTGGTTTCTATGGTACTATGTCCAGCATCTATCCAGTACAGTCGTTCAGCAGCATAATCAATACTGATGGTTTCCGGGGAGATCAGATCTGATGTTATAACTGACTTTATGTTCTGTCCATCCATCCAGCTCATAAAGATAGATCTCTTCTCCATGTTTATCCAAAATAGTAATCTGAATTAGAGAAATCACACATTATAACAAACTACGTCAAACCTGTCTGTAAAGGCCACTCAAGGGAACCAGTAAAAGTGGAGGTTCAAATAATCTGAATAAAGAACAATTAGAATACAATTATATTGGTCTTTATAAGCAGGTGGTCCTTACATAGAGGTGGCCTTTAAAGCAGGTTGGACTGTACTGTAAATCTGGTTTTATTCCCATGAACATAATTTTCACATTAATTCACCTTCTAATTTATGTGTGAATTCAATATCATCGCATATTATAAGAATTAAGCTTAAATTTATATTGCTAATCAATACAAGATGAAAGAAACAGGAATCCATCTTCTTGTGAATAAATATTGCACACATGATTCTCAAAAAATAAAGTGTTGCGAAAATAACCAGATTTACTGTAAATTTTTTATCCCTCTAAATTGTTGCAAAATCAATTTGCCAATCTCAAAGTAAATGAGAGGATACTCATAATTTGCCTATCTAAAAGAATATGAGAGAATATGTAATGCTTTATTTTATCCCCCATGAAATATTATCCTAGGAAACTGGTAATATTTTCTTGTGAGATTGTTCCATGGATGATATTTTACAGGTAAATATTATTAATGTATAATATTTAAAGGCCCAGTCACACAGCGCTTTACGGCTTAATCACGGCCATAACCTGTCAAAAAGTGGTCTCCCGTGAAGCAGACCATGTTGTTTGCGCTGTTGTCGAGTTTAAGACGAGCTACAGTCGATTTATAGATGTGGCAGGACACGGCAAAAAGTTTTAAACTGTTCAAAACTTTAGTCCGCGGACAACCACGGGCGGCACACGTGGTAAAGACGTGCAACACATGTGAAACACACATGATAATACATGTTCCGGCAGTGATTAAAACTTGGGGAGATGCGGTAAGACACGAAAGTTTATCGGTCTGTCACGGGCAGAGCACGGTCATCGGACGCATGTTACGCGTTGGTATCACAGGAAATAGCGTGTGTTTAGCAGCTTATCACTAAGGAATGGATTTTTCCGTGTACACATCACTACCTAATCCCGTTATACGGTGTCTGGAACAAGTTCTAAATACAATTGATCACTGCCTAATCACTTCTGTATCACTTCTTCATATAAATACCGTAATTTTCTGAGACCTCTGTCAAGGGGTGAACATGGACCCTCAATGCAGTGATGTCCTCATCTTCATGCTCCAGCACCAACAGAACCAACTGATGCAGGCCCAACATATCCTTGCTGAGAGAAGAAGGAGGAGGAGGGTGGTACGGAACATCTGGGTGCGTGACTAGATTTCGAGGAAACCTCAGCTGGGGCTTTATGACCGTCTCATGCTCGAGCTGCGTAACGAAGATTCAAAAGCCTTTCAGAACTTTATGAGGATGCCTCCTGCGATGTACGATGAAATTGTGCAGACTGACACCAGCCCTTACCAAGGAGGCCAACTGGAGAGCACCCCTTGAACCTTGCTATTGCCCTGAGGCACCTTGCTTCTGGTTCCAAGTACCGTGAGATGCAATATGCCTGGAGGGCCCCCACAACACCATACATCCTGTGGTGTGTGAAGTCTGTGAGGCCATCGTCTACGAGTTTGCTCATGAGATGCTCTCCTGCCAGACACTGAGGCCCACTGGCACCAGGTAGCTGATGATTGGTACCACAGATGGAATTTTCCACATGTCATTGGGGCTATAGATGGGAAGCATATTGCGTGTAAAGCTCCTGCCAACACTGGGTCCAACTACTTCAACTATAAAGGCTTCTTCAGAGTTATCCTTCTAGCAGTCGTGTCTCCGGACTACAAGTTCCTGTGGATAGACGTAAGCGGCAAGGGGTCCTCTGATGCCCACATCTACAATGAAAGTGAATTCAAGGAGGGTCTGCAGAACAATGACAGATCCTCTGCCAGGTGACACACAGGATGTACCCTAATTCCTGGTAGATAGCGATGCTTTCAGACTCCGAAACTACATAATGAAGCTCTACGCTAATAGGGGCATGACCAGGGAGCAAAGGATATTTAACTATCGACTATCGCAGGCCAGACGGGTAGTTGAAAATTCATTCGGGATCCTTGCCAACAGATTTCAAGTTCTCCTGAATACCATGATGCTTGAAGAAGACACTTTCAGGCTGCTGCTGGTCAACGCGTGCGTACTCCTTAAAAACCTGATGAGAACTTGTTAACAGGTGATGCAGAACAGGCTGGTGGACTGGGGGCGTCCAGATGGAGAGCTGGTACTTGGTGTTTGGAGTGAAGACAGGAAACTTGAAGACACAAGGCCTGATAGAGTACCAGGATCCAACAGAGATGTCAGGCTAGCCAAGGCCCAGAGGATCCTCATCATGCAGTGGTGCAACTCCCCGCTGGAAGAGTGCCGTGGCAGGATGACATGCTCCTCCCCCATTAGCTATGCTTACTGACCATGTAAGTTAGGGAAGCTGGAGCACTGATATGTAAATGCTGATGTGATAATGATGCTTGATATGCATACTGATGACATTACATACTAGTATTGTAACAATGTAATGATTTGAAATGTAAAATGCCTTTGGCAGTGTTGACTTTACTAAATTAAAACTAAATTAAAAGTTTATATGCGCGGCAAACCGCGCTTCAGACAATGCCTAGCCGCGGTTACCCGAGATTGGTCAGTGCTATGAACGTGGAGTGCCCGTTTTACGTCCGCGCTCAACACGTGATCGGCAGTGCTACAGACGCGATGAGGCCGTGGTAAGCCATGGTAACTTGCCGCTTTTTTCCCCGCGTTCAAACACATGCAAACCTATTTTTAGCCTTACACGTGGCTGGACATGGTAAGCCATGCTTAGCAGTACTTCAGCAATGGAACAGCCATCGACAGCCATACCCCGTTCAAAGCACGGCTAAGCCAAAATTGAAAAAATTCACCATGTACGACCACGTCCACCAGATTTTCGTAACTTTTTGTACACGATTTAGACGTGGAGTGCTGTGTGACCAGGGCTTTACGAAATAAGCCATGACATTTATTCCGCCGGATAGATTTTACTATGAAATTATATCTTCCCAGACAGGTTTTCACCAGGATAAATTTATTGATTATAAATGCCTATAATTTACCAATCTCAAAGATCCCTGCAAGTCCAAAAGTGAATGAAAGCATATCCACAATCTCGATTTAAAAAAAAAAAAACTTTTTGAATAAATATCTTGTTCATATACCTTTACAGTTTTTATGGTGAAGTTTTTTAGTATAAATTCTACTTTGGAAAAAATGAATAAATGTGAAAAATTGAATTAAAGCAGTATCAAAACCATAGAAATTCTACTAAATATTGTTTTTTTTTTTAAATTTTAAGGATTTTTTACAATGTCAATTCCTTTGTTTGTGAATTTGGATCATGATTACATATAAATTCAGTAAAGAACAGAGGAATACTCCATTTTGTTTTATATATAAAATTATAAAAATATATTTACAAATTTTTGCAGAATAAACAATTTGAAGTCCTGTGCTTTAAGTTGTAACACAGAATGTAGTCAACTCCAAGAAAACTGTTACATAAGTGAAAATTTCAAAGCACCATATGCTCTGCCAAAACTGATTGTAATTTAGGCTAAAGTGAAATTGATTGGTAGGTCAATTATATGAAGGTACATACCAAATATGAATCTAATATCTCGACAAACAAAGATAGAAAGTTTGGAAAATTGTCGAGGACAGACAAAAGGACAGACAGACAGACAGACAGATTTCACTGGAAGTGGACTTATAACCTACATTAAACAGGACTTTTGAGGTAAAATAAATCACTTTCTAACCATTTCCCTAACCCTTATTCACTTCTAACCATTTCCCTAACCATTTAATCAGTTTCAAATTATTTATACCTACCCTTTTATCGGATCAATTGCAATACTTTTAATTTTTACAAACAACAAGTCTTTGCAAGAAACAGACGACACCATCTTTACACTACAGACTGATAAAGATATCCGTTTATCATTGGCTAAATACATGTTATTTCCCAGCCAATCATAAGCAATGTCTGCAAGGTAGCCATATTCTTCTGTTACCATGGTGATATTTCTACTGGTGACATCAAACTTGTATAAAGATGACTGAAAAATAAAAACATTCATGTGCTTCATGGGATTATATTGTTTTAAATTCTAGAGAAAAATATGTATATAATAAAAAGCATTTGCAAGTTGTTTTTGTTATATTTAGGATATATTTGAAAAATTTGCTTACGGTAGAATGAAAAATGTTTTGTGAAATAAGTGATCTTTTGTGTTGTTCAGGCCATTGCAGTGGCTGTAAATTTACTGGTATATATACTTCCAAAGGACCCCTTGACTTTTAATTCTAAATGCCGAGTGCTTGGTGCATGTGGTGAAAGAACAGTCACTGTCAATTCTGAGTCTTATTCAGACCTGGCCGGGGTTCGACCCATAACCTTCCACATACAAAGAGAGCACTTTACCATTGACCTACAATAGTGGTATATGATACATATAGATTATTGACAGTAACCCGAGTTCTACTTGCAGTCTGAGACTGACTGTGGACCTGGTTGCTATTTCCAATACCGGAGCTAATGACATATCATTATAAAGTTTTCAAATAATAAATCAAGGTTCCAATGGATACTTGACTTTATTCAAAATTCTCTAACATTTCTATGACATAATTTAAAAATTTCATAGGGCATAAAGACAGAAACAATTCTGACATTTCCTTAATTCTTTAAAATTCTCTGACATTTGTTGAAATTCCCTGATAATTCCATGACCTTAAAAGATATACATATATATATAAGCCCCAAACTTCCCCCGACACATGTGGGAAACTTGTAAACTAAACTCACATGTAAATTATCAATAGTTGAGAAAAATATATTTCCAGTATCCATAACAACATCTAGTGCACTGACTTGACCAGCTACTTTACCAATATCTAGAGGTACTGATTGTCCATTGTCCTGTAGTTTAGTAAGTCCATCAGTAGTTGATATCACCAGATATGGCCTGGGATCTAAAATAAACAACCAAATTCAGTGAATTAGGATACCCCCAGCAGGTTGTTTTTGTGATTTGCACTTATGTTCAAAGGGCCATAACTCCAAGGAAAATGAGCATGGCCATTTTCGCCATGTAATGATGGCTGCGCATACAGATTTCCTGTAATTAATAAGCACTAGTAAGTGAAAAATATCTATCTTTATTCAAGTTTATTTGGTTTTCAATGGAAATAAAGAGTATTTCACTGTCACAAACAGAGTGGTTCCAACAGTGGTTTTTTTTGCTCAATGCTGAGTTATACAATACTCACCATGTATTATACATTTGTTTGTATGTTGACTACTTTGTATGTATTCCTTGGCACATTTACACATATGACTACCTTCTGTGTTTATACATATCTGACTGCAGCCGCCATTTTTATCATTACATTCATTTATATCTGAAAATTAAAAAGAAATTAAAAACTGTAGATTATATGACAACTGACAACTTGTACCGGTACCTGAAAATGGCAAAAGTAACCAAGTCTACACAACTTGATCTGATCTCCATTTCTAACCATGGTTACAGATACATACAAAAACTTACCAACACATGCCATAAGATCTGGTCTTCATTTGTAACCATGGTAACAGATACATACAATAACTTACCAACACATATCATAAGATCTAATCTCCACTTGTAACCATGGTAACAGATACATACAAAAACTTACTAACACATGTCAAAAGATCCGATCTCCATTTGTAACCATGGTAACAAATGCATGCAAAAACTTACCAACACATGTCTTAAGATCTGATCTCTATTTGTAACCATGGTAACAGATACATAAAAAAAACTTGCTAACACATGTCAAAAGATCCATTCTCCATTTGTAACCATGGTAACAAATACATGCAAAAACTTACCAACATGTGTCATAAGATCTGATTTCCACTTGTAACCATGGTTACAGATACATACAAAAACTTACCAACACATGTCATAAGATCTGATCTCCATTTGTAACCATGGTAACAGATACATACAAAAACTTACCAACACATGTCATAAGATCTGATCTCCATTTGTAACCATGGTAACAGATACATACAAAAACTTACCAACACATGTCATAAGATCTGATCTCTATTTGTAACCATGGTAACAGATACATACAAAAACTTACTAACACATGTCAAAAGATCTGATCTCCACTTGTAACCATGGTTACAGATACATACAAAAACTTACCAACACATGTAATAAGATCTGATCTCCACTTGTAACCATGGTTACAGATACATACAAAAACTAACCAACACATGTCATAAGATCTGATCTCCACTTGTAACCATGGTAACAAATACATACAAAACTTACCAACACGTCATGAGATCTGATTTCCACTTGTAACCATGGCTACAGATACATACAAAAACTTACCAACACATGTCATGAGATCTGATCTCCACTTGCTTGTAACCATGGTTACAGATACATGTACATACAAAAACTTACCAACACATGTCATGAGATCTGATCTCCACTTGTAACCATGGTAACAGATACATACAAAAACTAACCAACACATGTCATGAGATCTGATCTCCACTTACTTGTAACCATGGTTACAAATACATGTACATACAAAAACTTACCAACACATGTCATAAGATCTGATTTCCACTTGTAACCATGGCTACAGATACATACAAAAACTTACCAACACATGTCATGAGATCTGATCTCCACTTGCTTGTAACCATGGTTACAGATACATGTACATACAAAAACTTACCAACACATGTCATGAGATCTGATCTCCACTTGTAACCATGGTAACAGATACATACAAAAACTTACCAACACATGTCATAAGATCTGATCTCCATTTGTAACCATGGTAACAAATACATGCAAAAACTTACCAACACATGTCATAAGATCTGATCTCCATTTGTAACCATGGTAACAGATACATATAGGACCATGAGGTGACGGTATACAATCTTGTTGACACACTGTCTGATTTTGGCATGCAGAATCTGAAAAGAAAAGTTTAAATTAGAATCACCATAGTGATGTTTACACTAGGCAAAACAAATGGAGAATTATCAAATATCCTAAAAAAATACAAAGCAGAATGTATTTTAATCAAAATAATTACCTTATAATTGCTCTCTATTTATGAAAAATGTCTGTTGATGACGTTTGCCGCTGTATCACAGCTGTACCATGTCAATATCCGTAATATTTGTGTTGGATGTTTTGGAAAATGTTTAAGTCGCAATAGTTGTTTTATGGGAAAATGTTAACTGATATGATTCCATAACAAATGTAAATAATTAATCCACACAAACATTAAGGGTAACCATATTGTACAGTGGCAAATGCCAATTCAAGCAATCACTAATTATTTTCTTTATTTTACCAATTTTGTATTGAATTTGCCATTATGGCAGCCAGCTGTGAAAATTAATTTAAATGTTGAATACTTCCCAATTACCATATTTCTCAAATGGACTAATGAACAAGTACTGGTACCAGTTTCACAATCATTCCTTAACTTAGATTTTCTTTAAGTTTAGCTAATTTTGGCTAATTTTTATCTACATCTACATATTACATTGCTCCATCAAAATTTGATGATTATGCAAATGGCATAAACAGACCAAAAAATTTTAAATAACATTATTTACTGATCTGTCCACACGTGCGCGAGATCTCTTTATGGAGCTTCAAATATATTATTTTGACAAAACTAGAATACTCATGTTTTAAGCTCAATTCGATCTTCAAAATAAAATGCTTGAATATTATGAAAAAATAAGTTTATTATTATTATTTCAAATTTGCCAGATTTAACTAAGGGAAATCTTAGTTAAGGAATAATTGTGAAACTGGGGTCTGATATGCAATCTTAAAATAAGTATACAATATTTGATCTTGGAGTTAGTAATTAAAAAAAAAACTATGTAATTTGTAATAATTTGCTTCCTAACCTGCCTAACTCTACTCACCACAAAATGTGCCTTCATCCGAAGAATCAAGACAATGACTGACATTATCACAAACATCTTGGTGTCTGATACATTCCCCGGAGTTACACAGATAGCCTCTCCCATCATCCCTTATACACTCTGAGCCTAAAATAGACAGAATCAATAGAATTATAGCCAATCCTGCCCTAAAGACAACCTCTATATAAAGGCCTTACATCTTCATGTCTGATACACACCCCAGAGTTACATATGTAGCCCCTCCCGTCATCCCTTATACACTCTGAGCCTAAAATAGACAGAATCAATAAAATTATAGTCAATCCTGCCCTAAAGACAACCTCTATATAAAGGCCTAACATCTCCATGCCTGATACACATCCCAGAGTTACACATGTAGCCCCTCCCGTCATCCCTTATACACTCTGAGCCTAAAATAGACAGAATGAGACAGAATAGACAGAATTACAGTCAAACCTGCCTTAAAGGCCACCTCTATATACAGACCTCCTGCTTTTAAAGGCAAGTAAAATTGAATCCTTTGATGATTGCTCTTTATCAGTATTAATAGAACCTGTATATAAAGACGACCTTCCCATAAAGGCCATTTATTGGTTCCTTTGGGTGGCCTTTATAGACAGGTTCAGCTGTACTTGTTGAAAATAACATACATGTGCATATGCTACAAAAGAAAACAGTATCAGAAGAGAAGATTGTTGTTGTAATGTTGTTTAATGTCACATCAGCAAATTTCAGCTATTTATAACAAGTTTATTAATCTCTAATGATTAATCCAAGAACAAGTTCTTAAACGCCACTCATTTTTGTGTCAGCCAAGTGGTTTGTGAAAACCGGAATATGTTAGCGCTTTGAAAAACTTGAAATGAAAACAGTGAAACACAGATTTAAAAACCCTCCAATTACCAATTATGAGAAAACACAATTGATAATCGCAATCGGGAGACTTTAACACACTGCTAATTGGTTCTTTCCAATAATCGCTTCATCACCATTACTCACAAAAAATTTGTTTTTTTTTTATCTATACAAACATTTTCCTGCATCATGTGTGAATTATAGATTCTACTCTTTAGTAGAATGCAGGGGAAAGTACTGTAATTTTTTACAAATCTAAATTAACAGCTATTAACTTCTTACCAAAACCCTTTCATGACTTAACTTTCGCAATATGGATTTATAATAGCTGTATGTAAGTACAATATATTTTTCAATAACAAGTTGGCTACAATTTTGCGATTATATTGCCACCGAAAAACACAGGAAAGTTAATAAAAGTTGATTTACAATAGGATGTGGGGGATTCAATATTTCCAGGCTGACCAATTTGATGGATTTAACCGTTTTTGATGGATTTGTACCATAAAAACAGACAAACATACAGATAAATGAAAAGGTCAAATTAGACTGATTTTTCCCATTTTGACGGAATTTTTTTTTATTAAAAGTACTAAAAATTCTGACTTTTTGTATGGAAATTGTACTAAAATCAAGCACTTAACGATAACAAGTAATTAAAGGGCAACCTTGTGCACTAAAATGTACCAATCTGGATAAATAAATAAATTTGATTGGTCAGCCTGTAATTCATTGTACTCACTTATAGTTTGTTGGACACAATCTGTACTCCTTGTTGGACAATCTTCAGTTAGTATTTTATTTCTTCTGGTACAATCCTCTGAGCCTTCAGTACAGTTGCCTGGACTCCGGTGAACATCTGTAATCATACAACGATGAATGGAGGGTGTTAAGTGTTAGGGTGTTACAATATTGGCAAAACTAACATGACACAGTACAGTAGCAAATGTCACCCACCATATGCAAAAAGGCCCCTTAGGTAATAAAGATATATTTGACACGTGGGTTCTTGATCAGTTAAAACAACGCGAGTCATCCACACTGAATGTCTTACTTTTCACCTGAGAAGGTCACGTTGAATATTCTGTAATTTACATTTCATTGGACTGCATATGAAAATGTGAATTGTTCTTATTTCTGGTGATTATTAATGATGTTTTGTATATCAGTTTATTTTATATCAAAGACTTGTCATTTATTTTTACTTTATGCTAAAATTATTTTATGTTCTAGATAGCTTGTTAACTATAAATAATATCATACAACAGATTTGCAGTTCAAAGTTCAACATTTGAAAAATGAAGTTTGAAAACATCAAGCTTTAATGAATTTTGTAATTTTCAAAGGGCATTTCGTTTCTATAACATTTTTCAATATTTCAATTTTCTGGATCTTTCAACTGTCAATTAAAATGGGGAGACTGAACCCTGGATTTGATGCATATCACCTCTTGATGCTTGGTGCTCAAACACCCTCCCCCCCACACCCCCACCTTAAAGCCTGCAGAGACATGATAAGAGCTGTTTTACATTTTGTGGAAGTGAGATAAAAACTAACCTTTCACACAAGTCTTCCCATCATCATCTACAGACCAACCATCTGTACACCTACATATCCTTCCATCTGGGTTTGGTAAACACAGTTGACTACAGCCGCCATTGTTCTTTCCACAAGGAGACACACCTGACAACAAATTTAAATTATTCTTCAACTACAAATACTGGATTAAATCTCACAAGGAAATCTTGACCTTTTTTTCCTCCAAAACATTCATGCACAAATATTAAGGGGTGTTGATCCTGTTTATTAGTCTGTATTGTTTTATTTATGAAGTAGTTCATAAAACTTTGATATTGGACATTAACAGTCTAGCTCATTTGATGCCAACATTCATGCCAGCATTGTACACTTTGCCAAGTCAAGCTAAGAAGTTTATCATAAAACCTTAATCAGGAAATAAAGTGATCATGCATCCAATTGACGTATCGCTGCCCATGCGTTTATGTTCTGACACTGGCCCTCATCACGGTACCAAAGCAGCGTCACGGCAACTTATGACATGCTAGTGTCAGTGACGTCATTAAATGGCACAATTCAGGTCGAGTTTTCATTCTTTTTGTGTGTAAATCAAGCATGCCTGGCTTTTGTCTGCACATTTTGGGCGTGGCCGGCGATCTATCAATTACTCAATCATGTCTACACATGAATAGAGCACATCTATATTTTGAGAACATAAACTGTAACTTGGGAATTTTCAATGCTTGATTTTTTCTGCTAGAAGCAACATTTCAAGTTATTTGCATAATTATCCCATGCCTTATATAGAAAGAGGGGATATTAAATTTGAGTTTCCACCCTTCTTTCCATGAAATTATCGAAAGCATCAAACTGACAGATGTGCATATCATTAACCTTTGTTAGTTTGATCATTTTCCCGAGAGTTATTGCCCTTTGAACATAAGAGCAAATCACAAAAAAGAACCTGCTGGCAGGGGATAATAATTAAAAGAATTTACATGTTTCATTTTCTTTTTGTCATATAACAAATGGCTTAAAGGCAAGCTAACTATATTACAACTGAATACTGGCAAAAGCTTTTTATTTGTGTGTCTTGTTTCTTTTACATGAAAATAAAACAAACATGAAAATTTTCCGCATTTAAAATAATCATTTACCTGCCATAACTTTCTTGTGATCCAGCAATGTGATTCCCCGCATGTCACTGATATCCTGAAGTAAAACATACAAATCCGGATTATGGCTGAATGTTTTATTTATCTTAAATACACGGTCTTTATCCAGGTCTGTCCAATACAACCAATCACTGTCCAAAGCCAGGGAATACGGTCTTCCTGCTGTATCACTGTAAATAATAAACATCCATCAACTATCACAAATTTGATGGACCGTCAACTGACACTGACCAACCGACTAACCACACATCAATTCATCCATCCATCAATCAATCAATCAATCAATCAAGGGTTTTCTGTTGGCACATCATCATTCCTGAACTGTCTGCCTTAATATAAGTGACAGAGTATTAGCCTGGGTGTAAAACACACTTGTTTTATTCAACTCTTGTAAGCTAAGCTTCAACTAATGCACATACCAGTAATACACATATCACAAACACTTGTACAGAACTCACACACATGATGAACACATGTGTAGCTTAATCCTAGAAATCTCCAAACTCACACAAATGATGTGTATAGTTTAATCCTTGAGGTTAGAAAACACTTTCATACAACTGAAAAGTTTTGGTGCAATGTAAAAAATAACTTTCAACCAATAAGTCTATTCGTATACTTCAGGGCTTCAGCTGGGTCATTTTTTTGGTCGATATTCTGCCCCATTCACAATACAAAATTATGCAGATTTTTCACAATCACATTTTGAATTTTCACAATTTTGAAAATTTCATTTTTACAATATTTTGTATTGTCTATCACTTAAATTAAACAGTACAGTCCAACCTGTCTTAAAGGCCACCTCTATATAAGGGTCACCTGCTAATAAAGGCCAGTAGAATGTTATATCCTAATTGTTCTTTATTCACATTATTTGAACCTGTATATAAAAGCCACCTGTCCATAAAGGCCACTTTACTGGCTCCCTTGGGTGGCCTTTGTAGACAGGTTTAACTGTATTTATCTTTTTCACAATTTTGGCCATTATGATGTTTTTTTTACACAATTGCAAGGATCGGCCCTGACCCCATTTACAAAAGGGCAAGATATAGCCCTATACTTACTGCCAATGTACTCTCCTCTGATCTACATCTGGAACCCTTATTGATATGATTTTCCTGCTGTCGTCATCTGTAAAGTACAACCTACTTGTACTGTGGTCCAACGTAATGTCATTGGGTCTACCAACAGATAGATAAAGTGGTCCACAATTTGTACCATCCATATGGCACAAACCAATATAAGGCGAAGGCCCAATGTCAGAAAAGTACAGGTATCTGAAATAAATAGGAGAAACGGGTTTGTCAGTGTACGATGTGATACCTCATAAAGGTTCTGCAGAATGTTAAATTATTTCCATTGGAGATGGAATTGCTTCATTTCACATTTTACCATAAATATGACATTACACTGAGAAAGTTTGATGTAAACATTTTCCAAAATGTTCCACACAAATGCCAAGGGGTATTGATCATGTGGTATACTGGCAAACTCCATTGATTAATATATTGAATAGGTTTTATGTCCCAGTTAGGAATTTTTTACTTATATTGAAACATCACCAGTCATAGGTAAAGTGGTAGAATGTTTTACCTTAAATTTGCAATGAAACTCAGGGAAAAGTGCAGGGAGGGTTCTTTAACATGCCACACCTGCTGTGACAGAAGGCATCAGTTTTAAGGTCTCTTCTAAAGGATACCATGACCTCCATTTCTAAATGCTGAGTGTTTGGTGAAAGAACAGTCTCTACCTATTTTAAAGTCTTGATCAACAGCTGCCAGGGTTCTAGGGTTCAAGCTGACAACCTCCTGAATACAAAGCAAGCACACTGTCAACTGATCTACTGTAGTGGTTAAGAGATATTTTTTCTGTGGTATTGTTATGAAACCTTGGTTTTGGTGAGAATCCTGAATGAAGCAAACATGAACACATGCAACACACACCAATTACTAACTGAACAATCTCTGAAATGATATAAAACTTACCCATGGGCCACATCAATATCCAGAGAGTTTGGTCTTGGTATCTTTATTTTGTCATTTACTAACACTATATGATATTTACCATCAGCTGACCCAACTTCTATGGTGCTCTAAATTATAAATGAAAAACAAAACATCAAGCTCTGAAGTTATACAACTTTCACTAACAAAGTATCATCCGGCTTACATAAAACAGGTAAACAACATTGACCTGTCTGCTTGACCTATAATTTAAATATTTATCATTGGGCCAGTATATTTATGTATAGGGAGCACGCGTTTGTTTCCTGTATTGTTAAAATGTGGATTTTACTGTGGCAAATACTGGTTACCTGGCTCTGGAAGTGTCACCAGGTTACCTCAATTTGTGACAGTTGAGTCCACTTTTACAGCCAGAAACTTCAAACACAGCAGTTATCTCCTAAATTTAGTAGAACTTAAAAAGAGTAAGATAAAACTAAAGTTAAGCCTAATGTTTTCTATACAGTCAAACATGCCATTAATACCATCTCTATTTTATGGATCACCTGCTTTTACAGGCAAGTAAAATTTTACCCAAATTATCTTTATTCATCTCATTGAATCTTTATATAAGGACAGCCTACCAAAGGTCACTTTTGCTGGTTCCCCTGGGTGGTTTTACAGACAGGTTTGACTCTAAAATCTAACCTGCTTTAAAGGTTACTTCTATATAAGAGCCACCATCTTATTAAGGCCAGTAGAATTGTATCCAAATTGTTCTTATTCATATTTTTTTTTAATCTGTATATAGGCCACCTGTCCATAAAGACCACTTTTGCTGGTTCCCTGGGTGGCTTTTATAGACAGGTTTGACTGTATATTAAGTCCACTGCTTATAGACCTCACCTTTCCAGTATCTACCCAGAATATGTTACCAGTTGAAATGTCCACTACTATATCATCCACAGTGTGTAAACCCTCAAATAAGATCATTCTGAAATCATAAAAAGTTTCATCATAAATTTGTGTAAATGTAGTGGTTTATTTTATCCAACCTCTTGAAATATTTTTCTGGCCTTAGGATAATCATTTTCTTGTAAGATTTGTTTCATGGATAATATTGTATCAGCATCAAAACACAATCATAACCAATGGCACATCTACTCTATCCAAAGATTTTACATGTGAAGTTTCATAAAATAATACTATCCCCTATGAATAGGGTATTAACATAAATAAAAACATTCTAGTTTAGTTAAACATGAACATGTGAACATCCATCAGAGAAATGAGGTATAATTAAAAATATACTTACTCTCCTAATTCTGACTCGTCAATGAAAAATTTAGCGATCACATCACGCTCAACATCACTGTAAACCAAGCTGTTCTCATGCAGGTCCACAGCTATGGAGAATGGATTTTTTAGCTTGTCAAAGGTGACAGAGTGTGACATTTCATACTTGTTTCCTATATTTGACAATGGTATCTGAATGATTTCATGTCGAGCACCAATCAACAGCTGAGTGAAGTTAGGGTTTCCTGAAATATAAAGAAAAACTCCACATACTTAAGGAGTTGAGTTCAGTAATGGTGTTTAACATTCCAGTCAAGAATATTTCATTTATATCCAGATGTCGCCAGCAAAAGGGGCAGGTGCAAAAATTTTTCCTGTGCATTGGGCCAATAGCATTATGAGCAGGGTTCTACCTTGTTTATTTTGAATTTCCATCTGAAAGAACCACAACTTTTATTTCATAATGCTGAGTGTTTGGACAAAAAGCAGTCACAACTCATTTTAGTAGAGAAAACTTAAGTACTTACTATGACATTTGACGCCATCAAGATCAAGAACTTTATCAGGAGTGCAGGTACAGGAAAACCCATGTCTTTTCTTACTAGGGAGGCAGATATCACCACACACATTAGACATACAGGGTGAACCTAAAACAGAAATATATATAAATAAATATAACAAAAAACTCATGCCCCCCATCCCCTTCTTCCTGTCTCCTGGCCACACCAAGTTAAACTTTTTGACTCTTTGATACCTCCACAGGACAACAAACTGATTGAAGATACATTTTTTCAAAAATAAACAATCATGAATGAATAAATGGATAGATTGATGGGTGGGTGAATAGATGGATGGATGGACAGATAGACAATTGAATAAATGGGTGATGATAGATAGATAGATAGATAGATAGATAGATAGATAGATAGATAGATAGATAGATAGATAGATAGATAGATAGATAGATATATAGATAGATAGATAGATAGATAGATAGATAGATAGATAGATAGATAGATAGATAGATAGATAGATAGATAGATAGATAGATAGATAGATAGATAGATAGATAGATAGATAGATAGATAGATAGATAGATAGATAGATAGATAGATAGATAGATAGATAGATAGATAGATAGATAGATAGATAGATATAGATAGATAGATAGATAGATAGATAGATAGATAGATAGATAGATAGATAGATAGATAGATAGATAGATAGATAGATAGATAGATAGATAGATAGATAGATAGATGGATGGATGGATGGATGGATGGATGGATGGATGGATGGATGTGGACAGACAATGAATGAATGAATAGATCTGTTTTCATTATAATAACGACAAGATAAACACATGTATAAGCAAGCAAAGGCAAGCATTTTGAAAAAATTCTTGAAAACAGTTGCTGAATAACAGTAGGAGGGTGTTTGATTTACAAATATTATAAAATGGACAGGTTGTTTAAGTTCAAGAGTTTGATTGTATCCAGGTTCAAGGTCTCTTATAATGCCACGTCTACTGTGATATGAGGCATTGATTGTTCAGGGCTCTTCTGTCGGACCACATAAATTTCATTTTTAAATGCAGGGTGCTTGTTGAAAATTGAGTCTCTACTTTTTTTCAAGTCTTCGACAGACCTGACCCAGGTTTCAAGCCTTAACCTACTGTATACCAACCAAACACTCAATTGAGCTATGACAGCGGTACAAAGATAAACAGAGAGAGATTGAAATTTACAATTCATGCAACATAAAGTTATCAATGACATAAAATAATCTTTATAATATAACAATCAGGAATAAGAAATAATTCTCTGAAGTTTCTGGAACACCCTTTTTCACAAAATACTGATACCCGAGCTGAGGAATGAACCAAGCCATCCCAGATGATACACAAGTGCTCAATCACAAGGTTAAAAATCTGGACTAGAAACTCGATCTGAAGGTAAATCAACCTGTGTTGTTCAAGCCATCCCAGATGAAATGCAAGTGCTCAACTACAATGTTATGAATCTAGAAAGTTTAGAAATAAATCAATCTGTAGTATCACTCCTCAAAAAATATCTCACACAGTGATTGGTTAACTTGCCACTGGTTCATGGAACTATGTTCCTAAATCTGTTGAAATAAATAAACACATATGATGCTTAGCTGATGAGTAAAAGGAAATATCTTTTACATCTTTGAGGTCCAGAGGACCCAACCCTGCTCTCCTGTGTGAAAATCAGGTGTTCTACTACAAGGCTAAACCATCCCGACCAGAGAGTCTGACAGCAGTAAATCATTCTCTTATAACTACAACATTGGGACTAGCTCAGCTCTACTAAACAGGTTTTGGTTTAGTTAAGATACACAAGCAATGTCTTGAGCAAACAGACGGATGGACACAGGCATGGGGCGAATTACATTGCAATGTAATGCATTACATTACAATTACTTTGACAAAAGTAGCATTATATTACAATTACAATTACATGTATTTTGGAAAGTAATGCATTACATTACAATTACTTTACCAAAGTAATGCATTATATTACACATTACATTTCATAAAGAATCCAAACATATAAATATGATATGTTTCGGATTCAAAATTTGAAATTTAAATTTTGGGTTCTTTTTCTATAAAGTTCTTATGTTTTGATTTTCAACTGTTGAAAACAGGAGTATATATCAATAAGTGCATGTATAGATTCTTTTTGCTTTGTGTCATTCAACTGATATTTCTGCTGTTTACCAGCAGGTTTTACAAAATTTGTCAAAGTTGATTGTTCATCTATGTCAGGTTTTTTATTATCCAAATATACATTTCTGTTTTACTCTAAAAATTAAGAAGAAAAAAACAGAGATGCTGTAAGGAATTTTTTCATTTTATATGTTTTTATTTTCTATTTATTTTATTCACTGAGTGTTTCTTAATTACCATTAAATCAAAACAGTAAAAGGAGTTGATAGGTATACAAACTAATTAGTGGTATTGTCAGGTGTAATTTATAAACCATACTTAACAAATAACTTCTTTAATCATTAAAGATAGGTTACCTTAATAGCATATAAAAAGGATTACAAAAAAAAAACAATTTCTGGCAAATCAGTTAAAGCAAAATTACAAATTATTGTAGTTACTGAAACTTATATTTAGATATGTTTTAAATTTTGATGTGATCTTTAGATTCCCGATAGTACTAAAAACAGCATTTGCATTTTGCTTTAAATTGTATTTTTCTCCTTTACATTCATTTGTTGGAAATTCAAAATGATCTGAAGTACACTAACTTTTTAGCATTTTATATAGTTTTAGTATTAAGGTTGAATGAAATAAATCATTAGTTTGACAACAGTTCACAGTTACAATTTTTCTAGACATCAATTTTCATATTTTATATTAGGGAAAAAAGTAGCATGTAGGTACTTACTAGCCCTGAATTGTAATGGTAATAATATCTAACATTTAATACAGAGAAGTAATGCTATGTAATGCCATGTAATGCTTAAATTACATGCATTTTTGTCTATGTTATGCATTACATTACAATTACATGTAATGCAAAAATTAGGGCATTACACATTACATGCATTACTTTGAGAAAATGTAATGCATTACAGGGCATTACAATTACAAATTAGCATTACCCCATGCCTGGATGGACATACACACAGACTTACCACTTTGTTGCGTTTGATACAGAGCTGGTTGTATGACTATTATATCTGTTGGGTGAAGAACATTCCTCATTTCCAATCTGACATCGCCTTTGGACTGCTTGTTCATGCTGGATAATGTCCCCTTCTTCAGGTCAGTCCAGTAAACACGGTCCTCAAATACAGCAATACCAAATGGATGGTCTAGCATTCTACTGATGAGTACCTACATAAAAAGGACAAAGAAAAAGGTAGTTAGACCAGCTGGGTCTCTAACTAGAGACATCTCCACCAATAGCAAGTGCTTTATCAATTGAAGAAATCAAAAGCAAACATACAAATCCATGTCCTATTCATATACACAGCGCAAAGTAAAACCTTTGAAGCTGGCTTCTAGGGTAAACATGTAATTTTGAACTACCACCAGGGATGCAAGGCTGGGTACTCTGAAAGGGTTAGCGCCTCCTGTTTAGCTAGCTACACCCCCTATGTGTGTACTCAAAATTTGCATGAAAAATACAGGATAAAAATCAACATGAAACACACTGTGCTGTGCTCAGTTATATTGCTCAGTGCCGAGTGTTTTTTCCTCCAACTAGGCACTGTACTAATCAAAAACAAACATACTAATCCATGTCCGAATCACAATCCAGAAGCAAAGTAAAAACCTTCAAAGCTGGCATTCTAGGGTGAACGTGATTGTGAACTACCACCAGGGATGCAAGGCTAGGTACTCCGGAAGGATACAAGCACCCCCTGTTTAGCTAGCTACACCCCCATGTGTGTAATCAAAATTGGCCTGAAAAATACAGGATAAAAAACAGTATGAAACACATTGTGCTGACTGTTCCCAGTTAAGTTGTTCAGTGCCGAGTGTTTTTCTTCCAACTAGGCACTGTACTAAGTGGCCTTAAAAATTCTATATGAGGCCTGCTTACCTCGCGTTCAGAACCATCAAATTTGATGCGTTCAATTCTCTTTAACATAGAATCTGTCCAGTATAAGTATTGAAGTACAGAGTCCACTACAAGTCTGTTTGGCTGACCAATTGTTGTGTTGACCAGAACCATTCTGTTCTCCCCATTTAACCAGGATTTCTCTATGACCACTGAGTGTCCAATATCTGACCAAAATAGTGTTCTACAATAAAAATTACAGAAAAAAATACATAATTCAATTTTTAATCACCAGCTGGTCTCTAATTTCTTTAAAAAATTGAAGAACAGTTAAATTTGGATTTTGATGGAAATTTTGGTAGCCAAATTGACATCTTATAAAAACAATGGACACAAAATCAGAATTTTAGTTACCATGGTGTTGATTTTAGTCATAACTTTGAGCTCTGTGTATCTTCTGATGGAAAAGTAAAATGAACTGAGTTTGGGGCATAAAAAAATACAATTATTACAAAATATCACAGTACTTACTGTGAAGCCATGTCTATGGTCAATGCTCTGGGATGTGTTAAGTTGTCAATTAGAATGGCACAGGATCTCCCGTCTGGTGGACACACCAATATACGCTTATTGTCCGTAATGTATAAATGACCAGTTGACCAGTCCACTACTATACCTTCTGGTGTTTCTAATCCTGTAAAGATAAATCTAAGCATCATATGTTTCAATCTGATAAATCATCGCCTTAAAAAGTTTTATGGCCATTATCACAATATTGAGTTGATTTGAGATGAGTAATGGCCTTTAATGTCCCAGTCAGGAATATTTTGTTTATATCGAGACGTCACCAGCTATAGGTGAAGGTGCAGAAATTTTGCCTGTCCGATGAGCTGATGGCATTATACAGCAGGGTACTTTAGCATGCTAAGCCCACCGTGACACAGGAACTCATTTACTTTAAGTTCTCATAAGAAAGAACTGTGACTTTCATTTTGTAATGCCGAGTGCTTGGTGAAAGAACAGTCACTACTCAATTTAAAGTCTTGGGTCAGACAGGCCTGGGATCAAAACCATGACCTCCAACTTGCAAATCACAATATTGAAGCTGGAGCCATTTAAAGAATATATAAAATGACTGTACATATAAGAAGTCATGTGAACAAATTGATTGATTGATTGAAAAGGATTTCATGACCCAGTCAAGAATTTTTCACGTATATTAAGACATCTTCACTATACTGAAAAAATAACTTTAAGTCACCCAAAATGAAAATATAAAGAATCTTTTTCTGGGGGCTCTGCTGAATAACATTAATATCTTACTACTTTTAAAACAGTGTTTACTCAAAGGTGCTTTTTTGCATTTTTGGCGTAAATATTTTTATAGATGACCCACATTTTTCAATGTTTTGCATCAGACATGACCCACCTGTTACACACTAACAATGTACAAAAAAACTCAACTTTTAGAATGCACAGTTTATGTTACAAAAACAAGAGCATATACTGCCATTGCAGTGTCTGGAGTATCTAGTGCAATAAATCATAAGCAGACACAAACTATGCTAAATTTCAAATTCATTTATTCCAACATGGCTAACTAACTGCATCAGATACTCCAGACACTACAGCCATGCATGCTTCTTGTGTGGAAAAGACAATACATTTACAGCAAGGTGCAAACATTTTAGACATTCCACGTTAGTTCACCACTTAAAGTCTATACCTCATAAAGCTTCACTGGAATCAGCCTCATTCTGATCTATTTTGACAAAGCAAACCGCACATTACTTGACACAAAAAATGAAGCAGCTATCTGTGCATCAAGTTTTAAAAAATTTGATCAATTTTATGACCCCATTGTTTTAATAAATAAATTTATTTAGCAGGTGGGTCATTACTGAACCATATTTTCAAAACTCTAGAAAAAACACGTGAAAAGCATGTGACAAATGATTTACTTATTAATAATTGGTCGATAAAATGCTTTAAAAGAGTAATTTATGTATTAAATAAATTTTAACTGAAAATGGTCCAATTTAGATTTTAATGATGAATGTTTTGGTAGCCATATTGACTTATAGCTTAAAAAAATAGTTGCAAAATAAAATGTTTAGTTGCCATGCCAACTATTTTAGTTGCAACTTTAAGCCCTGCTGATTTAATCATTTACCTGTATCAATGATAACATTTTCTCTATGTGCCTCATGACCCTCTAACCTAGTTCCATAAACCAGCTTCTTATCTACATCTGTCCAGTATAGCATTTCCTCTTGTCCATATGCTTAAAAAATAATTAAGTTTTAGAATTTAGTAGATCCATATGATAAATTGATTGATTCATTGAGGAGAGTTTTATGGTCCAATCAAAAATATTTTACTTATATTGAGATGTCGCCAGCTGTGACACAAGGCATCAGCTTTTAATGCCTCTTCTGAAGGACCCTGTGACTTCTACTTTAAAATGTTGAGTGTTTGACAAAAGAAAAGCAGACCTGCCAACCCCCTGGGCAACTATTCAGTAAGATCAAGGACATTTTTCAGTAAGATTGCACCAGTTTCAGTAAGATTTTACAAAAGTCAGTTTTTTATCAAATAGGCGTATTTTAATTAGACTGTTAAGGCTACAAAATCACCTAAATCACAGACTCTACCCCGGACGCCGGATATGGTCAATACCGCCATGTGCGATATTTAGATCAACTAGACATTTACTGCAATTGACGAAAAAATCTTCCTGTTTGCTCCGTTTTATGGAGGACTACGTTGAAAAATACGTCGGTTTAGCGTTTTGAGCATACTGATTCCTTTTTTTGGAGCCGACTCTCCATAATCCGCCAGATCTGCTTTGCGTTTGCTCATTTTTGAGATGTGACAGTTACCGCAAGAAACTTTAAAATCACACAGATGCTTGATTATTACACTTCAGAATGTCTTTGAAATGCTTTACTATTAAACGCTTTTCCGACTTTGCATAACGACAGTGGTCGCTGGCTATCTTTTTAATGCTTTATTGTAACCTGCATGCCTTAAAAGCGTTTCTAGGACGGTTTTCTAAAACATGGTTTGGAAACGTAAAGACAATGAAAGAGAATATCTGGAAAAGATAAAAATCGGAAGAAAACAAGCCATATCCATACAATCGTAAGAATTAAAAATTTTCGGCAATTTTCAGTAAGAACTACGGAAAAATCGTAAGGGTTGGCAGGTCTGGAAAAGTCACTACCTATTTTCAAGTCTTGGTCAGACCACAGCTTGGGGTCAAACCCACAACATCCAACATATAGATCCATATGGTAGATCCAAAGGAAAAATTTATTGCGTTTCCACATAATTTATTGATCCTCTGAAGCATCCTATCAAGTTTGACAAAAATTGGACCATAACAGGGGTCACACTGAAGCAAACTTGGGGCCAAAATTAGGCCCCATTCCCAATGCAGTAAAGTATGCTTATTCCAATTTATTTGTATGTTATGTTTACATTAAAATGGTTTGTTTTCCAATTCAATTTTAAACCTTCATATCCCACAGACATACCTAGAAAATACTGTAAATAAATTCAGAGGCATTAAAGATATACAAATGGAATTCTAATCTGCATTTAATTATATTTTATGATCAATAAAATCTAAATGTAATATTTTTGCCTCTTGTTGAATTTTCCTAAAATGAGTCAAAATGCAGCTCATTTTTCCAATTCCAGGGGCCCAGGCCATATTCCCAAAGTGGGGTGAAAGATCCCCGATTAACTGGTCATTAAGTTATCAAATATAACAATGAGCGGACAGACCGACAAGGTCATACTATAATATGCCCCATCTTTGATGGACGTATAAATACATGTATACAAAAGCTTTGATCCTTCAGGTTGGTTGTAATGTTACATCGCATCAGTAAATTTTCCTATTTATCCCAAGGATAAATATATATATTTACCCATGATAGCATTGGTATAAAATGTATAGGATGGTATCAGATGCCTCAAATACTAAAATACAGTCAAACCTATCTATAAAGGCCACCCAAGGGGACTAGTAAGAGTGGCCTTGATGGACAGGTGACCTTTATATACAGGTTCAAATAATATGAATAAAGAACAATTCAGATACGATTTTACTGGCCTTTATCAGCAGATGGCCCTTATATAGAGATGCGCCTTTAAGGCAGGTTGGATAGTATATTAATTCCCTCATGGAAAATATTTCCTTAGCTTAATTTGGTAAAAAACATATTTTGGTCTTTTGGGTATCTTTTTTAACATCTTGGAGAAAACAAACTGGTTTCAGTTTTAATCCAAGCACTACTGATGAGGAACGGTCGTCTAGTGCTGTAAAATTAAAACTGGTATAATATGTAATTTACTTACCGGTACAATGTACAAAGTTAAGAGATGTCACTACTGTCTCACCTACGGTTACCTTTAGAGGGGAAATGATAAGAGCTCTCTTTACAATGGAGCCACCGGAGTTTTATTCTTGGTGTCAAGAGAATGGATTTTTATCATTGTAACTATCTATATTACAGTAAATCAACCTAGGTGGTTATAACACAAGTCTGCCTGGCATGTCAGACAATTTGGCTATCGAGCCCACCCACTGCAAGTATAGATTCATAGACCAGATAAACACTTTCGATAAAACTGGCAACTTTTGAATTTCTGGAAAATAAATACTTTTTTGGAAAGTTTATTTCATTTATTAAAATATTTAATTTAATTGTAATGCACTTACCTAAGGCCATGGCACTGGAAAGATAGGACTGGATTTTAACTGTTCTGTTGTAATACACTTACCTAAATGCCATGACACTGGACAGATATGACTAGATTTTAACTGTTCTGTTGTAATGCACTTACCTAATGCCATGACACTGGACAGATATGACTAGATTTTAACTGTTCTGTTGTAATGCACTTACCTAATGCCATGACACTGGAAAGATATGACTAGATTTTTAACTGTTCTGTTGTAATTCACTTACCTAATGCCATGACACTGAAAAGATAGGACTAGATTTTAACTGTTCTGTTGTAATGCACTTACCTAATGCCATGACACTGGAAAGATAGGACTAGATTTTAACTGTTCTGTTGTAATGCACTTACCTAATGCCATGACACTGGACAGATATGACTAGATTTTAACTGTTCTGTTGTAATGCACTTACCTAATGCCATGACACTGGAAAGATAGGACTAGATTTTAACTGTTCTGTTGTAATACACTTACCTAATGCCATGACACTGGACAGATATGACTAGATTTTAACTGTTCTGTTGTAATACACTTACCTAATGCCATGACACTTGACAGATATGACTGGATTTTAACTGTTCTGTTTGACTGTGGGTAAAGGCCAATGATCTGAGAGTATGAGGCCACCAATATAAGTGGTTCTGGTCCTGTCAAACATACAATACTAGTATTTATACATGTTTATTCAAAAATATTTACAATAGAAAAAAACTTCTACGTTGAACCCAGTTTGATTTCTTTTTTCAAGATTCGCATAAACATCAGTTTTTCACATCGCGCATAAATACTAATACATGTACTCCCGAGTCGAATACCAATCCAAGTCCAGATGTCGAGCACTCTATCGTCTATTAAGTCTGGTTTTTTAACAAGCTCTACCTTCAATAACTGTAACTTGACTATAAATAAGAATATGTAATTTTTTGTCATTGACTGAAATAAAATTGTTTGAAATATTATCCAAGATTGATGACCTATTTTGTTTCTTCCAGACATGACGTCAAATGGGCGGGGCTTAATGTTTCTGAACAGCTGTTCCATGTCCAGGTCACGTCCGCCGTTTAAAATTCTTTTTCAAAACATTGGAATTTATTTCATTAAACGGAATTTGCAATTTTGCTCTCGTAAAGAAATAATAAATTGTAAATATAAGATTTAAGATTTAAAATCTGGTTCATTACTTGATGAACCAGGAAAAAATGACAGTCAATTCTTAAATATTTGGTCCCAATCAAACACAAAAAGGGTCAATTAATGAATAAACCACAAAACCAAATGCAAAGAAAGAGGTTGACCACTAGCGACTTAAATTAATAAAAAAAATCTTCCTCCAGGGAGGTGCAGTTGGGAGCTCTGTAAGAGTAAGCACCTAAATAATATTAGTCTTAGGGCTAGTCAGTTAAGGGGGTAGTGGGGGATATAATGTTAATCTCATGATATTTGGGTTCTACAATGTTTTTATTGTCCTCAGTGTTAGATCACCTGGTCACAAAGGCCCCATAAAGTAAGTTGTGGCACTTTCCACTTAAAACTAATCCCTTTTAAAACATTTTTCTTGTTGACACAAATTCAGTGATGCATTGATTTAAAATGCTGTTTAGTCCTGTATCTCTCATCCTTTTGTGGATGGGGCCTGGCCCAGATCCCTTGCAATTGTGAAAAAGCACCGCAACAGCCTAAATTGTGAAAAAGGAAACTCCAAATATAATTATTTTAATGCCGAAATTTCAAAATTTTCAAAATTGGCAAAGTTTTCATGAAAAATCCATAAAATTTTAAATTGTGAATTGGGAAGAATATCAGTAACAAAAAGGACCCAGCTGTCACCAGAGCCCTGTAAACATACCTTCTGCCTTACATACACTGGCATCCTGTAAATTGTATCCAGAAGAACAGGTACAGTTGTATCCACCTGGATAATTTATACAATGTTGACTACACAACATTCCATTGCCATGGTTACATTCATCTATATCTATAAATATATGAGCAGATAAGTAAAAACAGAATCTTGTTATTTCGAAAAACACAAATATCCCTAACATCTGGGTAAGTAATACTTTCTTAAAAAGTCTTAAAAAGTCTAGAATGAGTCCAAAAAATACTCGGATATCTCAAACTTTCAGATACCAGTTAGTCAAACCATTTTCAGGTTGGCTGAGTCATGATTCATGAACTGTGTTCGTTAAATTCAACTAAAATTTTCTACCAACTAGAACTAAAGTCTTAAGTCCTATGAATTTCATAAAATAACAAAACATGTCTTGATAAAAATTTAATTTTAACTACCGGTACTGTTGGGAATTTGGCACATTCTTGTCAATTAAAATAACTATGGTTTTTATCTCAAACTGACTTCATTGCTTCCCTTAATTATTGTTTTAGCATGACACAAATACAGATAGGAAAGTCCTATGATGATGATGTTTGTTGAATGTTGCTTAACATCGCTTCAGCAATTTTTCAGCTATTCATGACGAGAACTACTTTAATAATCTCTATGAACTAATTTATGAACATGTTTGTGTATGAATGTGAAGTGTGTGTGTGTGTGTGTGTGTGTGTGTGTGTTTAATGGTCTGCCTTGTACCAGCACATACTCGGGATGACTTTAAGGTACTAGCTCAATGAGTCATTACTCCAAAGACAAGCATACCACACACATTACACTTACTCTGGGTGAACCAGTAAAGACCAATGGCAAGGAAAATTCACTTTCCCACAGGTGGTCTGAGAGGGACATGAATTCACAGGGGAAACAGACCCTGGATGGTAGACCGGTGTCTCATCCATAGGCCACTGCAGTCTCTTGTATGATGATGATACAGCTGATGTGGAAGATTGCATCACATGTTAGACAGTTTCCATAGTTACAGAATATTTGATTGATCAATAATGTGTGACCTTTTATACATATGTTAAACTTAATTACTGTTTATTTCAACGTATAATGTTGAGTTTAGTTGAGTTGAGTTGAGTAATGGTGTTTAACGTCCCAGTCAAGAATATCTCACTTATATCGAGACATTGTCAGCTTTAGGCAAAGATGCAGAAATTTTGCCTGTGTTGTGCTTATGGCATTATACAGCAGGGTTCTTTTTTGTGCCACCCATATCGGGACAAGGATTCGTTTATTTTAAGTTCCAATCCGAAAAAATGTGATTTCCTAATGCTGAATGCTTAGTGAAAGAACAGTTCCTACCAATTTTCAAGTCTTGGGTCAGACCCAGCCAGGGTTCCAACCCACAACCTCCCACTTACGGAGTGAGCACATTACCAACAGAGCTACCACAGTGATTTTAATGTATAATGTGATTTAAATAGAAATCTAGTTATTATATTTAGTTTAAACAATATCTCTAATTATTCACAAAAAATACAATAATATAATAAATACATATTATATACACAGTGTGTATGTACAACCCAGTATCAGGTCGAGTCCTTTTTTAGCTCACCTGAGCCAAAGGCTCAAGTGAGCTTTTCTGATCACAATTTGTCCGTTGTTTGTCGTCGTCGTCGTCGTCGTAAACTTTTCACATTTTCATCTTCTTCTCACGAACCACTGGGCAGATTTCAACCAAATTTGGCACAAAGCACCACTAGGTGAAGGGGATTCAAGTTTGTTCAAATGAAGGGCCACACCCTCTTTAAAGGGGAGATAATTGAGAATTATTGAAACTTTGTTGGTATTTTTCAAAAATCTTCTTCTCAAAAACTATTCGGCCTGTAAAGCTTAAACTTTTGTGGAGGCATCCTTAGGAAGTGTAGATTCAAGTTTGTTCAAATCATGGTCCCCGGGGGTAGGGAGGGGCCACAAGAGGGGGATCAAGTTTTACATAGGTATATAGAGAAAATTTTTAAAAATCTTCTTCTCAAAAACTATTAGGCCTGAAAAGCTCAAATTAAAATGGAAGCATCCTGAGGTAGTGTAGATTCAAGTTTGTTCAAATCATGGTCCCCGGGGGTAGGGAGGGGTCACAAGAGGGGATCAAGTTTTACATAGGAATATATAAAAAAATTTTTAAAAATCTTTTTCTCAAAAACTATTAGGCCAGAAAAGCTCAAATTAAAATGGAAGCATCCTCAGGTAGTGTAGATTCAAGTTTGTTCAAATCATAGTCCCTGGGGGTAGGGTGGGGCCACAAGAGGGGGTCAAGTTTTACACAGGAATATATAGAGAGAATCTTTAAAAATCTTCTCCTCAAAAACTATTAGGCCAGGAAAGCTCAAATTAAAATGGAAGCATCCTCAGGTAGTGTAGATTCAAGTTTGTTCAAATCATGGTCCCCAGGGGTAGGGAGGGGCCACAAGAGGGGGATCAAGTTTTACATAGTATAAGAAAATCTTTAAAAATCTTCTTCTCAAAAACTATTAGGCCTGAAAAGCTCAAATTAAAATGGAAGCATCCTCAGGTAGTGTAGATTCAAGTTTGTTCAAATCATGGTCCCCAGGGGTAGGGAGGGGTCACAAGAGGGGGATCAAGTTTTACATAGGAATATATAAAGAAAATTTTTTAAAATCTTTTTCTCAAAAACTATTAGGCCAGAAAAGCTCAAATTAAAATGGAAGCATCCTCAGGTAGTGTAGATTCAAGTTTGTTCAAATCATAGTCCCTGGGGGTAGGGTGGGGCCACAAGAGGGGGTCAAGTTTTACACAGGAATATAGAGAGAATCTTTAAAAATCTTCTCCTCAAAAACTATTAGGCTAGGAAAGCTCAAATTAAAATGGAAGCATCCTCAGGTAGTGTAGATTCAAGTTTGTTCAAATCATGGTTAAATAATAGTGTATTTTCCATGCTGTATTCTTTTATATAAGTATTTTGATATAAAGTTAAATATATTGTTCATGAGAAATATATTAATTGTACTTGTATTTAAAAGCTAATTTTTAATGTAAATCCTGCTGTATTCTATAATTTCTATTTGCCATTTCCCGATTACAGTATTCGGCCTATGCATTTTCTCTCTTTTGAGATTGGTAGATTGCATGATGAAAATTTTTTTTAAAATTATTTCATTGGTTGAAATGCTGTAAGAAAAAGGTAACGGAACATCAACCTTTTACGGTACATAGAAATACTTACAAATTGTTTAGTGAAAAGCATCGGTAGGAAGTATAGATTTCAGTTTGTACAAAACCTCCCTCCCCTGCACTCACTTCAATACTGAACTCATTTCGGCTTCTACCTAGCAAGTTGCTCAGGTGAGCGATGTGGCCCCTGGGCCTCTTGTTTAGAAGTCGTATCACTACGAGTCGCACTTGCGCGACGAGTAGTGATACGGCTACTAAAAAAAGGACGAGACCGGATATGAAGGGTTGTGTATATGATATTTTTATCTAACAATTCCAACTAGGTTATTTAAAATAATAAAACAACACTTTATGTGAAAAAAATTATATTTTACCACAGAAAAACACTGAACTACGTTTTTTACATTTCACCAATGAACTTTACCGCCAATGTTGTATCACCACAGTGTGGTGACAAAACATTCTGTATGATACGTGTTCGATAAATTTTGTATACGATAGAAAAAACTAGTCTAATGCTAGATAATATACATGTACATAGTGAAATGGATTTGAGTACAAGACCAATGCTTATGTAAACTTCTCTCCACAGTCTAATTGCTTAAAATACATAAAGTTATAAGATCAGGAAAGTAAATGATTAATTCAGTTGAAGAAGTAAATATTGCATAATGTATTATACTGTTAAAAAGTAAATGATATGACAGATATATATATTATATATATATATATATATATATAGAGAGAGAGAGAGAGAGAGAGAGAGAGAGAGAGAGAGAGAGAGAGTTACTGACAAAATCTTTTAGATGACAATATTTATTTTAACAAAACATGGATAGTTATTATATTTAACAGTCATCCACTGTAACATAAAGCATTATGGTGATCCATTGTCATATACAGTCAAATCTGGCTATAAAGGCTGCCCAAGAGAACCAGTAAAAGTTTAACCTTTATGGGCAGGTGGCCCTTATATAGAGGTTCAAGTAACAGAAGAAAAGAGCAACTGGGATAAATATTTACTGGGCATGGCCTAGTTTAAAACCAGGTACTGTGACCTTTAAGTCAGATTGTACCTAGAAATCATAATACAAGTATGATCAAACTTTGATCAAATTACATCAAATTAAAACATAGCACTGCCGTGCTGTTGTACGGCATAGTTGGGAAAATGGTGTTGTGTCAAATCAGACTATAACAGAAAATCCCCCCACCCCATGGGGTGGAGGGGGGGGGGTTTGGTTCAATCTATGCATAGTCAGACAGAAAAAGAAACAATGTATCAAACCATGTATTGCTAAATTAAATGGTAGAAAATAATAATTTCATAAATATATGAAAAAGACAATCAGTAATTAAAATTTAATAAAGTTGTACCTGATCGTTTTGTCATTTCTGATTGAGATTAAGTAGAGTTTTGCAGACCCTACAGTCGCTATGAGGGGGTACATTCTAGCAGTTGTATGCAACTGGATCATTTGCTGTTAAATCTGGGTTTTAATAAACTGCTGATTATCGGCAGTGAGTGACTCACAATTTTCCCGTTTCGTGTTATGGTAAAGTAATTAAAATCCACATGTGGTCATTTGCACACAGCACTGTACAAATTATCTCCCTTTCACGAAAGTGAAATCTAATCAATAAACAGTTTTATATATGACACAATTGCCTCAACATCAAAATATGTTATCATACCCTTCAAAATAAATTTAAATTACCGTAGATTTCAAGAAGAATTAATTAAACCAACCTGCCATTGCTGTTTATTTCATAAAAAGTTATGATTTTACATCGTAGGACGCAAACTTCTCGGACTACTTTTAATTGTAAACACGAGATCAGGTCGCCAAATTGCAGAAATTATTGGATGTATCCCGTCGCAATATTTTACTAGATTCCGAAATGTATTCCGAAAATTTATTCCAAATGTGCATATGTAACCAAATGCATTACCCATCTCAGAATACATATCTCACGATAAAACAGATATATTTCTTTCACGCTCATTTACCAGGCGCACTATTTCCATGTGTACTCATATCTTATAACTTCATAGCAAAGAAGCCTGGTATCTTGGAAGAAAGCGATAGCAAAGTACGTGTTCACTATCGTGAAACGCCGTACAAAAACTAACTATTATTATAATAAAGGGTGTAAAATGTAAGTTTAGACATAATGGAAAGGTTTTATAATTTATGGGGTTTTTTAATCACAATAATTGGATTTTTTTACCTAATATAACATCAAATTACATACAGAGATAAAAAAATGGACAGATAAAGAATATCATTACAGCCATTATAACAGTTTTAAGGTAAAACTACAGACCTGTCCAAAGTTTAACATTAGGGTAACAAATTAGTGTAAATCAGCAGATCATCTCACCCACGCCTAATATAGTTGAATATATTTTGGCAACTTATCGGCAGTTGATATATACAGTTGACTCTCGTTATCTCGAACTCGACGGGGAAATGCAAAAAGTTCGACTTATCCGGAGTTCGAGATAGCCGATGTTAAAAACGGCAAGAAAAGGGAAGTAACTCGTACACGCCTACCGGAAGTCGCTTCCGGTTTTATCTTGTCAAACTGTATATTGCAGAGTTTTTTTTCCTATATCGTATGTATTCAATTATGCATTTTGTTTTATAAGATTTTCTTTATTTACTCAAATCTGTCAATAACTGATTGCGCTTTTGTTATTAGCCGACAAATAGTGGAGTCAGCTTTGGTCTCCATACCAGTTTTGTCAGCTAGCTAACAGTATTTCGACTATTCGGCAGCTGAGCTTAGACTCCTTTTAATTAGGGCAGTGTTAATCTTTTTGATAGGTCTGTACTGTATGTTTCATGTTTCAAAAATGTCTGATATAAAAATAAATTAAAGTTACGACCCCGATTAGACAAAACCAACTTATATATTATTACAAATCTTAATTAACTGAGTAGGAGTTGGATGAAGTATTTATGGTTTTTAGAGCTGAAGATTGCTAATTGACCTATTGCCGGTCACGCCCACATTGTTCTGACAAAGGCTCAACATGCTTGAATTACACGCAAAAAGAATGAAAACTTGGTCTAAATTCTGTCATTTAATGACGTCAATGACACTAGTACGTCATTTGTTGCTGTGAAGCTGCTTTGGTACCATGATGGCGGCCAGTGTCGGAGCATAAATGGCATGGCCGGCGATACGCCAATTGTCTACTTTAAGTGCTGATTAAAAATCAAATGTCATAAAAACAAGTTAATTCAGTTAACAGTGATTTTGTTTTATTTTTTAAAACTATATATATAACCTTTTGTCTTAAAGATTGAGAAAATTTGAAGTTCTGAAAAAAACAAACTGTATTAATAACATGCTTGCAATATATATCAGCTTAGGATCCTCAAAACAAAGATGTTATATTGTGACAATATCTAACATTTGTGGGTAAGGACAACTAGAATTAATTTGCTAGTACATGTTTATCACTGTTGTTTTTGGAAATTAAGTTGTCAATTTTAGTCATTTTTCCCTAGTAAAAAACGTAACCTTTATTTGGTAGTTATTTTAGGCAAACAAAATCACTGGTTAATGACAGAGTTAGAATTGTCCTAGGTTCTTGTATTTTAGTCAAATATTTACCTAATTATAATTATACACAGTGTTCAATCCATAAATGTATTTCAATGGGTCATCCTGGCCAAGGCTTTCAAAAAAAACATTGACTTTGTTTTCAAAAATTGGGTACACATTATAACATATACATCCAATTCAATGTATTTCATTTAAAACGATCTGTTATTCAAGAGTATAACTGAAGCAAAGTTGGAGCTGAAATATGCCCCCATTTCCAATGCAATAAAGCATGTTTTTTCCCAATTGATAATGGTAATATTCATAATTTATTTGTATGTTGTGTTTAAATAAAAATGGTATGTTATCAAATGGATTCTAAACCTTCATCTCAGAGGCATGAACGATAGACAAACAGAATTCTAATTTTCATTTGATTATATTTTATGACCAGTAAAAGTCTGAATGTTATATTTTTCCCTCTTGTTGAATTCAACAAACATGATCGAGTCAAAATGCTGCGTATTTTCCCAATTCCAAGAGCCCCAGTCCCAGTCCAAAAATGAGGTGAAAGATCCCTGTGTATTAAGTCAATGAAAAATATAAATGAGAAGGAGATAAAACTGGATTTATTCAAAACTTAAATAAAAAGACTAAACAGACGGGTTTGTTTTGTGGCAAAAAAAGTTTTAATGACAATGGAGTAAGAGCCCCTGTGGGACCCCTATATGTAGTAACTACCACAAATGTAGTAACGGTCACAAATGTAATAAAATTGTGTCACATATGTAGTAACGAACCACAAATGTAGGAACGACCGTTACCACAAATGTAGTAACAATTTTTGTTACCACAAATGTAGTAAATGAAAACCGCTATATGTAGTAACGAAAATTTCGAAATCTGAACGTTAGAAACCAACATTTAAGATGCGTTCTAACCCGATAGAAGCGACTGTTGTTCCGATAGACGTGACTTTTAACGCGTTAGAAGTGACTTTTAACCCGATAGAAGGGAATTCTATCCCGATAGAAGTGGCTCTGATTCCGATATAAGTGACTTTATTAAATACCAAAGAAAAAAAAATATGTATAAATTGTTAATTTTGCTAGGTTTTTTTCTATTTACTTCAAAACAATTAGTGTCACATAAATCGGCACATTATAAAATGATTGGCATAATATGTAATAGTAATTCAGCTATAAATGTAATAAATAACTACTAGTATCTGATAATCCTTGTAAGGGATACCCCTGTACCTATGTTATGTATTATGCGATGAGCGATTATGCAAATTGGCCTCTTATTTTCATTATACTTCGGTTTGTAAAGTACATGTAAAATTCAGTTTTTAAATATAAGTTTCTGGGTTTTCTGTATTTTGGCAGATTTTAGTAGGGTACATGTATTTATTATTATACTCCACGGCACTTAAGATGTAGGAAGTATAATGCTGTTGGTCGGTCCCTCCGTCCGTCCATCAGTCAATTATAAGTTTTCCGCATTGTTTCCTAAACACTTTCAGATACTAGAGTTTTTGAATGAGAGTCAACCACAATGAGTTGCAGATCAAGTTAACGTTTTGTTTTACTACGAATCCAATCCTTTGCAATTGTCTTTGATAATTTGATTGAAATACTAGTAACAGTTTTCTGCAGTTTTTTTCGTAATAGCTTGCACATATGGAACTGATTTGGCATGTAGGTCTACCATAATGTGTTGCAGATCAAGTTCACGTTTCATTTTGCTTCGCTGAAATTTGTTTTTATGATGACTACACTTGATTTAGTCCATTATGTGGGAGCAACCTCACAAAGGTTTTTTTAATATTTGCTGATTTTTATGATCTCTCTCTCTCTCTCTCTCTCTGTTGCATTTACAATACTTTGTAAATATCATTATTGAAGTATATGAACTGCATTTTATAAGATGTGTTAGTCTGTAAAATAGAACTTCTGTAATCATATATGGTGTATCTTGTTCTTTCAACAAGCACTCGTCATTACGAATGAAAGTCATGGTTCTTTCGGATGGGAACTTAATAAAAACGAGGTCCCGTGTCACGGTGGGCTTGGCACGCTAAAGAACCCTGCTGTATAATGCCATCAACGCAATGCACATGCAAAATTTCTGCACCTTCGCCTATAGCTGGCGACGTCTCGATATAAGTGAAATATTTTTGACTGGGACGTTAAACACCATTACTCAACTCTCAACTCTTGTACCCTGCTTAGTGTTTAAGGCTAGTTGCGTACCCAATCCGCTAAAAACAGATCATAGTGTGGTACTTCTTTAAGGTTTTCTCTTTTGTCTGCGATTTAAATTAAACGGAAGTGTTCAAAAAAATTCAGATTGTTTTATTTTGTTACTAAATTCTTAGCTTATTATTTTTAATTTGCATTGCTATGGGTGGGTGTCCAGTTGCCTGCTGAATATTGCAATTTGACCAACTAGATGAGCAATGCACCCCCCCCCCCCCCCCCCCAAAAAAAAAAAAAAAAAAAAAAAAAAAAAAACCTGACATAATAAGTAATTTGGCGTTTTCTAAGTTTTAAGTGATGGTTCTCATACTTTAGCCATTGTCATAATTTTTATTTTCTATTTTGTTATTGTCTAGTTATGTATGCATCTAACCCCCACCCCCCCCCCACCTTCACCCCACCAACACACGCACATGAAATCATCTGATCACTCTGTATTAATTGAAGCACTACAAACTGTATATTTTGATTTGTACAAAGGTTACACGTTTTTAAGACTTTTGATAAATATACAAATCTCAATGTCGATCCGACGTCATGTAATTTGCAGGAGTATCGATCCGTTAATTGAATGAATGTTCCACTTATATCCAGGCTTCACCAGCTATATGCGAAGTGGCAGAAAGTTTTACCCATGGAGTGCAATGGAATGCGCTAGGGTTCTTTAACGCGTCACACCTGGTTTTAGGGTCTTTTCCAAATTACCCTGATGGCTTTCATTTTAAAATACCATTTTTAAGTCTTGGTCAGACCCTGCCCGGGTTGCGAACCCACGAACCTTCCTAGAAGTGGAATAACAAACAAACCATAACAAATAAATAGAACTCAACACGCCAAAGATGGGGGTGTGACCAAAAAAAATATCTCTTCGAAGCGGCGACTAATAAATGTACTGGGGACGTGAAATTCATCACGGGACTTCCTTGTAGTAGCCTTGTCAGAGCTGAAAATGACTGTTAACATGAACATGAACCGTGACATTCCACATCGTTATGAGTAGCTTAGAACTGAAAAATCGACTTGCATTTGACTCTGGCTAAACATGGTTGAAACCGAGGCATAATATGGGTTTGGGGTTTCATTCCTTAAATTACCCGACAGATATACCTTAAATTATCTGGCAGAGAAACCACAGTGCTTGTCATTAATTAACACTAGCCTAGATATTACCCATTTTGAAAAAAAATTTATTTTATCATTTTTAAATTTTACTACATTTGTTGTAAAATTAATTTGTTACATTTGTGGTAAAATTTTGTTGCTACATTTGTGGTAAAATTTTGCTACATTTGTGACCAACATTTACTACATATGTGACAAACCTTACTACATTTGTGGTTCGTTACTACATATGTGACACACTTTTATTACATTTGTGACCGTTACTACATTTGTGGTAGTTACTACATATAGGGGTCCCACAGCCCCTTCTAGATTGAACACTATACAGATTTTGTTTTGATTGTTTATATAGTATAAAAGAGGGTTTTATTTTTGTTCATTATGTGTTATGTTTATTGAATTACTTGCCATAACCAATTATTGTAATTATTGTAATTGAGTTCGAGCTATAAAGATATTATTATATATTATTATTATAGCCCCTAAATTACACAATGGATATGTCTTTGAATATTCAAACAGCCAGGTCAAATGTGATACAGTCAGCACTCTTTATAACGGCCATCTCCGTGATCAGCAGTTTTGTCGTTGTAAAGAATATGCTGTTGTAATGAATTTAGCATAATTTTATAAGAGTAACGTCCCCTGATTCAAGTTGTGTTAGTCGTAGTAGATTGGTTGGTTGAATGTTGCTTAACGTCGCATCAGCAATTTTTCAGCTATTCGCGACGAGAACTATTTAATTAATCTCTATGGATTAATCTATGAACAATTTTTGTGTATGCATGTGAAGTGCGAGTGTGTTGTATGGTCTGCCTTGTACTAGCGTGCACTCAGGGCGACTTTACCGTGCTAGCTCACAGAGTCAGTACGTCGCAGACAAGCGTACCACTCCCCCAGTCCATTATACTGATACCAGGTGAATCAGTAAAGGCCAACGGTAAGGAAAATTCACTTTCCCACATGTGGTCCGAGCGGGACTCGAACTCACAGCGGTGAGAGACCCTGGATTTAAAGACTGACGTCTTATCCATTAGGCCACTGCGCCCTCTTGTTGGTCGTAGTAGAGAGCCAATGTACAAGATAATGTAGTGCAATGTAGACACAACAGAAAATGAATAATTCATTTAAAAATATAAAAAATAGTCACTAATTTATTTTCAATAATTTTTAATAAATTCTACCTGATCGTTTTTGTCATGAGTGTAGGTGGGCTTTTTTACAGACCATCTCTATTAGGTTCGTTCTAGTGTTTATATGCTACTGGAACTTTTGTAGTTGATGCTTAGTATTCATTAAACTGTTGGTTATCATATGCAACATTTCTGTTTTGTATTTATTTGCTTCCCTCATGAACATGTTTTGCTGAATAATAGCTAAATTTTTCTGAATATTGGCTGAAGTGGTACTGAATATTGCTGAATCCAAAATATAGTAGCTGAATTTTGGCTAAGCATTTTTATTCAGACATTATTCAGAAACTAAACTTCTGAATTTTGTCTGAATACATTCTGAATATTTGCTGAATAGTGTCTGAATGATTCAGACTACCTTGCTGAATAATTCAGACACACTGAATCATTCAGAACATTGCTGAATAATTCTGAATTTCTGTTATCAGTTTGAGAAAATGGCTGAATGATTCAGACTGACTAGCTGAATAATTCAGACAAAGTGAATCAACCAGAATAATGCTGAATAAATCTGAATTTTTATTATCAGATGGCTGAATGATTCAGATTTTTTAATAAATCTGAATTGAAAATTTGTTGCGGCAAGGTGAAAGAGAAAGTTTATCAAGATATTGACCCAGAAAGATGAAGTGGCTGATATATATTTTTTTATTCAATAAATAAAGAGAAAATTCAGCAAAATCTCAGTTACAAACAATTTCTTTGTACAATGGTATCCTGGTAAAATGTTAGTACAGATCCATGTCACCAAGCTCCAATATGTCTAATTCTGAAGATTTATGACATCACTTTCATCATCCGCTAAAATATTTATATCAACCTCGGCGCAATCTTCTTCCGAACTACCATGACCGGCGAGATAGGATTGTAGATCGAGCAAATCCATGACCATGGGCATGGACTCCATGGTCTGATCATAATCATTGTCTTGAATGGTATCTCTGCATTTTGCCTCTGACTGGCTTTCTCCAGAAAAGCAGGCTTGGTCTGACATTCTTGATCGCATTCTGGCTGCTGTTCTCTTTGGTAGTTGATTTAATGGGTCTCGTAAGTAAGTCATATATTTTTTTTGCGTTTATCAGCTATGCTGTTGTTTACGACGATGTAGGTAAAACTCGATGCGAAAACGGACGGCCTGCGTTTCGGATTTTAATTTTATCGATCATTAAAATCACATATTATACCATCCAAATTATGGTTGCCTAAATGTGTAATTTAAAAAGTTTTTTAAATGTTTTGAAAGATGATATGCGACAATACTTGTTTGTTTCTGGTATTAGATATGAACATGAATGATTATCGCCCTTACTTCACGACTGATTACGTGAAATGAAATGGCGACTGATTACGACTGATTCTTCCGGTTAGTAATAACCTCGTTTTGAAATTCACCGGGTCCCCAGAGTCAAAGGTACCCAGCTGTAGCTAGACTTGTAGATATCGGATATGGCCGATCGGATATATAGCAATATAATGTAAGCTTGGAACCCGTTTAGTTTTGCAAATAATTGCGCCAATTTGAATTACGCCAGTTTGCAGACGATCTCGGACATATTTGTTTTATCATCCATATCATAGAAGAAATATCATGTACGGAATTATCGATTGGGAAGGCGAGGGGATGAGCAGTGTAATATCTCTTTCCTCGATTATTCAACCGAGAAAAGACCTGGAATCATACAGAATTGGCGAACGTGTGCAGGTCAAGTATGTGGGCGATAAAAAAATATATTGGGCCCACATATCGATGATCGGTGTTAAGTACTAAGCTTTCTGTTTTGTTTTATCTTGTCATTTAAATAAGATGTTCATTGTTGCCTATAATTATAAATGGACACAATTCTAAAACTGGTCTACATTTTCTAGGTTTTTTTTTTTTGTTTGTTTCACAATTTTTTTTACATTGAATTTGCACAACAAAACAGCAAACTACCTTTATTAGATTTAAGGGTAATGTAAACTGCAAAATCCGTGGATATTTTACAGTAATTTTTAATTGTAAAACAATGCAAAGATATGTACATTGTTGTTTATCAAAATGTTCGTCTTAATAAGGTCTATTTATTTATGCATCTTAGTTGGAATGCTAGTCAACTCGTCCCAATTCCATTTCGTCCCAACTCTATTTTACCAACACGTCCCAAGTGTAAAACCAACTCCCCACTTTTTCTACCAACTCGTCCACATTTTATTACCGAATTTTTCACGTTTATTACGGTTACCAACTCGTCCCATATTTTTAGGTGGCTCAGGTGAGCTATTGTGATCGTAAAATGTCTGTCGTCCGTCCGTGAACTTTTGACTAAAACGACTTCTTCTCTAAAACCACTGTACCTATTTCAATGAAACTTGGTAGGAAGGTTACCCAGGTCATGACCTTTCAGATTTTGTCAATAAATTACGTGACCTTCATTCAAGGTCACAGTGACCTAAAATGTATGTTTTAAGTTTTATGTATGTATCTTGTATACATTTGCCAAATATATTCTTTTCCTGACAAAAGCATTTGTTTTATTTATTGTAATATCTTACAGTTAGAATTAGCCAAATCTGGACTATTTTTGAACATGGTTGATTTGAAACATGTTTTGATCAATTCTCTTTATTTGCTGAATATGGCTGAATGAAAACTGCAGGTGTATCTGAATCTTTGCTGAACATGGCTGAATTGGATCTGAAACATACCTGAATTTTTAAGGAATTTACTGAATTGTGGCTGAATTTCAACTGAATAAGGCTGAAAACATCTGAATTAGTTACCTTGTGGCTGAATTTCAACTGAATCAAGCTGAATAAGGCTGAAAACCATCTGAATTAACTTACCTTGTGGCTGAATTTCACTGAATCAAGCTGAATAAGGCTGAATGTGACAAACTGAATAATAGCTGAATATTTGAGATTCAGGCAAATCAGAATTTGCTGAATAATGGCTGAATATTTAATGAATTCAGCCAAAATTCAGCAGTGCCTGAAACTTTGCTGAAACGGTGCCAAATTCAGGAAAAATTCAGCAATACTACCTTATATGGCATTCAGCAAGATTCAGCAATTGTTTCAGACAAAATTCAGCAATCAATTCAGACAAGTTTCAGCTACTAAATTTCGTGAGGGTTCGAAATCGGCATGCAATTTTGCGTAATTTCCCGTGAATTTGCACACGGCACTGTACTGTTTATCTCCCTTTCACAAAAAGAGAAAGTAAAAAAAATGAAAGAAGTCCCGTTAATTTGAAATAAATAACAACGTACATCATATCGTTATTTAATGCAGATTTCATTCATCTGACATCGTTATTTTTTTAATAAAAAAGTTATAATTTTCCGGTATTATTGATCCATTATTGACACAAAATTCTGGGAATTCCCGTTGTAATGTGTATCACCACATGTCTAATCCAATGAAATTCATTAATAACGTCATTTCATAAATTCCAAGGGACATCCTGAAAAAATGTCTTTGATGTTGAATCTGTATGCCGACAGAACATGTTGCAAACGATTTTTCTCAGCTGAGATGTTTAATTTAACCAACTTTCGCTTTCAAAGAAAATTAAAAGTATTTATTTGAGGTATGATTTTATTGAGTTTACTTAAAAATGATGTTTTATACGCGTACTCAAGTTTTGCTCACTAGCCGGTATATCTCATTCGAGTGATAATCATCCTGATAATTACCGTCAGGTAAATTAAATTATGGGTACCTATTAATTACTGACCACCGTCAGACGCGTGCAGGTGTACTATCGACAATCACTGTCACTGTCACCTGTATACACAATCGGTCAAGCCATGTAGCCGTGTGCAGTGATGCCTAAAGGCATGGTGTGTTTGATACTGTCTGATCTTCTGCCGGTTAGCAGTGCCGTTATATTGAACCAAATTAGTGTGTATTTTGTACATTCGTTCCCAACGTTTTGTTGCCGGAGCCGGTAGCCGAATATGCCATTATAAAATGTTATAATAACGCTGTGATGGATTTGTTCCCAACAATTTTTTGCCGTTAACTGAATATGCCGTTATAAAGGGTGCCGTTGTAAAGAGAGTTGACTGTACTCTGTAAATGTGTTAACTTTCTATTGGCAATTAAAACTAGGAGAAATGGTAATGGACCTTTTACTTTACTTTGGGATTGTGGCTTAGACATGGATTGGTATGTTTGTTTTTACTTTGCTTTGGGATTGTGGCTTAGACATGGATTGGTATGTTTGTTTTTACTTTGCTTTGGGATGTGGCTTAGACATGGATTGGTATGTTTGTTTTTACTTTGCTTTGGGATTGTGGCTTAGACATGGATTGGTATGTTTGTTTTTACTTTGCTTTGGGATTGTGGCTTAGACATGGATTGGTATGTTTGTTTTTACTTTGCTTTGGGATTGTGGTTTAGACATGGATTGGTATGTTTGTATTTACTTTACATTGGGATTGTGGCTTAGACATGGATTGGTATGTTGTTTTTACTTTACTTTGGGATTGTGGTTTAGACATGGATTGGTATGTTTGTATTTACTTTAGTTTGGGATTGTGGCTTAGACATGGGTAAGTATGTTTGTTTTTACTTTGGGATTGTGGCTTAGACATGGATTGGCATGTTGTATTTACTTTGCTTTGGGTTTGTGAGTTGGACATGGATTGGTATGTTTGGTTTTTTACTTTGCTTTGGGTTTGTGATTTGGACATGGATTGGTATGTTGTTTTACTTTGCTTTGGGTTTGTGATTTGGACATGATTGGTATGTTTGTTTTTACTTTGCTTTGGGATTGTGGTTTAGACATGGATTGGTATGTTTGTTTTACTTGGCTTTGGGATTGTGGCTTAGACATGGATTGGTATGTTTGTTTTTACTTTACTTTGGGATTGTGGCTTAGACATGGATTGGCATGTTTGTATTTACTTTATTTTGGGATTGTGGCTTAGACATGGGTTAGTATGTTTGTTTTTACTTTACTTTAGGATTGTGGCTTAGACATGGATTGGCATGTTTGTATTTACTTGCTTTGGGTTTGTGATTTGGACATGGATTGGTATGTTTGGTTTTTACTTTGCTTTGGGTTTGTGATTTGGACATGGATTGGTATGTTTGTTTTTACTTTGCTTTGGGTTTGTGATTTGGACATGGATTGGTATGTTTGTTTTTACTTTGCTTTGGGATTGTGGTTTAGACATGGATTGGTATGTTTGTTTTTACTTGGCTTTGGGATTGTGGTTTAGACATGGATTGGTATGTTTGTATTTACTTTACATTGGGATTGTGGCTTAGACATGAATTGGTATGTTGTTTTTACTTTACTTTGGGATTGTGGCTTAGACATGAATTGGTATGTTTGTTTTTACTTGGCTTTGGGATTGTGGTTTAGACATGGATTGGTATGTTTGTTTTTACTTGGCTTTGGGATTGTGACTTGGACATGGATTGGTATGTTTGTTTTTACTTGGCTTTGGGATTGTGGTTTAGACATGGATTGGTATGTTTGTTTTTACTTGGCTTTGGGATTGTGACTTAGACATGGAATGGTATGTTTGTTTTTACTTGGCTTTGGGATTGTGGCTTAGACATGGATTGGTATGTTTGTTTTTACTTTGCTTTGGGATTGTGGCTTAGACATGGATTGGTATGTTTGTTTTTACTTTGCTTTGGGATTGTGGTTTAGACATGGATTGGTATGTTTGTATTTACTTTACATTGGGATTGTGGCTTAGACATGGATTGGTATGTTTGTTTTTACTTTACTTTGGGATTGTGGTTTAGACATGGATTGGTATGTTTGTATTTACTTTAGTTTGGGATTGTGGCTTAGACATGGGTAAGTATGCTTGTTTTTACTTTGGGATTGTGGCTTAGACATGGATTGGCATGTTTGTATTTACTTTGCTTTGGGTTTGTGAGTTGGACATGGATTGGTATGTTTGGTTTTTACTTTGCTTTGGGTTTGTGATTTGGACATGGATTGGTATGTTTGTTTTTACTTTGCTTTGGGTTTGTGATTTGGACATGATTGGTATGTTTGTTTTTACTTTGCTTTGGGATTGTGGTTTAGACATGGATTGGTATGTTTGTTTTACTTGGCTTTGGGATTGTGGCTTAGACATGGATTGGTATGTTTGTTTTTACTTTACTTTGGCATTGTGGCTTAGACATGGATTGGCATGTTTGTATTTACTTTATTTTGGGATTGTGGCTTAGACATGGGTTAGTATGTTTGTTTTTACTTTACTTTAGGATTGTGGCTTAGACATGGATTGGCATGTTTGTATTTACTTTGCTTTGGGTTTGTGATTTGGACATGGATTGGTATGTTTGGTTTTTACTTTGCTTTGGGTTTGTGATTTGGACATGGATTGGTATGTTTGGTTTTTACTTTGCTTTGGGTTTGTGATTTGGACATGGATTGGTATGTTTGGTTTTACTTTGCTTTGGGTTTGTGATTTGGACATGGATTGGTATGTTTGTTTTTACTTTGCTTTGGGATTGTGGTTTAGACATGGATTGGTATGTTTGTTTTTACTTGGCTTTGGGATTGTGGTTTAGACATGGATTGGTATGTTTGTATTTACTTTACATTGGGATTGTGGCTTAGACATGAATTGGTATGTTTGTTTTTACTTTACTTTGGGATTGTGGCTTAGACATGAATTGGTATGTTTGTTTTTACTTGGCTTTGGGATTGTGGTTTAGACATGGATTGGTATGTTTGTTTTTACTTGGCTTTGGGATTGTGACTTGGACATGGATTGGTATGTTTGTTTTTACTTGGCTTTGGGATTGTGGTTTAGACATGGATTGGTATGTTTGTTTTTACTTGGCTTTGGGATTGTGACTTAGACATGGAATGGTATGTTTGTTTTTACTTGGCTTTGGGATTGTGGCTTAGACATGGATTGGTATGTTTGTTTTTACTTTGCTTTGGGATTGTGGCTTAGACATGGATTGGTATGTTTGTTTTTACTTTGCTTTGGGATTGTGGTTTAGACATGGATTGGTATGTTTGTATTTACTTTACATTGGGATTGTGGCTTAGACATGGATTGGTATGTTTGTTTTTACTTTACTTTGGGATTGTGGTTTAGACATGGATTGGTATGTTTGTATTTACTTTAGTTTGGGATTGTGGCTTAGACATGGGTAAGTATGCTTGTTTTTACTTTGGGATTGTGGCTTAGACATGGATTGGCATGTTTGTATTTACTTTGCTTTGGGTTTGTGAGTTGGACATGGATTGGTATGTTGGTTTTTACTTTGCTTTGGGTTTGTGATTTGGACATGGATTGGTATGTTTGTTTTTACTTTGCTTTGGGTTTGTGATTTGGACATGATTGGTATGTTTGTTTTTACTTTGCTTTGGGATTGTGGTTTAGACATAGATTGGTATGTTTGTTTTACTTGGCTTTGGGATTGTGGCTTAGACATGGATTGGTATGTTTGTTTTTACTTTACTTTGGCATTGTGGCTTAGACATGGATTGGCATGTTTGTATTTACTTTATTTTGGGATTGTGGCTTAGACATGGGTTAGTATGTTTTTTTTACTTTACTTTAGGATGTGGCTTAGACATGGATTGGCATGTTTGTATTTACTTTGCTTTGGGTTTGTGATTTGGACATGGATTGGTATGTTTGGTTTTTACTTTGCTTTGGGTTTGTGATTTGGACATGGATTGGTATGTTTGTTTTACTTTGCTTTGGGTTTGTGATTTGGACATGGATTGGTATGTTTGTTTTTACTTTGCTTTGGGATTGTGGTTTAGACATGGATTGGTATGTTTGTTTTAACTTGGCTTTGGGATTGTGGCTTAGACATGGATTGGTATGTTTGTTTTTACTTTACTTTGGGATTGTGACTTAGACATGGATTGGTATGTTTGTTTTTACTTTACTTTGGGATTGTGGCTTAGACATGAATTGGTATTTTGTTTTTACTTGGCTTTGGGATTGTGGTTTAGACATGGATTGGTATGTTTGTTTTTACTTGGCTTTGGGATTGTGACTTGGACATGGATTGGTATGTTTGTTTTTACTTGGCTTTGGGATTGTGGTTTAGACATGGATTGGTATGTTTGTTTTTACTTGGCTTTGGGATTGTGATTTAGACATGGAATGGTATGTTTGTTTTTACTTGGCTTTGGGATTGTGACTTGGACATGGATTGGTATGTTTGTTTTTACTTTGTTTTGGAATTGTGGCATGGATTGGTATGTTTGTATTTACTTTACATTGGGATTGTGGCTTAGACATGGATTGGTATGTTTGTTTTTACTTTACTTTGGGATTGTGGCTTAGACATGGATTGGTATGTTTGTATTTACTTTAGTTTGGGATTGTGGCTTAGACATGGGTAAGTATGTTTGTTTTTACTTTGGGATTGTGGCTTAGACATGGATTGGCATGTTTGTATTTACTTTGCTTTGGGTTTGTGAGTTGGACATGGATTGGTATGTTTGGTTTTTACTTTGCTTTGGGTTTGTGATTTGGACATGGATTGGTATGTTTGTTTTTACTTTGCTTTGGGTTTGTGATTTGGACATGATTGGTATGTTTGTTTTTACTTTGCTTTGGGATTGTGGTTTAGACATGGATTGGTATGTTTGTTTTACTTGGCTTTGGGATTGTGACTTAGACATGGATTGGTATGTTTGTTTTTACTTTACTTTGGGATTGTGGCTTAGACATGGATTGGCATGTTTTGTATTTACTTTATTTTGGGATTGTGGCTTAGACATGGGTTAGTATGTTTGTTTTTACTTTACTTTAGGATTGTGGCTTAGACATGGATTGGCATTTTTGTATTTACTTTGCTTTGGGTTTGTGATTTGGACATGGATTGGTATGTTTGGTTTTTACTTTGCTTTGGGTTTGTGATTTGGACATGGATTGGTATGTTTGTTTTTACTTTGCTTTGGGTTTGTGATTTGGACATGGATTGGTATGTTTGTTTTTACTTTGCTTTGGGATTGTGGTTTAGACATGGATTGGTATGTTTGTTTTTACTTGGCTTTGGGATTGTGGCTTAGACATGGATTGGTATGTTTGTTTTTACTTTACTTTGGGATTGTGACTTAGACATGAATTGGTATGTTTGTTTTTACTTTACTTTGGGATTGTGGCTTAGACATGAATTGGTATGTTTGTTTTTACTTGGCTTTGGGATTGTGGTTTAGACATGGATTGGTATGTTTGTTTTTACTTGGCTTTGGGATTGTGACATGGACATGGATTGGTATGTTTGTTTTTACTTGGCTTTGGGATTGTGGTTTAGACATGGATTGGTATGTTTGTTTTTACTTGGCTTTGGGATTGTGATTTAGACATGGAATGGTATGTTTGTTTTTACTTGGCTTTGGGATTGTGACTTGGACATGGATTGGTATGTTTGTTTTTACTTTGTTTTGGAATTGTGGCATGGATTGGTATGTTTGTTTTTACTTTGCTTTGAGATTGTGGCTAAGACATGGATTGGTATATATGTTTTTACTTTGCTTTGGGATTGTGGCTTAGACAAGGATTGGTATGTTTGTTTTTACTTTGCTTTGGGATTGTGGCTTAGACAAGGATTGGTATGTTTGTTTTTGACTAAAATGGAAACTTAGGTCAGGTTCTTCATACAAGTTCTGGTATATCTCTTATATGACTTCATCATGTTCATGTTATTGACAGTTGAACAATTAGTATGCAAGACTTATTTTAAATGGAAAAATTAGCTTAGGTGATCCATTGAATGAATGGAGTTTTATGCCTCAGTCAAGAATATTTCACTTAAATCAAGACGGCATAGATGAAGTGTCAGAAATTTCAACCTTTGCAGTGCACTCAGGGTGATGTGCAGTGAGGATTTTAATGTCATGCCCGGCGTGACACAAGGCATCAGTTATTAAGGTCTCTTCCAAAGGACAATGTGACTACGGCACAACATAAAATCTAACCCCATTTACATGCAATTTCTTATCCAATAAGGGATAAAAAATCAAAATGTTTTGATTTGACAATGGGTTAAGTGCACCACAGTGGTATAAGAAATGTTTGACTTAGTTACGATATTAAAAGTTTCATGAATTTTGAAATGTGTTATTACATATTTTGAGAAACAAAATTCATCCGAGCCTTGCAGATTTTTCTAAAAAAAACCTTAAAAGCATACCAAATGTTTTATCCAAAATTTTGATGAGTAAGAACTTGTAAATAATGAAAACCATATAGACCTGTACACGTGGTGTTGCTGCTCAGAAAGTAGCCATCTTTGCAATGACAAACAGCTCCATCTGGTGTTGGTATACAAATCTGATCACATGACTTGGAATTACAAGCTGATTTTGCTTCCTCTGTAAAAATATTATAATAATAAATTAATTAATTGCCAACTAGTGGATTGATTGATTGATTGAATGATTAATTGTGATTGATTGATTGATTGATTGAATGGGGTTTTACGTCCCACATGTCCCAGTCAAGAATATTACACTTATATCCAGATGCCACAAGCTGTGGGTGCTGAAGCAAACATTGTGACTTTGCAGTGCAAATAGAGCAATGTGCTGGGAGGGTTCTTTAACATGCCACACTTTCCATGGCATGGGGCATCAGTCTCTTCCAGTGCTTGTTGAAAGAACCGTCATTATCTATCGTGAAGTCTTGGTCAGACCAGGCCAGGGTTTGAACCCACTACCTCCCACATTTGGAGTGAACACTCTACCAACTGAGCTACCCTAACTGTACCAGCCAGTGGAGACATGAGCATCAGAATGTAAGTGGAATGGGAATATGTTTTACACCTCTGAGTCAGGATTAATAAATATAAATTGAGGTTGTCAGCTCTTGAGTGGCAGAGGAAACCAGAGGGCCAACTACAAAACAAACTAAAAACTGTCTAAAAACTAAAATTTGTCAATTGTGATTTGAAAGTAAGCTGTTATGGTAATCTTGCTTAGCCACCAAGGAGAAATCAAGACTGTGGGTGATGGGAAAATGGCTTTTTTTTTGATTAGTATTTTACAATTTCATTATCATAGATTTTTAAGTCTTGTTTTGTAAACAGAGTTAACTACTATTTCGAGGTATAGAAAAATAGGCAGCATGCACAAAATAGCATGATACTAAACTGATCATTGGGTGTAACCAATGGCAACATTTATTCTGGTATCTTAAATGTCTAATGTCTGGATATATACACAAAAAAATAAAAATTAAAAAAAATCTTAAACAGAGCTTAAATTGAATTATCAGAAATAATAATATGCATCATGCAAAAAATAGTAATGTCTAATGTCTGGGTATATACACAAAAAATAAAGGTTAACAAACTCTCAAAATCGAGCTTAGATTGAATTATCAGAAAAAACAATATGCATCATGCAAAAATTAGCACGATATTAAACAAATGATCACATTGGGTGTAACCATCGGCAACGTCTATTCTCAGGTGTCTTGAATATCTATAAATGTCTGCGATATAAATAAAGAACAAAGGCTAGAAAAATTACAAATGTATTGTGAAACTTGATTGAATTACTGTAAAATCATTAATTGCCATGGTGTTTGTTGCAATTTTCATTGGTTTCATGGAAACCTACACCAGAAATTTACACAAAAAAATTGTTTATACTACAAACTTTACTTAAAAACACTTAAATTATAAACCACAAATATATCACCCCAGGAAATGGTATGTTCATTAAGATCCACGGGAATTGTACACCAAGAAAATAAATGTTACCAGAAATGTGTGATCTTTTGACTTATTGTAATGCTGATTAATTTGAGTTTTTGTTATTTTTTTATAGATTTTTTCAGGTGTTTTTTTTTATTTATTCCAATTTCTGAAATACAGCTGATAGCATTTTCCAGCTTGATTTCAAGAAAACAGTTTTTAGAAACTCGGATAGTAGTAATGATATGTAAATTATCAATTGCACCTCTCTCTCTCTCCTTATACCACTACAGTAGCTAAGTGGTAGAGTGCTAGCTTCCTATGTGGGAGGTTGTGGGTTCTAACCCTGGTCAGGATCTGACCAAGACTTGAATAGGTACAGGGGTCTCACTGAAGCAAATTTGGGGCCGAAATTTGGCCCCACTCCCAATACAACGGATAGTGGTATTATTCCTAATTTTACTTGTATGTTTTCAAAATCAATCTCTAAATCTCTCACAGATACAGCTAGAACATGCTGTAAATAAATTCAGAGGCATAAAAGATAGATAAATAGAATTCTAATTTGCATTTAATTCTATTTATAACCAGTAAAAATCTGAATGTAATATTTTGCCTCTTTTTGAATTATCCCAAAATGAGTCAAAACACTGCTTATTTTTCTAATTCAAAGGGTCCCAGCCCCATTCCAAAAATGGGGTAAAACACCTCTGAGGTATAGTGACTGTTCTTTTGCCAAGCACTCGGTATTTAGGTTTGAAAGTAACAGATACCCTGTGTCATGTCAGGCATGGCACGTTAAAGAACCCTCCCTGCACATTGCCCTGAGCGCACTGCAAAGGTAAACATTTCTGCAACTTCACCTATAGCTGGTGACATCTTGATATAAGTGAAATATTCTTGACTTGGACATAAAACCCCATTCATTCATTCATTCATTCATTCATTCAATCAATCAATCAATCAATCAATCAATCAATCAATCAATCAATCAATCAATCAATCAATCAATCTCATATCTCCTTATATGGTCATGTGTCATAATTACATTAGTTACTAGTATCATGTAATCATCATTTTATTTTCCATTCAGTAAGGATGATTTCTGGTTGTATAAATAGAGGATCTTAGATGAGTGAGGGTTTACTATGAAATTTATTGAACGAGTTTAATAAATTTCATATTTAACCCTCACGAGTCTAAGATTCTTTATATCACATAACTCTAAATACCGAGACACAATGACATGTACATGTTATTTAATACCATATAGAAACAGCTGATTTCTATCTAGGTCAGACAAATCACCCCCAAATTAACTGTGCAAGTAAGAATAGTTCTTTTTAGTTATAGTAAAAGTAAAGTAATCACCTAAAATAATAAAGACAAAACCAGTATGTAAGTTCAAAATATGTTAAATTTTTTTCGAATCCATCAAAGTTATTCTTCAAAAAATTAGAAAGCCTTCAAAAGTCTAAAAATAAATAACAGTCTGACACAGTTTTCATATGACGCCATTAGGCGCAATCACTACATAAATGATGTCACTGTTGTGTTCCACATATCATTTCATCATAGAATGTAGCAAACACTTTGGGAATATTTTCTTTAACTGTCCCCAATATCAAATGAAGTCATTTTGGCCTGACGTAGTAAAAGTTGTACAAAAAAGAAATACATGAATAAGAAGCGTGAGAACTGATTATGTCACAATCAAGTGATATTACATGGGTACCTGTGTAATATGAAAAATATTACACCGTTTTATTTCATCAATAAACAGGAGAGTTATGTGATATTAACAAATATGAACCACTCACAAAGGAGTGGAGTGAATTACAATAGTTTTATGCCCCAGTCAAGATTTTTTCACTTATATCAAGGTGGTCATGCAGTTCAAGGATGGTGGAGTTTTTTATTTAATTTTTTTTTCACATACATGTAAATATTGATAACAACTTGTACCATAAAATTTCCATTTTTCAAATATTTTAGAAATAATTCCTATACAACATTTCAGGATATACCTTGGTTTCATATTTTGTCCCAATGTCTATCAAAGGTTAGATATTAACTCATTACCAAACAACATTAAATTCTTAAAGGTATTAACCCTACTTTCACAAATGTAAGTTGAGTTATGGTGTTTAACCTCCCAGTCAGGAATATTTCAATTATATCAAGAAGTCACCAGCTATAGGTGAAGATGCAGAAAATTTGCCTGTGCGTTGCGCTGATGGCATTATACAGCAGGGTTCTTTATCATGCCATGCCTACCATGACATGGAACCTTGTTTATTTCAAGTTCCCATCTAAAAGAACCACAACTTTCAATGTTGAGTGCTTGGAGAAGGAATAGTCACTACCCACTTTCAAGTCTCTGGTCAGACCTGATCTGGGTTCAAACCCACGACCTCCCACTTATAGAGCAAGCATTCTACCAACTGAGCTACTGCAGTGGTACCCTTGCAAGTTGAGCACAAATGTAAGTGCATAAAAATATCTTGGGACTGCCCAGATAACCATTGAACTGTTTAAAAATGGTATTTATAGCGCTATATCTTCCATTGCCATACAAAGCAAACTAAATAATTCACATTAGCAGGTTATGATTAGTAATAATTGTTTAAAAAATTTTGATTTTTTAATCCTGAAATAAATTTAAGAATCTGTTGTGTACAACATGCATGTCCAATCATTGTAACAGCCATGAAATGAGTGACGTCACATAGCAATGGCAATTATACTCCTATACATACAGTTCTTTGATCTTATCCGGCGTCTAAGTCTTATTGTTAATGCCATCAAAACCGTACAATAACTTCCAAAATTGGAAAATAGAGCACCAATATTTTTTGTGGTAGTTATTGTATGGTTATGACGTCATCTGTTTAATAGCAACATCAAATCCGTCTTATTATATGGATCAGAGTGCTGGAGAATCATCCAAAGTGACATGAACAAAATTGAAAGTTTTTACAATGGCTGTTTACGAAAGATCTGTAAAATATTTTGGCCTCAGAAAATATCAAACGTTGAACTCCTAAACAAGACCAATTGCAGGAAGATCAGCACAGAAATAAAAGAAAGGAGGCTAAAATGGCTAGGCCATGTCTTCAGGATGGAGCAACAACGACACCCGAAGGTTGCCTTAAGATGGACTCCGCCTGGCAAGAGAAGACCTGGCAGGCCTAAAACAACATGGAGAAGGACGGTGGCAGCAGAACTACAGGATGGTGGTATGACATGGGGAGAAGCGCAGAAACTAGCCAAAGACAGACCCAAATGGAGGCAGAAAGTTGCAGCCTTATGTCTGAAGAGGATTAAGTAAGTAAGTACGACGTCATCAAGCTATTAGCAATTCAATACAAGACAATTATTTCAATGTTATATATGGTATAACAGATCTTGTGTTTCACAATTAATTTTGAGGGGTGTAACTCGTCGCGACTCATAACCACTCCTCAAAATTAATTGTGATACACTAGATCTGTTATACAAGTTATATTAGACATATAACAATATTTCTTACCACAAAGATTTCCTTCATCAGAATTATCAACACAATCAACATTACCATCACACAGTAAAACCTGTGTTATACACTGCTTCCTGTCTGCACATAAAAATTTATCAGGAAAATGTTCACAAACATCAGCCGGATCTAAAATAATACATCAAAAATATCAATATAGTTGTTGCTTTTTAGAAACAAGTTGGAGTGGAGTAATGAAGGTTTACATACCAGTAATTAACGACCAGTTCAGTAACCTCTTAATCCGAGTACGACCCGCCAGTGCTTGATCGAAAAAACACCCGAGCCAACGCCGGATGATTGACTTTTTACCTGATCAGGTCATGCGGAATTTAGGATTCTGTAATTTACATTTTATTAAAATGTGCATGGCAATGTGTATTGCCGGTAGTTCCGGTGATTATTAATAATGGGTAATACATGTGCTCTGTATTATAATGATAATAAAATAAGATTATTTATATAATCCGCTGTTGTTATTTATATTTACTTTCCACCAAAATTATTAAATTAAACTGAACTGTTAATATCGATAGATTTGTAGTTAGAAGTTCAACATTTTTTTTAAAAAATGAAATTTAAAAACTTTGAGCTATCATCGTGAATTGAGTATAATATTAACCGGATATTTAATTTTCTATGACGTTTTTCAATTTTTAACCATCTTTTTTACTTGTTTTTTCATTGTTTGGCAATTTTGAAATAATAGTTTTATAATGGTGACAACCAGTATTTGTGTGCGTCATTAATTTTGCCTTAAGTACGAATTAAGTCTCTAATTACTTGATTTAATAAATTATCTGAGCTATATCTATGTTGTTGTGTTATCAAAATCAGCTATATTAACAGCTGAGCCCAGGACACTTAAAAGTACCACAATATAATAAATAAAATATGTGTTTAAAGTGTAAACCTGATTCAAAGTCATGAAAATCATTTATCATGCCTTTCAAATATGTCTTAATGAATCTTTGATAGAATTCTAAAGCAATAATCTCAAGCTTGGCATTTGTATCTAAGGCTACACCAATTCAATTTTTAGTTCATCACATGGTTTTTGTAAATAAAAATACAGTCTACTCTCGTTAATTCGATATTGAAGGAATCGGATGAAAAAATTTGTATCCGAATTTCAAATTAATCATTTTGATTGCTGGTGGACACTTCAGAGCTTAACTCTAATAGTGAAGTGCTCCTCCATTGATGTCACGTACCTGTATGCTGTTATGTATGATAGATAGTGTATCGCTTACAATTAACATTAAAAATTTAAAATAAAGTTTAAATTAAACATTGAAAATTTAAATAATAAATGTTAATGTTAAATGTTGATGTTAAGTTAATAACAAACTAAAGTTTGAGTACATTCTTAAATTGGAAAATTCATTGTAACTTACAAGGTTCCATTGAAAATTCCCATTAAACACTGACTATGGCAAGGCCAAAAAGTAGTCTTGAAGAAACTTCATCATTCCCCTAACTTACAAGGTTCCATTGAAGTTTCCTTTTAAACACTGAATAACGAGGACCAATTAAAATTTGCTTTTAACCGTTTACAAAGTCTTGAAGAAACATCACCGCAACTTAAAAGTCCCTTTGATGTTTCCCCATATGCATCTTTTAGGATTCTCAATTGAACAAAACAAGATTGTTTTTAATCAAGATTTATTTACAATTTTATCAAAGATTAAGATCAAAATCATACATTCATAGATTTTATACATTCGGTTTTAAGCATTCAAACAAGAGTCCTAGTTTTCAAGAAGAACCATACAATAAGCATTAAAATTACATTACAACTTGTGTCATGTTTAGCACTAATAATAAATCTACAGCAGCTTAATGTCAAAGTTTAATATGTCACATTACATACCGGTAATATACACCACAATTACAAGATCTAAAATCGATTTCAATTTGCACAGATAATATACACACATTGTTAAAATTAAATTTTACGATCACTTTGAATAGATAATACACAACAAAAAGATTAATCCTTTTCAGTATTGACAATGAAGTAGTCTGAAATGTCACTTTGCACTGATGTTTGAACAAATGCTGGTTTGTAATGAAGCTTTTAACACCATTAAATTTCAACGACAAATTGGCACAGTTTTTGCTACACTCTAAATGGTCCCTTATAAGGTCACATGTACTAAGAACATCTAACTTGAACTGAAACATTGGTAGGTTCGTCATCATCGTCATCATCATTTGATACTGTTCTTCCTGAGACAATCCCTACCATCATATCATCATTTATACTCTCAGCCGTAGAAACATTTTCGTCGACAGATAGTTAGTCACTGATAGAAACGGAGCCCAAATTGGCAAGTCATGCTAACGAAATGTCATCATCTAAGTCACTATCACTATTTGTGGATAACTCTGGGCTGAAACCCTCATGAGAAAAACAGTTTTAGATGGTTGATTGCATCACTAAACCCCAGGCTTAATTGTCTAAGCATTAGTAAAGCGTCCAAGATATTTATGGAAAAGTCTGAACTTGAATCAATTGCAGATTTTCTTCTAGATCACTTACTTTCTATAGTGGTCAACTGGCTGGGTTTTGCTTGCTGTGTTTGGTGATAGAAACACTAAGATGACTGATTTGAGCCTGGCAACAGATGAATGTGCCAGGCAATTGTCTGTTACAAGTGCGATTTTCTTTTTCAAATTTCAATTTTTGTTATCTAGCTTTCTCACCCAGTCAATGAAGAGTTCAGACATCATCCACACCTTTTTCTTAGCAAGATAGCTTGTTTGTAGCATTTTAACATCTTAAAACACCTAGGTTGAGATTTCCCTATTACAAGTAGCGGAAGTTTGTCATTGTTCAACATGTTTGCACACACGAGAACTGTTAGCCTCTCTTTGCTTAATTTGCCCCCATGGCAGTCCATACTTTTGAAGTGCAATATTTTATCTGGCATTAACTTGAAAAATAAGCCAGTTTCATCAGCATTATTAATATGTCTTTCAATAAATTTTCTAGTTTTCTCTACCAATCTGTCATGTCTATAGAATTGACATCTTCAGATTGGGATTCTCCACAGATCTGTTTAATCATAATTTCATATTACCCCTTAAATTGCTCTAACCAGTCTGAGCTACATTCAAAGTCAGACTCAGGTGCGGAAGCAAAATGTCTTGCTTTTTGTCTTAGAATGTCACCAGAAAAAGCGGCATTCTGACTTCTAGCATGTTTGAACCAAGTTAACAACACTTTTTCCACTTCCGGCCGGATATTTAGCAGTCCTACATTTTTTTCTATTCTCATTCATTTCACTGTATTCAAACTTTTGTTTAATCTCATCTTTTTTCTTCAACCATGTTGGCTGAGTAGACATGCAGGGCTCAAAGTGACTTTTTGATTCTAGGAGTCAGTCTGGTTTCTTATATGAAAATATTAGGCGCCAATTAAAACTTTTAGGCACCAATTGAGACTTTTAGCAGTTTTGGCACTCGCAATAAAATTAATGTGATTTTATCCTAAAAATAATCTAAAAACACATTGTATACTGTATAATATAAAACATTTATTATCAATCAATCATCAGGCAATGGATATATCGCCTGCTTTTTGGGAGCATCACAGGTACTTGCCTTGAAAAAGGTACAGCGACTTCCCAGCCATGATAACTGTTCTATTCGGCACACTTTTGACGTTTCGTATATATACACATAGAAAGATTACCTCTAGCCACAAATACAAAAATGGAATCTGCCATGTTCGAGAAATTTGAACCCCCGAAAAGCAGTCGCCAAATTGGCGACTTATGAGTGTTCGCCAATGGAAAAATTTTGTTGCCATGGCTCCTAATTTAGTCGCAACTTTGAGCCCTGACATGGGAATGCCAAACTCAGTTGCTATCTGTATTTTGCTTTTACCGCAATTTTCAACTGCTGCTATTGCATCATACTTCGTGGAATGATTTGGAATCATTACGCTTTACATCTTTTCTCCCTACAGCTGATCCAGCTATCCCCCAAATACTGACACTGGGTCCTTCACTAGATTTTTCAGCCAAATTGACAAATTGGGCTATCCTCCCAGTAGGACTGGGTCCTTTACACAACTCGTCTTTAGAAGGCAGCTGGGTCAACTTCATGTTTGAGAAAAAAAATTCATCTGGACTTTTATTACAACATAAGTAACCCCTGTCACAATTTATTATATTTTGTTCACAATCATAATTTCTTCATCTGTAATCATATTAGTGTCTTACAGTGCCATGATAGATCAATGAAGTTTAAGCGTGTCGATCAGCTTGGGGTATTCTTTTGATCAATAACTGTTGAAGTAGGAGACTGCTCACTCTTTAAGTTTACACGAATGAAATTTTTTCTTTTACTGACTGACACTTACCAACTTACCAATGACTGGTATTGTCATGTTCAAATTGAAAATCATAAAAAAATATACCGACTTTCTTTTTTATGTGTATTTAGTCGGAAATGAATCATGTTATGTACTTTAAACACTTCTTAAATAAGAAATGGATTCATTGTTCCAGGTGTTGTTCAATTTTTAGATAAAATATTTTTGTGTAATTTTTTTTATTTTGCCGCTTGGTTTCGACTTGTATAAACAGATTCAAAATACGATAAACAAGGAAAGTATATTTCAATTTAAACTTAAGATTTTCATTATATTTTGTAATCTTGAATTTGGACCGAAAATTCACTTTGATTTTTCGTTGGAATTTCCATTATATTTCGTACTTTGGACTGAAAAATTGTATCAAATTAAGCAAAATTTTAAATTTTGGTATTTCGATTTAAACAATAGAAATACTTATAACGATCTTATGGGACCATTTGTATTTATCATCATTTCTATATAAGCAAAATTTCAATTCTTCAGATATTGAATTAATAAGAGTGACAAGTGTAGAGGCAAGTGTGCAGTTAAAAATTTAAAAAAAAAGTTCTAAAAACCTTTTTCTTTAGGCGCACAAAATTTGAACCCGACAAGCAAAAGCAAGAGACAGAAAATTCACAAAAAGGATAGTTACTATGTGAAAAGTAAAAAAAACTGAACAAATATAACTAAAAAACATATAATATGATGTTATGGTAAATTTCCATTTAATATCACAGTCCAGATGGTGAGGTTTGCCTAAACAACAATCACTAGCTTGGTTAACGTACGTCATAACCACCAAGACTGTTGATGTTGAAAAATTTATACTACAGACACAAAAAATAGACCAAACTTGTCATGTAAAATTTTAAAGTTGGCGGGTCCGGCCAGTACAAGTTAATAATATTAATTTAAAAAGTAGGTTGTAAGGTTGGTTGGTTGAATGTTGCTTAACGTCACATCAACAATTTTTCAGCTATTCGCGACGAGAACTATTTTATTAATCTCAACAGATAAACTATGAACAATTTTGTGTATGCATGTGAAGAGCGAGTGTGTTGTATGGTCTGCCATATACTTGCGTGCACTCAGGGCCACATAAACATGCTAGCTCACAAGAGTCAGTACGCCGCAGACAAGCCTACCACTCCCCCAGTCCATTATACTGATGCCAGGTGAATCAATAAAGGCCAAAGGCAAGGAAAATTCACTTTCCCACATGTGGATCAGAGCGAGACTCACAGCTGTGAGAGACCCTGGATTTGAAGACTGAGGTCTTATCCATTAGGCCACCGCAGCCTCAAAGGCAGACAAATATGCTAATGGACCATTGGTCTTGATATAGTTATAATATTACAGTAGGTTTTATTGTATACAGATAATCATAATTACCGCATATAATTTCATCAGAGCCATCATGGCAGTCATGTAGGCGATCACAAACTTGGAAACGACTGACACAGTCTCCACTTCTACACCGGAACTCTGTTGCTGTACAGTTACCATCACCTGAAAGCAAAATGATACATTATTAACGGCCTCGTTGAATATTACTTTGATCAGGTCTGTATAATCCCATATCCACCGATATCAAAAGACATTAATTGTTTTATTATATGACACTTCAAAATGACATTTAAAAATTCAGATTTTAGTGTATTTAGCAAAATGATCGGCATTACTGGAGACGTTCATCAAGTTGGTCAAGTCGGGGTTTTTTTTTTTAAAGCTCTTTTAAATACTTTCTTGTTAGTTTAACACATTTGTGAATTTCTTTGTGTTTATGACATCTTTTGATGCCAAAATCTTCTGAGGTTTTCACAGATAAAAAACATTTATGCTGCTCATCCTCTGACATTTTTTTTTTTGTATAATGCCAAATGATGGCAAAAACATGAGCGCGTGCTACCTGTTGATGTTTTTTAATTGTGAAGTCATGAGTTATGGAAAGTCCCTTTTCTATTTTTGGTCGAAAAGTGGTCCGCCAACTTTTTGTTACTATTTATAGCGTTAAAGTGGTCGGCCAACTATTTATTGACTTTTTGAGGCATTTTTTATTGAATATCGCTACATGTAACACTGACATTGAACAATCAAAGAAAAGGAAAACACGCAGTCATATAATAAAATGTTATACATGTTTGGCACTGTTACAATTGGTCCCATGTCAAACCTCTCTGTCATCCTTTTGTGAACAGGTCCAGGGCCTTTGCAATTTTGGAAATAAGGATCATTATGACCAAAAATGTGAAAAAAAGAAGTGACAGAAGACTCCAGAAATACTGTTTTTGAAACTGAAATTTCCAACATTGTGAAAATTGGCAAAGTGACTGTGAAAAAACTAATATAGATTTTGTCATAGTGTAAAGGGGTCACACAGCACGAAACCGCATGTTTACCTATGTTTACGCTTCAGCGTTTCCTTTGCGTATACATATACACAGAGAATACGCTGCGAATACGCAAGTTTGGAAACATGTAAACACCTGTGTTTGTATAAGCATTGTTTACGCAATAGATTATACGTATGTATCATGTACCGGTGATTACGCTTGTTTAAACAGGACGAGTCATATTCATTGTATATCAACGACAAGCAAAGAGCCCTAAATTAAATATCGGTCAGTCAAGGTATAAACATTTTCGGCATTATTTTGAATTGTAAATATTACTGAATACACACTTGTTTGATAATAATAATTATATTAATAATAATAATGAACTATTATTATTATTATTGGTGAAGTTGGTCGTGTTTCAAAAATACACGAAAATTTCTCCTTTCGACGACTACAATACATTAATAATGCATTTCACAACGACCAATTTAGTAGATACAAGTCAAACTGGCGTAAGCAGTTTGTTAAAAATCATGCACGATTCGAATTTAATTTCATAACACTACCACATTGTTTCTTTACTAACTTTCATGTGCAAATAATATTCTGAATAAACAGTGTGTGTGCGTGTGTGTGTGTGTGTGTGTGACAACATTACACCAAGATTTATACAATATTTCACACACACACAAACACATACACACGTGGCCTTTTAAGTAATACACCTAAATGAGTTCAATTCTGAGACAAACGTGCTATAAAAAGATTTGGTCAAATCTGTCATTAAAAGTTTTCAGTACATGTCTATAATGGAAACATTAACAAAAATAACGGGATAAACTAATTGGTCAATTTTGCCTGCAGGTTATCTTTTCGCTACAGATAAATGAATGGTATACACTATAACAAAGTAATAGAGTTTCTTCTCATCGAACTCTATTGTGTCACACATGATACAATAACATTCATATGAAATTGTGATCTCGTCAACCTTTTAATCCTCGACTCAATTTGAATGTAGTGGTTCTGTATAGTAGACATTTCTCTGAGAAACAAAATAGAAATGTGTACTGATTTTTTTAAAATAACACATGAAATCAATTATATCCGGATTTTAAATAACAAATGAAATTTCCTTGCGTTCAATTCTCAACAAGATATTTACAAATTTATTTAATAGAAATCGGTGATAGAAATGATAAATTAAACAAATCTTAAAACTATAAAATATCAATTTTGTAGTTATTACTGGTGGGTATGACAGAGATATCTAGTGTCCTAGCATTATGTATACCACCGTTATATTTGTCACAACTTCAACCTTCTGTAAAGTGGAATAACGTGCATAATATCGTTGTGTGTGAAAGATGCAAACTTCCCATAAATCCTTTGAACTGGAAGAAATGTAGAGAAATCAGACTGTTTAAACGACTTGTATTTCCATGAGGACACTGGGTGGGGGAAAATATCGTCACCATGCTCCTTGTACCATCGAACTACTGCAAATGTATGTGTTTTATATTCGCCTTTAATGTTTATCTTGTGTCGAAAAATAGTGCCTTACCAGTCCTGGTCGAAGCCCAGATGGATTAATTGCTCCGTTTTCAGAACTCCAGGATGCAAGTATGCGGGCCATCTTTTTCCCTCTAAAATCTTTTGTAGACGAAAAGTGTTCTGTACCTATGTCCATTGAGTTGAAAATAAAACAAGTTTTAGCCAGGTGTTCCTGTGTTATATGTTCAGCAGGGTACAATGCATTATAAACTTTTAAAAGATAGTCAAAGTCATCTTTACTAAAGGCAGTAAGATGTTTTAGTTTGTACAGTTCCGGTGTCTCAATACAACGTTGATCTGTCCACGCGGTACTTAATTCTTTTATGTCTAGATCAGCAGCTTTATGGATGCGGCGAAGGTCATTCTCATCATAATTGATATCATTCCGTTTAAACAATCCTCTTTCTAAAATCGTCCTCAAATGTTCGAAGCCCGCAATAGGTAAATTAGAAAACAGTCCGAGAAGTTTATCCGTTGAAATGAATTCCCGCATAAGTTGAATCTCAATATTTCTTTTGTTCGTGTTGAAGTTAGCAAGCATTCCGTTGTATCTTTCAAAAGAGAAAAGCCAAAAACTAAAAACACTTCCAAATTTTTCAATGCAGTCCGTTAAATGACAGTGAAGATGCATATTACAGGTAACTGCCTCTGTACCATAAACCCGTTCAATTTCCTTTCCAAACTTAACAAATAAGTGGTCGGCCACTTTTAATCCATGTGAGTTAACTATCGGTCGTACTAGGATTCGACAAGCCTGTGTGAAAGTGTGCCAAACATTGTAATGCTCTGGAGGTAAGATGCCTTTTAAAACCAAAAGCGAGTACACCAGTGTCCAATTTTTCCATTGCTCTGCTGTAAAACCACCCCAATTCGATGCAATATTCTCAGGTAATCTCCCGTAGTCGTGTGGTATAACTATGGATCAAATACGTTCCTCCAAGACAGACAGTTTTCCTTTTGTTAGTATATCTCTTTCTAACCAAAGTTTGAACATGTTTTTTGCGGTGCCAAGAAATAAATTATGCATGGGGTCGATAACATGTTGATTGACTATATCAAAATATGGGAGTTCTAGAAGACATGAATAGCGACATCCAAGCTTTGATTCAGCATTTCGTTTTGAGGTCTTTGATTTGCATTTGCTTATTTCTTTAACAGATCTACGATGTGATATGTTGGAACGTTTAGGCCAACGATGTTTATCGAATCCACTGTAATCTGTTTTCTCATTAAAACCGCCTGCAAAATACTTAAAACATTTTGAGCATGCCCTATGAGCAGAATGTCCGAGAAATCCACAAAGTTTTCTTAAAGCTGGAATGTCAGCCGCAGCACACAGTACAGCACAACGGACGATTCGACTTTGTTGAAATTTACTCGTCTTCATACGAACTCCTGACCATAGTTTGCCCATATCGTTTACAAAAGGTCTCAAAAAACTATTTAAAGAAGCCGGTTCTTTGTCCAAAGCTGGGATAATTCCAATGAGGAAGAGATTTTCTCTACGAAACCTAATATTGCGTGGAAGATTCATTAGAACTCCATATAAAACACCAATTGATATGTCTTTCCGTCTGTCAAATGGCTGAAACCAGTCTACATTTATCATAATGCCAAAATTATACGGGGATTGTAAAAATTCGGTAGTCACGAATTTGTGTAGCATTTTGGTAGCATTTGTATACCGTTTTAAAACATCAATTTCACCTGAAGTAATGAATACTGTGATCTTATATTTTCTATAAACGTGTTATTATATGTTTATTTTACATATATCATAAGAATATTTGTTGTCATGGCGGTTTTAATAAAGAAATCGAACGAAATCATAGGGGTGTTTACCGACTATATATCATAGTCCGGCCATTTTGGTAGCATTTTTTAACATTTTCTAATGGTCAATTCTCTAAAAATACAAAATGTCACATTTTTATATTTGCTATAAATGTGTTATTATATGTATATTTTACATATATTATAAGAATTTCCATTAAAACGATACTTTTAATAAAGAAATTGAACGAAATCGTAGGGGTGTTTACTGACTTCGATTGAGAAAATATATCGTAGTCCGGCCATTTTGGTAGCATTTTTAAGGATTTTCAAATGCCTATTTCTCTTAAAATGCAACATTTTATACCTTTATATTTTATATAAACGTGTTATCATATGTCTATTTCACATATATTTTAAAAGTTTTTATTTATACGGGGATTTTAATAAAGAAATTTAACAAAATCGTAGGGGTGTTTACTGACTTCAGTCAAGGAAATATATCGTAGTCCGGCCATTTTGGAAAATGATAAAATGGCCGGACTTCGATTTATTTTCTCCACCGATGTCGGTAAACACCCCTACGATTTTGTTCAATTTCGTTATTAAAACCGCCATATAAATAAAAACTCTTATAATCTGTGTAAACTGGACATATAATTACACATTTATATAAAATATAAAGGCATGACATTTTGTATTTTTAAAGAAATGAACATTTGAAAATGCTGAAAAATGCTACAAAAATGGCCGGACTTCGATATATTTCCTCAACTAAAGTCAGTATACACCCCTTCGATTTCGTTCAATTTCTTTATTAAAAGTATCGTGTTAATAAAAGTTCTTATGATATATGCAAAATATACATATATAAGCACGTTTATATAAAATATAAAGTAAAAATATGCATTACTTCAGGCGAAATCGATATTTAAAAATGGTAGACAAATGCTACCAAAATGGTACACAAATTCGTGACCACCATTCACTGTCCATTATCACTGAGAAACTTATTCCATATTGAGCCGTCATATACATCCGAGTAATTTCCAGGCTTGTGTTCTCTGGTCCTCCACTTTTCACATTCATCTTCAATGTCGACACGGCAAAGGAGTGTTTCTAAAGAATCTATCGGAGATCTATATGGGTATGACTTTATCGGTTGAAAATCAATCTTTCCACTTTTTAATGATACTTGTCTCATAAGTGGTGATCCGCAGCGTGTTTGAGAACGTCCGTTTATATCAGGAATATAACTGCACTTTTTAGCTACTAGGGATCCTCTTATGGTTGTGATAATTTTGTCCTTTTCATAAATCGCTGTGCATTTTGGACACACAATATACTGTACAAAACCCAGATCTTTCTCTATTCCAAATATCTTCCACGCAGCATATAAACTTGTAGGAAATATAGCTGTAAAAGCAAGCAGTTGTTGGTTACTGGGTTCAATAGATGCAATTACTTGAGGTAAATACGCCAACATGATATTAAATGTGTTGTTGCTGATTAAATTTAAAGATTTCCAAATTAACAAAAAGTACAACATATATAATAGTGTCCCTTGTACTTTGGATGTTTTTGAAGAGTCGTTATTGATTAAAGGCTGACGAGCATTGTTTATTATC
>CM037859.1:54960128-55157628 GCA_021292105.1 Anadara kagoshimensis
TCGTTCGCAGCTATGACCTTGACCTTTGAACCTATGACCTTTATTCATATATCAAAATGATTGTTAGGCCAATACCTACAATATTCCAATATACATGCCTATACAAAAAGTTTATAGTTTTTGAAATAATTAACCATTTAAGTATTTGTTCAATTCTATGACCTTGACCTTTGAACCTATGACCTTCATTCATATACCAAAAATGACCCTTAGGCCAATACCTACAATATTCCAATATACATGCCTATACAAAAAGTTTATAGTTTTTGAGATAATTAACCATTTAAGTATTCGTTCGAGTCTATGACCTTGACCTTTGAACCTATGACCTTGAGTCATATATCAAAATGATCGTTGTGCAAATGCCTAATATATTCTAATATACATGCCTATACAAAAAGTTTATAGTTTTTGAGATAATTAACCATTTAAGTATTCGTTCACATCTATGACCTTGACCTTTAAACCTATGACCTTCAGTCATATATCAAAATGATCGTTGTGCAAATGCCTACAAAAAGTTTATAGTTTATAGTTTTTGAGATAATTAACCATTTAAGTATTCGTTCAATTTTATGACCTTGACCTTTGAACCTATGACCTTCATTCATATATCAAAATTATCATTAGGCCAATACCTACAATATTCCAATATACATGCCTATACAAAATGTTTATAGTTTTTGAGATAATTAACCATTTAAGTATTCGTTTGTGTCTATGACCTTGACCTTTGAATCTATGACCTTCATTCATATATCAAAATGATCGTTAGGCCAATACCTACAATATTCCAATATAAATGCCTATACAAAAAGTTTATAGTTTTTGAGATAATTAACCATTTCAGTACTTGTTTACATCTGTGACCTTGACCTTTGAACCAATGACCTTTATTCATATATCAAAATGACCAATTTGCCATTACCTACAATATTCTGATATACGTGCCTATACAAAAAATTCATAGTTTTGCAGATAATTAACTATTTTGGTATTCTTGGACATCTGTGACCTTGACCTTTGAACCTATGACCCTGATCTATGTATCAAAATGACTGTCATGTCAATACCTACAAATAACTGAAAATCCTATGCCATTGTCACAAGAAATGTTAAAAAAATAGCATTTTTTATCAAAGGTCAAAAACTGGGACATTACCTTGACCTTCGACCTTGACATCAATTGGAAGAAAATTGCAAGACAAGATCAACAGTGAAAACTCCATACAATTACCTTCAGCCGTTATGAAGGTATAACAATAAATGTCTCATTTTAAAAATTATGTAATTTTACGCAAAAAACGCGTAACCTATTTTTCGTCTAATTTTCATGAAAAACACAATTTTAATGTTCCCAGGTATGCTGAATCCAAATATCTAATCAAAATTTGCCTGCACCTTTTGGTTTCAGAGAAGAAGATTTTTTTTGTCTTTTTGCTATTTTTAGTAACAGCGGCCATCTTGTTGGGCGTGGCCAAACCCCGAACACAATTTTGAAAGGCTGTTACCCAGGCACGATAATCACCAAGTGGCATCAAATATGGCCCAGTAGTTTTGGAGGAGAAGATTAAAATGTAAAGTTTACGCACGACGCACGACGGACGACGCACGACGGACGACGCACGACGGACGACGGACGGTGATAGATTGCAATAGCTCATCTGAGCCTTTGGCTCAGGTGAGCTAAAAATTCATAGTTTTGCAGATAATTAACTATTTTGGTATTCTTGGACAGCTGTGACCTTGACCTTTGAACCCATGACCCTGATCTATGTATCAAAATGATCGTCATGTCAATACCTACAAATAACTGAAAATCCTACTCCATTATCACAAGAAATGTTAAAAAAATAGCATTTTTTATCAAAGGTCAAAAACTGGGACATGACCTTGACCTTCGACCTTGACATCAATTGAAAGAAAATTGCAAGACAAGATCAACAGTGAAAACTCCATACAATTATCTTCAGCCGTTATGAAGTTATAACAATAAATGTCTCATTCTAAAAATTACGTAATTTTACGCAAAAAACGCGTAACCCATTTTTCGTCTAATTTTCATGAAAAACACAATTTTAATGTTCCCAGGTATGCTGAATCCAAATATCTAATCAAAATTTGCCTGCACCTTTTGGTTTCAGAGAAGAAGATTTTTTTGTCTTTTTGCTATTTTTAGTAACAGCGGCCATCTTGTTGGGCGTAGCCAAACCCCGAACATAATTTTGAAAGGCTGTTACCTAGGCATGATAGTCACCGAGTTTCATCAAATATGGCCCAGTAGTTTTGGAGAAGATTAAAATGTAAAGTTTACACACGACGCACGACGCACGACGCACGACGAACGACGGACGACGGACGGTGATAGATTGCAATAGCTCATCTGAGCCTTTGGCTCAGGTGAGCTAAAAGATTAAATCACGTCATAAACAATGCAATAATTATCATAATTTTGCAACTTATTTTATTGTATTTGTTATTGATTATTATTCTCAGACTATCTTTGATTTGAGTTGAAATTTATTTTCCCACGACAAACTAACGCGTTCAGTGGTCTAAGGATAAAACGACACCGACCATTTCACACCTGGTCATTCTGATCAAAGGTTTTAACCCCTTGAGCTAAAAAAATGAGACTTTCATTAATTCCTGTGGTAGTTATATAAGTGAGTTACACAATTAGATATTTCATTGTTCGAGACACAGAGCTAAGAAGAAACATTTCAATTTTGCAATGGCTTGTTCGAGTACTCCAGTGACATCACCTGCGCGTTTTCCAGCTGTAGATATTTCAAATATCTCTCAGCTTAATAATGATTTGACCACAGAAAGCAAGATCGATAAAGTTTATGAAATCCTCATGGAAATGAGACAAGAAAAATCCCAAAAGAAGGGTGAAAGAACTAAAATAGTTGTATCTAAAGATTGCTCTGTAAGTATAACTCTCTCTTGTTTGTGTTTTATGCAATATCATAAAATCCATTATTATTATTATTATTATTATTATATGAATATATGCCTTGACGAGTACAAATGGTTTTAAACGATGTATTCATGAAATAAATAGTTTGCCCACTCAGTGAAAAGATTGCTATCACTTTCATTAGTTATATATCCCTTGCACTGAAATATTTCATAAAGGCACAGCCTTCTCGTTCATTTTAATTAAAATATTTTTACGTAAGTCGACGATAATAATAATAATAATAATAATAATAATAATAATGAATTTAATGATTTTGTCACGCATTTACATATATACAAGGCGTATATAGTTACTGTTCGTCTTTTATACTTAGAGACAGTCCTTAACTAAATCACTGTATTATCATTTGGATTCTCATGAAATAACCACAATATGTGTGTTTAAAAATGAAAATACTAAACAAGGAATAATGCACGAAAATTTTAAATCAATACATTAATTTAACAGTCATTATATATGGTCCCCATGTTCTGAAACATTGATTTCACGCCTGAATCAGGCTTGTATCAAAGACTTAATCAGTTTGTCTCTGAAAACCATGTATTGTTATCCGATTAATGTAATGTCATAAACTTGTCGTGTCATAAACTATCGTCTATAACATTTAATTGCACTAAAGTGTAATTTATATTTCAGTATGTTGTAAGACGTACATACAAAGCGTTACAGCAAGGGAATAGTGACGAGGAAAATGACGAAAACCGTGAAAAAGAATGGGAGTATGAAGAAAGGTTGGTTTATCATTTCAAAATTTTACATAAGCCTTTTGGTATAATGTAAAACGCAATTCTAATAAAACATTTTTGCACATCCGGCGAACATGGGAATGCACACTGAAGCTTTTCTAAATTTAAGGTTAGAAATAAGACGTTTTTTCAAAACTCTAAATATTAAAGGAAACACTGACTTTGGCTTGGTGATCCTGTCGGACGCCTTACATCATTGAAATTACGAAACCCTTGTTTAATAATCATTAATCACTGGCGGGTGATTGAATTTATTACAGTACCCCATTGGCTAGACCTGTAATTTGTTATTTACTTTGTAATTTCACACTTCTGTGTAATTACATTGTGCCGTAATCTTAAACCATTCAAAGTAAGTACAAATGTATATATCTTGTACATGTAATTTATCAGTTAGGTCAAAATGTAAGCTTGATGAATATATTCCGTTGTGAACAATTTTGTTGTCATTAGTTTTAAATTATAAGACTTCAAAGTATGAAGTAGATATCATATTTGATATTTGAGACTTATAACTGTTTTTATTTTTTTTTTCAGTTTTGCGTCCCATCACAATAAAATGGTCACAGATCGTAAGATGAAAGAAGTTGAAGCAAACTATCAAGGGAAGTGGACAAGACATGAAATTGAAGGTATGACTTTAATCACACTGATTATATACCTAATTATTAACTCGATTTATTCAGATTTAAATATCAATCACTTAATTTATTTCAATTGTGTATTAGATCTTGAGTTCAAACATAAAACCTACACGTGAAACATCTTAATTGTCACTTCGTCTGTTGGCTAGTACATCCGTTCGAAAGAGGGACAGTGTCATATTAGAAATTTTTGAATATGTCATTTCGAAAATTCAATTCAATATTTTTATTTTTAAAGAAAATGCAAGAAATTATAATATGACAAACGCACACAGTGTCTCTCACCGCTTAGGTTCAAACAGATTCTAGTGCCAAAATGCCACGGTAATCAGTTGGTTTGCCGAAGGTCGTTGGTTTTCTCCGTTCATTGCCATAACAGTCAAGACCTGATGGCCGCGGTATGTTAAAGTTTTACACCAATATTCAACTCAACTGTCCTGCGTTATAAAGACTTGTCATCCACAACTGATTTATTTTCACATTTGTTGTGATGAGAGTGGAAACATTTGAAAAAAAGTCTTTCTTCTGTAAGGAATACCATGATTACTATTGCAAATTGGAAAGAAAATAGTGTTGCAAACGGTTTCCGTTAATATGATATTTTATATATTTTGATCATCATAGATAGTCCTAACTTAACATTGCCTTACAATGAACTTTGTCTGTATTTTAGCTGCCTGTCGCATTTATTGGAGAACGCTGCAGAACCGCTACACCAGATCGAAAACACCGGGAAAACTTGAGGCCCACAAAAAACGGGTTAAAAGAAACCAAATTATGCAAAGGGTGAGTTTGAAATAGCGTATGGTTTTATCTGGAAAATATTTATAGTAAATAAAGCGATTAGTGGCACATGTTTTAGTTTTGGATAGAACATTGCAGACACCACCAGTGGTTTTACTGGGGTACCATTCTGCATAGACTATGCATTGTTTGTGCATGAACTAATATAGGCTAATTTCTCTTGTCTAAAATTAATAAGTTACGGGATGTTTATTAATTCTTTTTATGAAAAGTGCAACAGTTTTTCTTTTCTTTTTTTGTGAAGAAAGTTTCGTCGGAATTCGGTCGGGATCTAATTAATTCTAGAAATACCACTAGCGGATTTTACATTCTGTCAGCTATCAGGTGACTGAAATATAGGAAGGATTGTAATGACTTAGTGATAAGACAACCACATCATTTTGGATTTAAATCATAGACAACTATTTTCCTTGTCATCCAATATTTAAACTCGCCTAGTAATATTAAAAGTTGATAAAAAATATCTTTATTTATTTCAAATAGGTGGTATTTCCGAGTCGATATGGAACAACAATTCACTGGACATTCAAATATATTCTATGACACTGGGTTTATTGAGACAGAGTAAATAATTGTAAAATTATCCATAATTATACAAGTCCATAAAGTTAATTTTATGTTGTTTCTACTCCCGAAATTAGTAAATTACAATCACTATGAAAGAGAGAGAGCGCGAACTACTGTACACCTGTATAACTATAGTTTTATGCCTTTTTTAGAAACTTGAGAGAAGACAAAGTGCAGTGGACCTACTAAAATGTACTGAACAAAAGAAAATGCGACTCAAATCTGTGATGAAATTAGAATTCATGTCTTCTGAGGAGAGCGACGAAGAGGATATAAAATCCAGAAATGCAAAGTCTTTGCCGTGGGAGAGCAAAAAGTTGCAGTCCTACAACAGTGTACAAGGTTGAATTGGACAAAGCCCATGTAGAGCACTGCAAACCAAATCAACTAAGAGCAATGTCGAAGATAAATCGCCCACAAGGTCTGATTTCATTCAGACCAATACCACCAAATACACCGAAGTGGGCGATTGCTTCTGATGAAAGCGACAACGAATAACAAGCTGGCATTCCTGTGTAAATAAGTGGATGAACATACAAATTATAAATTATGAATTATACGCATTACTATTATTATTATTATTATTATCATTATTATTATTATTATTATTATTATTATTATTATACAAATGGATAAAACGGAAACTCACTCAGAAAATCAATCATCAGCTTATCCTGCACATGATGAGATTAAAGCATGATTGAACCCAACTTTCATATTTTTGTAGTTTCAAATTATTTTAAATAATTTGTCCAATAAATTACATGTTCTCCTGGTTATACTGTTTTAGTTTTTATTTTAACATTTGCAACTTATTTTATTGTATTTGTAACATGGTTTGAGACCAAAAGTACTATAATCGCAACACAAAACCTTGGTCAGTGCACGTCCAAAGTCATGAGTTTTGTAATCAGTAGTCCCAATATATATATTTGTCTGTTCTTGTCTTGTTTGGACCTTTTATTCAATAACTTGCATTGTGCGGTATTATTGGATGTTATTGGCGTTTTTAAGTAAATGTTTTTCAGTTACAAATATCTGCTATGTTCGAAATGACTACAGTTTAACACAATAATTTGCAATTGAGGCATTTCAAATTGTGTCGAGTTTAAGGAACCTTTGACTTCGCTGATCTGAATAGAAAAAAATTGCAGTTATTCAAAATTTTAATGACTTGATGTATAATATGAGACAAACTTTCTCACCAGGGGATTAATAGAATGTACAAACTGAAAAGTTTAATGATTTTATTCAGTTTTGCCTCCTCGACATAATTTAATTGCAAAAGAATGTATGCGACTACTTTTCATACGATATGAATCATACACAAAAATTATTTCAACTTAGATCAGCTAAACCTTGGCGAAACAAGAACCCATTTTACATTTTTATGAGCAGTTAACGGAAATCTTAATACACTATTGACTTCGACAACTTATTATTTAATGCACACTAGTTGTGGCACAAACCTGCGTAATTAGCATGCGTGTACGTAATTACATATCATGTATACTTATCTGGATACATAATTATGCTGTTACTATAACATTCACTGCAGTTAAATAATTGTTATACATGAATAATGCAGTGCTAGTATACGATTTCATTAGGTACATTAAGCGTATATTGAAATCAAAAATCATATATGTCCTCATATGTATATTAAAGGTATAATTTGTAGTATACGCAGTATAAAGCTGCTTATTTGTACAGAAACATAACGTAAACAAGCTTATACAGAATAAATTGAGCTTATTAAAATCGAATACATGTACATAAGAACCATAAACATGACGTAAACACAGCTTAAATTGCTTAAGACAGCGTATACTGCATGTATAAGTTACAGATTGAACTGCGTATACGCATGTGTGTCTTTAATTTACACAGGAACGTAAAAGTTGCGTATTCTTATGTTCAAGTTTACAACATTTACTCTCGCGCGTATACATGACGTAAACAGGTGTATATGTTTACGCAAAACAAACTGAACGTATACACGGCGTTACAGTGAAATTTAAGCAGCGTAAACACGGCGTAAACTCGAATTAAATGGCTGAATACGTCATGAAAACGCTAATTTATTTTTGCGTATACAGGCGATTTCGTGCTGTGTCAGAATGTCGGCCCCAAAACAACCCGGTGGGAGCCCTTTCCATGTAAACTGTCAGAAACTTATAATACAATGTATAAAATATCTATCACCTTTCAAATGGCACTTTGGCCTATTCACCTTCACTTTTGTATTATGTGTGATTTGCAAACCTTGTAATCATGTCGTTAAGCAAAAGTTTACCTTTGGTTTGTATGAGTTACTTCCCTTATACAGTCACTCTCGCTCAACATGTACAATTCCATGTTGAAAGGACAACTCAGATGTATAATCAATACATACAATACTTGACTTTAACCATTTAAGAAAGTGTATCTAGAAGTGATGTTGTGACTTTGCTGATGACCTATTTTCATTTGCAGAGTAGCGATTCTAATAAGGCCATGTTAGTTTTTTCTTTGTTAAGCATCGATCTTTTGCGGGTAGGTTTTGGGATTTCAAAAATGAAAAAACAAAAACATTAATCAATTTTATTCTGTTTTTTTTTTCTTTTTGGAGAAAACATCAATCATTTTAAGGTTAATTTTTAGTTTACATTTTGTATTGTTCTTTTAATATTACAGTTTTTAACATGTTTTACACTTTTTCATTTGGGTTTGTTACAATTGTTACTGCTCATATATGAACTGTTTATTAAATGTCAAATTACATATTTTTGAACATGAGAGGTTCAGTTTTTTTTTTGCTTTGTGGGGTTTTTTGTTTACCCCCTATAGATAGGTAGGTTTTTGAAGATAGGGTGGACAGTTAACAAAGAAAAAACTGGTATGGCCTAATTGATCATCACAAACATGGGTGAGTAGTTTTTGGATTGTTGTCAAGTCCAGTTCCTCTTCACAAAAACATGGCAGAAAGTAATCAGTTTATTTACCTGTATCCATAGACCACCAGGTCTTAAGATTGGAAGGGGTTTGTTTTTTAAAAGTTAAGAGGCAATGCAATGAAACAGAAGTTGGATATCAACACAATATAATTATATTTCTTATTATGATGTTGTCTGAAGTTGAGTTGAGTTGAGTAATAGTGTTTTACGTCCCCCTCAAAAATATTTTCCTTATATCAGGACATCCTCAGCTATAGGCAAAAGTGCAGAAATTTTGCCTGTATATTTTTTTACATTTTCAGATGCACCTAAAAACCTTTTACATATATGGAAAAAATCAGAAACTTGTAGGATAGTGCCCATTTGTACCACTTGGCCTTAAGACCAACTTGGAAAATTTTGGTGAGATACAAACAAATAAATAACATGTAGGGTAAGAATGTGAAAGAAGAGAGCGATTGATTAAATGGGTGTTTATAGCAGTCAAGAATATTTCACTTATAATCAGACATCACCAGCTATAGATGATGTGGCAGAAATTTTGAATTTTGTCGTGTGTTCAGACCAATGTGCAGGGAGGGTTCTTCCATATGCATTTCCTCCCATAACACTGGGCTTCAGCTTATTGTCCCTTGCAAATTACTTCTAAATTCTAAATGCTGAGTGCTTAGCCAAAGAAACATCAATACCTAGTGTTCTAGTGTTGTTCAAAAGGTGCAAATTCAAAAACTTTCCTCTAAAATATCATAACATATCAATATGTTGCATTCATGTATTGTTAAATATATGGCTCACAGAGGCGAATCCAGAATTTTAGAGAGGGGGGCGTATAATGTGAGAACCGAAGGCTCTAACCCCTCTAGTGGGGTCCGGGGACATGCTCCCCCGGAAAATTTTTGAAAAAATGGCGCAAAAATCCTGCATTCTGGTGCAATCTGAGCTGCATCAAAGAGGAACAAATCTTTCATTCAAAATGCCTGTATCATAGTATGTATTATTAGCGACATAAAAGGGGGGGGGGGGGTATGCCCCTTACGCCCCCGCTGAATCCGCCACTGGCTCAAGAAGGCCGAAACAATGGTGTCATTTGGCAAAATAAAGGGTCAATGGCTAAATGGTCTCTTGTACAAATTAAGAACACTGTGCCTAACCCAAGTTTTGGTCAGACTTGGCTAGGGTTTAAGCCCTAGCATTCCACATGAGGAGCAGCTGAGCGACGGTAATAGTCTTTCAAACTGTGGCAGATCTGGAAGTGGAGCTGGTAGAGCATCACACTAGAAGGTCCCTGGTTTGAGCCCTGGTTTAGCCACTGTATTATTTTCTTTCCTGCTACATTTGAGAAGTGGCCAACAAACAAGTTGGTCTCAGGTTGAAAACTGGTAGTTCAATTCAAGGTAGCTGAGTCCAAAAAAAGGAGGGAATATGGCACAGGGGCAATTTCCATAATAAATTTTAAAAGAATACCCATAAGTATATAAAAAAGAATAAAGGGGAACAACGAATCAGATCTTTCACTCGTAGGTGCTCTGACAAAATTCTAATTTTTTTTTAATTTGTGTTGATCATTGTGATCTTGGTGTCATTTTGTTCCCAGATAAATATTCTTTAAATTGACATTCAAATTTTGGACATAATTTAAAATATTAATAAAATGTTTAGGCGAAAACAGAAGAACATTGTAATTTTGCACGATGTAGCTAAGCCCGTCCATGTAAAAGTACCTTAAAATTTGCATTACGATAATGTTTTTCACTATCAGTGTCCGTGTCAACTACAAATGCTGATGTGGACCACAGAATTAAATAAATTTAATAAAAAAAAATTAAATTTCTTTGTGCAACTGGCCCCTGTGCCACATTTGTTCTTTTTTTTTGGATTCAGCTACTTTAAATTGTTTTTCTGTGTTTTCAACATGAACATTTTATTAATATTTTAAATCATGTCCAAAAATTTAATGTCAATTTAAAGATCATTATCTGGAAACAAAATGACACCAATATTATGATGATCGGACACAAATTAAAAAAGTAATGTTGAATTTTGTCATAGCACCTACAAGTGAAAGATCTTAACTCTTTTTTATATACTTATGGGTAGTTTTTAAATTTTACTATGAAACTGGCCCCTGTGGAATGTGGTGGTGACCAGGCTTGATGGGTGACAGGGAAGATCAGTTGGTAGAGCATCCCACTAATATTGAGAAGGTCCTAGGTTTGACTGCTGCATTTCCTCCTTTTCTATTAAAAACACAGAACATAATTTTAAAATACTGACCACAGAAACTTTCATCTGATTTATCTGGACAATCATAATGACCATCACATAGTTTTTGTTTCTGGACACACTGTTTGCCATCATGACACAACGTTAAACCATCTTTACATTCTGGTAAAACAAATGATGAATCTACAACAAAATATAAAATGTATACAGTAAATCCTCTTTTTATTGTTATTTGATAACTATGACACCTCATTACCTTAATTTATAAGACTTTTTTTAAGTGTTTTCATAACATTTTACTGTTTTACATATCCAGAGAACAAAAGGACCTAATACAGTTGGATTGATTTAGTTTTGTTTGCAACGTTCAGATGAGGATGTTGCTACATGGAGCTGCCGGATTGAGGGTACATAAATCTTTGTCAAGCTACACGGCACCATGTATCCTGCCAAGACCTGTATAACTTGTAGACATAAACAGCCTGCAGCCTTGGACTGGAACCCAGGGTGATCTTTGACAGGGTACATGGCACTGTGTAACCTGCCAAGACCTGTATAACTTGTAGACATAAACAGCCTGCAGCCTAGGACTGGAACCCAGGGTGATCTTTGACAGGGTACATGGCACTGTGTAACCTGCCAAAACCTGTATAACTTATAATGCCTTGGTCAAAGACATAAACAGCCTGCAGCCTAGGACTGGAACCCAGGGTGATCTTTGAATTATTTGGTCATGTGTCTATATTTAAGAATCATATAAACCCTAATGACAATTCTGACATAAAATTTTGTCCACCCATTTCTTGTATACACAGCTCTTATGTGACCATACCCCCAGCATTTTGATGCTTATTTTTTTCTAAAGTTTTTTTAATATGAAAATTTACCAAAACCATTTGCTTTGGCAACACCAAAATTTTAATGATTTTTCAACATATTTGAAAACATATTGATGGTGGTTTTGTATCGAGTCTGTCGACAATGATGACAAAAGAAAATCTACAATCTAAATGGTGTTACAGACATGGTACAGAGAACTATCGAAAAGATGTTGAAAGCTTGGCGGCCAAGTGCAGGGGTCAAAATTTATGTGGAAGAACCAGGACATATGATACGTGTTGAATAAAGGCTGATGGATACTTGAAAAACGAGAAAATTGTGGATTGGATAACAAATTAATTGTGTTTTACGCCCAAGTGGATTTTATTTTACTTTGACTGAGGTGGTAAGTTATTGGATGGTTAGAAAACCATCTACCTACGGGACATACACTACGATCGCCCCGACCGCCTAGGTGATGGACGATGTGCATGGAAATTTATTTAGAACTATTTTCGTATAATAATAATATACCTCTTTTAAATCTATACGTTGAAACACAACCAAAACACACAGAGACGACGAAAATCAGGTAAAATTCGGCCATGATAAAAATCTCGATCTCCCAGTTCCAGCAAAAGGCGTGTAGCGACTGTCGTGATTCACAACAGCTCGTGCGTGACGATTATAGAATCCATCGACCAATCAAATTTCTCATATATAATGCGTACATATAAGGCGGTTTTTCTTCTACATTACAAACATAATACTTTCAACACACCTTCACAAATCCTTAGTTTAAAAAATATTTATTTCAGAAAAAATGTCAGTGTATAACAGTCATTTACAGTTGATAAGTTTGATGTCTCTGTGTCCAAGATTGCCCTGGATATATTTGATGTCTCATAGTTCCATGTTTCTTTCACACAATTTTGATTACACACATGACGGGTGAAGCTAGCTAAATAGGAGGTGCTTACCCTTCCGGAGCACCCGGTCTCACTTCCCTGGTGGAAATTCACGTGTCTAACCTAACTTGTCAGTTCCAAAGTTTTTACTTTCCTTCTGGATTGTGATTCAGACATGGATTATTATAATTAGTATGTTTGTTTTTGATTACAATCTCGGAACGAAAGTATAACTCTTATATTAACCAAATCCTTAACCCCGGTGCTGAATTTGAGAGTTGAGTTGAGTAATGGTGTTTAACGTCCCAGTCAAGAATATTTCACTTATTTTGAGATGTCGCCAGCTATAGGTGAAGGTGCAGAAATTTTGCCTGTGCGTTGCGCTGGTGGCGTTATACAGCACGGTTTTTTTAGCGGTACCTTGTTTATTTTAAGTTCCCATCCGAAAGAACCGTGACTTTCATTTCGTTGTGCCGAGTGTTTGGCGAAAGAACAGTCACTACCCACTTTCAAGTCTTGGGTCAGACCCGGCCGGGGATCGAACCAATGACCTCCCACGTACGGAGCGAGACTGGATTTGAGAGGCTCTATTATTACAGGCATATAAAACTTACAAAAATAACGGCGTGTAGTTATTTGTTTTTTATCCTTATATCTTACTGGTTATTTTAGGGTAGAAAAAGTCAAATCTATGATAAAAAAAAGACTGACCAATTCGACGGATTTATCCGTTTTTGACGGATTTGTAACATAAAAACGGATAAACCAACGGATAAAATGAAAAGGTCCAGTTAGACTGTTTTTTCCCATTTTCGCGTTTTTTTTAATTAAAAGTACTGAAAATTCGGACTTTTTGTATGGAATCTGCACTAAAATCAAACAGTTAGCGTTAACTGACTGGATGGCTACCTCCAATGAAATCAGAGATCATCTTTGTCATATTTCTCTTTCATTTTTCAAACCACTACGGTAGGTCAGTTGGCTTGCCCATTGAGTGGTCGCTTCGTATGTGGGAGAGGTCGTCGGTTCGAGCCCCGACCGCAGTCTACGAAAGACGTGAAAGACTTGAAAATGGACAGTGACTGTTATTTCACCAAGTACTCTGCATTTAGAAATGAAAGTCATACGGTCCTTCGGGAATCACCTAAAAACCGACCTCGTATTCGTATAGGATGTAGTTCCAGCTTCTCCTGAATTTCCCATAGGACCGTCCAACTCAGTCATGAGGACGACAATGGTCATGGGCGGCACATAATTAGAGACCGGTCTCTATACTAACGAGTGAGACGGCAGTATATGCTTGGTGATTTCAATATTTTTAGACCTGGGGCGCGTTTCACGAAGCATACTTAGGAAAAAGTTCTTTCCTAAGTATGACTTATACCTTTATTAAACACAAAGTTAGGAGCCCGTGAATACTCACTCAAACGAAATACACGTATATCAGTAAGGCACGCTTTGTTCGTAATCACGGGTTAAATAAATACGCATTTTAGATGGATTTTATCACAAAAAATTATTCTCCATTATAAAAATTCAGATTTCGAACGTTTTAAATATAATTTTGAATGCAGTTATTCTTATATGCATTTGTTCACCTGCCTATTATGGTCAACCCTGTCTAATTCCTACATTTGCAATTTTAACTAATTCATTGCAATGACAATACATTATAAAAATTACATTACCAAATGTTTAAATTAAGTTGATTATTAATCTATTTGCCGACAAATTGACATAGTAAACTCAACGGAGGAAGTATGTTTTTAGCAAACGTCTTTTGGACACAAAACAGGAAAATGAAATTAAATACCCGACAATCTCTCTCTCTCTCTCTCTCTCTCTCTCTCTCTCTCTCTCTCTCTCCCGCAAGGCTACATAAGAATCGAAAGAAAAAAGAAATCGTCTTATAAATATGTCATGTACTATTTGTGAACATGACAATTTGTTTTTTAATATATTATATCATAAAAATTCAAAAGTACCACATGATACAAATATCATTCTTTTACTGTGTTATATGTTTTTAATTTTAATATTTAACTATTAATAATTACACAATATACAGTTTATTCGACGAAATTAAGCGAATTATGTTAGCTATACCCTTGGTTCAGTGTGTGCATGAATGAAATAGTCCTTTGTACACCCGTATACATAATTTGAATATAAGCAACATTATAATACAGTGTGAAATATGTATGCAATCATACGAGGGATGAGTTTATAGTTCGTTCAGTTATTCATGCAAGTACGCAAATACTGGTATATGAAATAATTAGAAAATAAAATTTTGAATTATTTACTCACAATTACAACAAATGTAACTATGTATGGGTTATAATATTCATTTCTATGAGGCGCCGTTTCTATATTTATTTACTATTTTTACATATGCATAATTCATTTATGGATATCCATAATTCATTTATGGATATCCATAAATCGAATTTAACATATGTAAAAATATTTTTAGATATCCAAAATAATTTTGCATATGCAAAATCGATTTATGGATATCCAAAATTCGATTTATGGATATCCATAAATCGAATTTTGCATATGTAAAAATGCTGACTATTTTTGGATATCTAAAAATCGATTTATGGATATCTATAAATCGAATTTTTGATATCCATAATTCGATTTTTGCATATGCAAAAATAGTCAGTATTTTTACATATGCAAAAATCGATTTATGGATATCCATAAATCGAGAGTGCGAAATGATTTCTCCCCAAATATAGTGCGGGACTACTATTTACGCGGGAAATTGTCAAATACGCAAAAAAGCTAAGACAACAGTTGCATTAAAGACAGACATCGTTGTGATTGTCTTAACTCTATCAAAATACGGTTACAGTCGATATCTTCACTTTCAAAACATCACATTGCGTTTAATATTACTACTTATTATTCCAAATGTTCATTCTTTCCATTACTTTCTGTAGCAGCCATGTTGGATTCTAAGACGCGACGCGCTTACCGTGTGGGCACTGCAGGAAAGAAAAAAATCTTAAAATATACACAAGTTTACATGTTTAACAAAGGTCGATGAAAAAACGCATTTATAATTCATATTGTAAAAAATATTATTTTTATTTGCGAGGATGAATATTTTTTTATTAATTCAATGTACCAACAGTATTCACTTCGGGATTGATATATGGGGAGAACTCAGTATTTTGGAATTTCCAAAATTTAATTTTGGATATCCATAAATCGATTTTTGGATATGTAAAAATACTGGCTATTTTTGCATATCCATAATTCGATTTATGGATATCCATAATTCGATTTTTGGATATCCATAAATCGATTTTTGGATATGTAAAAATACTGGCTATTTTTGCATATCCATAAATCGATTTATGGATATCCATAAATCGATTTTTGGATATCCATAAATCGATTTATGGATATGTGAAAATAGTGAATAAATATAGAAACGGCGCCTCATACATTTCAAATTTGAATGTACAGTAATACTTGATTTTTGTACAGCGTTCACGATAGTGAACGTGTACATTGCCATCGCTTTCTTCCAAGATATCGAGCTTCTTTGCTATGAAATTATAAGATATGAGTACACCTGGAAATAGTGCGCCTGGTAAATGAGCGTGAAAGAAGTATATCTGTTTTATCGTGAGATATGTATTCTGAGACGGGTAATGCATTTGGTTACATATGCACATTTGGAATAAATTTTCGGAATACATTTCGGAATCTAGTAAAATATTGCGACGGGATGCATCTAATAATTTCTGCAATTTGGCGAACTGATCTCATGTTTACAATAAAAAGTAGTTCGAGAAGTTTGCGTCCTACGATGTAAAATCATAACTTTTTATGAAATGAACAGCAACGGCAGGTTGTTTAATTAATTCTTCGTGAAACCTACGGAAATTTAAATTTATTTTGAAGGTTATGATAACGTATTTTGATGTTGAGGCAATTGTGTCATATTTAAAACTGTTTATCGATTAGATTTTACTTTCGTGAAAGGGAGATAATTCGTACAGTGTTGTGTACAAATTTTAAATACAGTCTTTTTACCAGTTCCGAACAGGGTTTCATATAAGCGCTGCTGCAGACGTCATCCACAAGCAGAGGAAATAAAATTTATGTGTTATAATAACACAAATGTTTACTGATTCCAAAATATCGACACCTGTCCTCAAAAACACGTGGTAGTATGTTTTCTTGAAAAAAGCATTTCCGTGATCACGATTTGTTTACATCGTTAAACTAGGTCACCAACAATCTGCCGACCTGTCCTGCACATACATTTAGGAAGCGGTTGAAGTTTAATTAATGCCATACATTCAAGTAGAAGCAAATTGAGAAAGTTATTTTGCGATTCCTTTAATTGAACGGGATTGAAATTTTAGATTATTCGGTAGTTAAAATTCGGAACTGGTAAAACAACTGTACTTCACCATTCAGTAACATGAAACGGGAATATTGTGAGTGATAATCAGCAGTTAATTAAAACCCAGATTAACAGCAAATGATCCAGTTACATACAACCGCTAGAATGTACCCCCTCATAGCGAGGGTAGGATCTGCAAAACTCTACTTTCTCTCTATTCGAAATGACAAAACGATCGGGTACAACTTTTTTACATTTTAATCACCGATTGTCTTTTTCATATATTTATGAAATTATTAATTCAGCAATACATGGTTTGGTACATTGTTTCTTTTTCCAAAAAAAAAAAAAAAAAAAAAACCATCCGTCGGACTATGCATAGATCGACCCCCCCCCCCCCCCCCCGAATTTTTGGTTATATTCTGTCTTGCCACAACACAATTTTCCCAACTACGCTGTACAACAGCACGACAGTGCTATGTTTAAAGAAATTATAATGCTAGTTATATACCCATGAGAATATATATATAAATACACGAGATGTTCCGATAATTTTATTCCTAAATTTTTTCCTAACTTAGGAAAGGCATAAGACACGTTCATGAAACGCAAGAGTTTGAACTTACGCATTTCCTAACTCTTTCCTCAGTTCAAACTTAGGAATGAACTTAGGAACGAACTTAGGAAACGCACGTGAAACGCGCCCCTGGCTTAAGACCTTCAAGCACTTTTGGAATGAATCCTGCCAATAACCAATCCCGTACATGGACTCCCCTTTGGGAAATCCTATAGAACATCTTAAGGGAGCTAGAACGGCAGACATGGTCCGTTAAAGACCCCTTCCTGCACATTGTCCTGTGCGCACGACAAAGGTCAAAATTTCTTCCTGACTGAACATGTTTTGAACAACGTGTTATAAACAAACAACATTGATCTGTCCTCTTGACTTTTCATTAGGATTATTTATACAGGAATGTCCACCCAATGTATCGCTAGTGTTATGATTCGCATTGTACATGTACGTGCAACAGATGTTTTACTCTTTAAAAATAGTGTTTCTTGTTATGTAGTCGTGTTTCCTATCCATAACTACTAGAATTTAAATTAAAGGTGAAACGGACAGGTCAATTCTGTTTACCTATATATGTATATATTTGAATATATTTATTTTTTGAAATTATATAATTCAATTTCCTTTAAAAAATCAAAAGAAGCAAATGGCGATATACTCAAATAAACTTTGTTACATATTTTCACATTAATGGCTGTCAAAGCTTGAAACAAAGATGCGTTGTTCTTCGAAAACATGGGTGTCAACAACCAAGTGGTCGCTAGAAAACGTTTACGGGAAACAGCGCATTGGTTCGAATCCCACCTGAGACAGATCCTAATGTGAAAAAGTTTGCCATGATCAGTTAGCTTGTCGAAGATGAGTGTTTTACGTTGTTGATGGTCCAGTACAGCTTCTGTACAGATGGATTATCTAGCACTTTGTAGACATGTATAGCATCAACACAAGATGGCTGTTCAATCCCGTTCTTTATTCTACGTCATACCTGTTACGTCACACTGACGTCATTCACAATACACATGTTTAATAACACACAAATTGGATATGAATCCGGATATTACATCCCTCCATATTTTTAAAAAAAGAAAATACAAACTATGTTAACTATTAAAGATAATTAGTACTATGCATTGAGTGCATAAGAAATGTGAAATTATAACAGTTCATTTCAGCCCTGAAATAGAAATGCAAAATAAACAAATACTAAAATCAGTGTCAATGAATTCAAAGTCAATGAAACACTTAATCTTTCATCTAGTTTCTGTGGCCGACGAACCGCTCTTCCTGATCTAGTAACGGTTGTTCCATGTTTTTCTGTAGAACCAGAAGTTTGAATATTTTCACTAGTTTTTGGAATGTCACTCATTTCCTCTTCCAATTCAGAATCTTTTTCTTGGTTCGGGATATCAAAATGAACCTTTTAAAAGAAAGAAGAATTTCTCGTCACAGTGTTCTGTTTGTTGTATTTAGGTCCAGGCGATTGTGACGCAGTTATCATATTTCCTTTTGTTGAGACAACAGCATGTGGTGTCGGCATGAATTTAGGTGACAGTTTGTTTTGTTTAACACTGTTACGCACTAGAACGGTGTCACCAACTTTTAAATAGTGATTTTCAGCTAATAATTTGTTATTAGCATAATGTCTCGTAGTACCTTTGGAGGTTTCGTCACTTTGTCGAGCAAATTCGTCAATTCTATTGTCACCAGACCTCTGCACTTTCACCTGTGGAAGTTTTGTTTTAGGTTCGCGACTGAATAGTAATCGGTGTGGCGATACACCTGTTGAAGCATGTGGTGTGGCTCTGTATTGTCGTAATAATTGAAACATCTGCTGTTTCCAGTTGCGTTGTTCGATATGCGACGCGCGAATAACCTTCATTAGCGGTTTATTTACCGACTCGGCCTGTGAATTGGCTCGGGGCCAACGAGGTGTGATTCGACGATGTTCGAACCCAGTATTATTTGCGAACTCTCGGAAAGCATGAGAGTTAAAGGGACTCCCGTTGTCAGACTTTATTATCTTCGGAATGCCGAAAACTGACAAAACTTTGTCGAGCACAGCGATTGTTGTATTTGCCGATACGGATTTAGTTACTTCGACTATCGGATACCTGCTATATTCGTCAGTTACTACAAACAAGTACTCGCCGGACGGTAGAGGACCGCAAAAATCCATGCTAAGATCTTGCCACGGTTCCGATGGCAGTTCAGACATATGAAAAGGTTCGAAACGTTTTGGTTTTTCGGTTACCGACTGACAAGCAAGGCAACCTCGAATCGCGTCCTCCACTCGATCATTGATTCCTGGGAACCATACTTTTGATCTAAGAAATGATTTCGTCCGTGTAATGCCTTGGTGTCCTTCGTGCGCGAGTGAAATAGCTTTGTCGCGTAATTCACGAGGCAATACAATTCTGTGATCTCGTAATAAAACATTATCGCTATGGACAGATAATTCGTCGCGTATAGTCCTTAATGACTGAAACTCAAGTATGTTAATATCTGGATCCGTTATATTTTTAACTTCATACCAACGCCCTGTGCGAACTAATTCAATAGCTTTCATTATACACTTGTCGCGACTGGTTGCGAGCTTAACGTCATCGATACTAATTGCTTTTAAACACGCCTCTGATGCAATAAAGTTCACGTTTTGTTCTGCTACGCGTTCTTCGTGTGATGAAATCGGACACGGTATCGGGTGTCTAGACATGTAATCTGCCGGGTTATCACGTCCAGGGCGATATTTTATTGCCAACTTGTAAGGTTGTAGTCGCAGACCCCATCTTTCGATCCTAAGAGGTGGTTTTGGTATTGACCATATTTTCTCTAGCGGTTTGTGATCGGTAATCACATCGAAGTGTTTAGCGCCGCGAACGAACATGTCGAAATGCTCGCAAGCCCATACCACGGCTAACGCTTCTCGTTCGGTTTGACTGTACCGGGATTCTACCGGAGTGAGTGCTCTACTTGCGTATGCAACAACTTTCGAGTCCTGTGCTAGAATCGCGCCTAGACCCACTGGACTCGCATCGACTATTATTTCGATCTGCTTTGCCGGGTCGTAATAAGACATGACAGTGTCACTTGACAACTTCGATTTAAGCGTCTGAAATGATGCTTCGTGTTCCTCCGTCCAGTTATATTCCACGTCGTTATGCGAAACCGAGAAAACTTTTGAGTTCCTTGACGTTTTGCGGACGCGTAGACTCTCGAATGGCCTTGACCTTTGCGGGATCCGGTGAAACGCCTTGACTGCTAAATACTAATCCGAAGAAATTTATCCTTTGCTTGTTGAACTCGCACTTGCTGCGATTAAGCGTTAAACCATTCGCTGCTAATGCTTTGAACGTCGACTCGAGGGCTTGATCGTGTTCAGCTTGCGTTTTTCCGAAAACAATTATGTCATCGGACAGATTTTTTGCCCCTGGCACGTCGCGGATAACGCCTTTTACAGTCTCTTGAAAAATTTCCGAAGCCGAACTTATTCCGAAGTTTAAGCGTTTATATCGGTACAGCCCCATATGTGTACTGAATGTTGTTATGTAGCGACTTTCCTCATCAAGTGGAAGTTGATGATAGCCTGCTCTGAGATCTAACTTACTAAAGACTGTTGAGCCGTTAAGATCGTTAATTAATTCCTCAACGGTAGGCATTAAATGTCGTTCCCTAACGATTGCTTTGTTAGCCTGGCGCATGTCGATACATAAGCGAATTTGGTTTGGGTCTTTTTTGGGCGGAGTAACGATAGGAGAGACCTACGGTGTAGGCGTACCATTAATTTTTTCGATTATGTCTTGCTGGATGAGTTTATTAATCTCAGCTTCAACTTTCGGTCGAAGATGGAACGGTGTTCTCCGGTATCGTTGTGCTACTGGTTTGACCGATTGATCAATGTGTAATTTCACGGGTTTGCCTGTATATTTACCGATTCCATCAAACAGTGCTTGGTGCTCGTAACAAAGACTGGTTGCGGATATATTCCGTACAATCCTAACGATATCGAGATCCACGCATGTAGGATAACCGATAAGACCGCCGTGATTTCCTTTTACAATGCAAAACTTATGCAAACTTGACTTTGTGTCGGTTTCGATGCGTAACTCACAAACGCCTAAAACGTGTATCCTATGACCACCACCATATGGTACAAGGTGCGGCTTTTCGCGTTGTTTAATGGTCGGAGAGCCGATTTTACGGTGCGTGTTTTCGTCCAATATGTTTACCGAAGCGCCAGTATCAACAAGTAAGTCGCATTTGAACCCGTTAACTTTAACTGGAACTGTCGGAGTTTTACTACCGACAAAATTAACACGGTGAACTTCGCCAATATTGTAACAGTATTTGTCATCACTTGAATAATTCAAATTGTCCGTGTTTCTATCATGAATTTCTTTGACCGACTCACGTTTCCGACAAACCTTACTAAAATGGTCACGTTTCTTGCAGTGATAACAAGTCTTACCTTTTAGTCCAAGAGATCATGGCTAAAATCCGGGTGAACGAGGCCAAAAGGTTTGAGGGTTGATTCTTGTAGGAAAATGTCCCTAGTTATTGAAAACCAATTTCTTACGCGTCAAATCGTTTCCGATTTTTTAATCAGAAACAGTTTTTGAAGAAAAGCCTCTGCAAATGTTAAATTTTGGAAAAATAAAAATTCCGATTTTGAAGCATTTTGTGGCAAAAACAACACAAAAACTGTTCATTCTATCTTTCATTGTGGACACATGATAGATTAAAATGCAAAACATCCTGACAGTTTTCGATTTTGTGTCAAAATTTTAAAATAAGCGATAAAATCGATGCTGTAAACTGCGTTTTTATCATATCTACCGTCTTTCGATTCTTGTAAATCTCTTGTTTATGCATTAAATATGACAAACTATATATTTTTATAAAGCGTTGGTAGTCCTGTAGATAAAAATGTTACAAAACTTCGGAAATATGGAACCTTAATACCGTAGCAATTATTATGTTTCCCCTACCCCAAAAATACGAAAATGTCAAAAATTCATTATTTTGGCTCATGCTTGCCGATAGTGTTTAAAACAAAACATTATTGTTTGTTACATCTCCCGTCTGTTCCCAACATATTTATAAAACAATAATATGTAGAGTGTTTGGTGATTTTATATGAAAATTTGCACTTTTCATATAACAATAGTTTGGAAAATGAGTTTTCATTAAATCTTTTGTACTCTACTTCTTGTAATTTTGTTATATAGGCATTGAATCTCGAGATTTATATGTTTCTGTATTGCCGTGGCACATTTGAGTCTGACAACATAAAAAACTATCGGAAATACCGAAGTTTATAGATGAAACGGATAAATTTATTTCCCCTACCCCAAAATTGAAAAACATGTGAAAATCCATTTTTATGCAATATATGCCGATTTGTGTTTCTAATGAAGATTTCGAGCAAAGTACCCTCAAAATGATAAAACAAGCTTCGAGGATTTGAAATATTTGTGAAATGCTTTAGCTTAAGGACAGATAGGACTAACTAATATAATAAAATTGCTTATTTTATTCATTTATATGTAAAATGCTATGAAAAAAGGAGCTTCGCCTCTTGTATTTTTGTTATTTAGGCATTGAATCTCGACTGTTATCTATTGACGTAATTCCTTGACATATAAGAGTCTAAAACACCAAAAACTGTAGGAAATAACAAAGCTTGTAAATAGGCGAATAAATTTATTTCCCCTACCCCAAAATTATGAAAAATTTTTAGGCCATATGCTTTTGGTGAAGCAAGTGTCCATAAACAATTATGTTTTAATGATTCAAAGTCATAGCAAAATGATTTTTTTAATTTAAGAAAAGAAAATCGGAAATATACATTCTTAAACTTGAAAATCAAAAACAAACATACCAATCCTTGTCAAGATCACAATCCCCACAAAAACAAAATCTTCGAAACGAGCAAATTTGGCGGGGTGCTCCTTAAGCACCTCCTGTTTAGCAATTACACCCGCCACGTGTGAAAAATTAAGAATACACGTTTTTTCGAACAACCTGATACTATAAAATAATAATTGCAAATAAGGTCATCTTAGTGAAACATAATGTTAAAATATGGTAAAACTTAGTGTAAGTCATTTCTGGTTATTGTTTTATATGAAGCTATTGGATTTTATAAGACATATCTCTATTCGATAAAGTTCAATCAGATCCATGAGCTTTCTAAACCATATTCATTATTACTAAAACCCGTCTATCAAAGATTGTAGCCACATTTACAAAACTTTGCAATTTATTCTTGTGGAATCATTTCATTGGAAGTGACCTAATGTACAATGTCAGTCTCCATTAAATCTTATTTAAAAAGTCTGCACACTCCGTAAAATTTTCAATTTCACTTCAAACTGACAAAATTTCTATGTCCAATAACTCCATCTTTATATCTTTTAAAGGAATTATTGATAGCTATCACATCACAAATTGCCTGGCCATATTATAATGATAAAAAGTGGTATTGGACACCTTTCAGTCTAAAGCCTGTTACCAGGTGCCCAGTGCTACGTTCTTTTAAGAATACAAGATTTTGAGCAGAGACTGAAATTGTACATTAGTCAATTCTTAATAAATGATGGCACCAGAAAAAGTTGCAAAGTTATGTAAAAGTGGCTACAATCTTTGATAAACGGGGTTTTAGTAATAACAAATATGGTTTAGTAAACTTCTTTTGCCATATAATCACGAGTAATAGGTAAACACTACTACATAATATAGCCGACTGCCGAGGTCATAGAAAACCAGAAAAAAGGAGAATCACGGAGGTAAGAAATGCTTTTAGATTGAGATTTTTAACAAAGAATATAAACCCCGCAGATACTTATGTTTTAGCTAAAATAAGCATATATGGACAGCAAAGGTCGGATTGAAAATGTTAATTGCTAACATTATCGGAGTTGCAAAGATCGATGGAACAATGGGTATGATGATATGAATAAAGTGTTCAACTGACAAAATCAATTTGATAATAAAAAAATTGAATTGAGGCAATAGAGAACTGATTAAATGCGCTCTGTAAATCATCAAACATAAACACAAACATATTTATTATATCACAATAACAAAAACGAAGTTAAAAACTGGCAAAATTAAACACGTAAACATTGGCAGGGAAAAATCCGGGCGCTCGGAAAGGGTAATCGCCTCCTGCCACCACATGTGAAATCAAAATTGAGAGTGAAAGTAGTAACAAGAAAAGTCATTTCAATTCAGAATATTTGGAAGGAAATTGAACAAAACAAAACCAGATCTCAAACCAATTTATTGTTAGAGATTGTTGGATTTATGTAACTTTTATAACAGAAACCAAAGAAGAGCTGATCACAGTAACCATCCCATCATGTACTGTTCGACAAGTAGACCTGTGTCACCTTAATGTGTCTTTAATCAGTTTAAGAGGAAGGATGTAGATTTATATGCATGTCCAAGTAAATGGTTTGTGAGTTTGAAGATGATTTTAAGGATTCGTCCCAAGACTGACTGACACTGCCTTGCAAATGACAAAGTGTTGATTATGTTAAATGTTTAGAGTGCGTAACACTTGCACAATTATTTTTGCGCATTGCCTTATTTGCAAAAATTTTGGATTTCTATCAGTTGACTTTTAGTCTTTTGCCAGAGGGTCCAGTCGTTGGTTAAATGGTTACAATGTGGTTCAACATAAAATTCGGTGTCTTTCACCCTTACTTTCTATACTTGACCCTGTGTTGTGATGTATTATGTTTCTTAACTTAAATGCGGATTCATATTGTAACTTTTCAAGTATAATTATTTACCGAAATGCTACTGTTCTTGTCATTCTATGAATACAGAGTAGAATTCAAACGCATGGTTCAAGCATTGCTTTTTTACCAATCTGAAAAACATATCCGTTCACTTACATTTGTACTATTATTTGCATACATGCCTCAAATATACCCTTTTGCGAATTCATATGACTATTTTTTATATTTCTTCTTCTAATGCAAAAAGGTAAGCCAAGGCTTCTTAGCCTGGAGAGGGTTTCTTTGAGAAGAGGAAATCAATTGATTCACGATAGCTACCAAAATTGACATTTCCGAAATATTTTCATGGTTTTAGTAATTTTAGTGTAAGCGCATTGAATCAATATCTGATATTTGAAAGTCGATGCCTATATAACAAAAATACAAACAGCGAAGATTCTTTTTTGCCATAGCACATTGAATTGAAAATGAAATAAGTAGGCGTTTTTCTATGAATAATTAGACAATCTGCCATTAAAATGATGCATTTTGTAAATTATTTGTATCCTTCAAGCTTCTTTTCCATTGTTACAGGCACATTTGCTTGAAACTTCCATTAGAAATACTAATTGTTACATATTGGCTAAAACAGGATTTTTCACATTTTTTGCAATTTAAGGGTAGGGGAAATAAATTTATTCGCCTAATCTACAAGCTTTGCTATTTCCGACAGTTTTTGGTGTTATTAGACTCTTATATGTCAAGGAATTACGTCAATAGATAACAGTCGAGATTCAATGCCTAAATAACAAAAATGCCACAGGCGAAGCTCCTTTTTTCTTATAGCATTTTACATATAAATGAATAAATAAGCAATTTTATTATATTAGTTAGTCCTATCTGTCCTTAAGCTAAATTTCAAAATATTTAAATCCCCGGAGCTTGTTTTATCATTGTTGCAGGTACTTTTGCTCGAAATCTTCATTAGAAACACAAATCGGCATATATTGCATAAAAATGGATTTCCACATGTATTTCAATTTTGGGGTAGGGGAAATAAATTTATCCATTTCATCTATAAATTTCGACATATAAATCTCGAGATCCAATGCCTATATAACAAAATTACAAGAAGTAGAGTACAAAAGATTTAATGAAAACTCATTTTCCAAACTATTGTTATATGAAAAGTGCAAATTTTCATATAAAATCACCAAACACTCTACATATTATTGTTTTATAAATATGTTGGGAACAGACGGGAGATGTAACAAACAATAATGTTTTGTTTTAAACACATATCGGCAAGCATGAGCCAAAATCATGAATTTTTGACATTTTCGTATTTTTGGGGTAGGGGAAACATAATAAGTTGCTACGCTATTAAGGTTCCATATTTCCGAAGTTTTGTAACATTATTATCTACAGGACTACCAACGCTTTATAAAAATATATAGTTTGTCATATTTAATGCATAAACAAGAGATTTACAAGAATCGAAAGACGGTAGATATGATAAAAACGCAGTTACCAGCATCGATTTTATCGCTTATTTTAAAAATTTGACACAAAATCAGAAAACTGTCAGGATGTTTTGCATTTTAATCTATCATGTGTCCACATTGAAAGATAGAATGAACAGTTTTGTGTTGTTTTTGCCACAAAATGCTTCAAAATCGGGAATTTTTATTTTTCACCAAAATTTAACATTTGCAGAGGCTTTTCTTCAAAAACTGTTTCTGATTAAAAAATCGGAAACGATTTGACGCGTAAGAAATTGGTTTTCAATAACTAGGGACATTTTCCTACAAGAATCAACCCTCAAACCTTTTGGCCTCGTTCACCGGATTTTAGCCATGATCTCTTGGACTATTTAGCCGGACACGTGCCACGATGTGGATAACTACCACCGCAGTTCCGACAACTCTCAACAGGGTTATCACGACCGCGAGAAATGCCACGACCTCGACCACGTGCTCTACCGCTCGAAATGCGACCTCGACTGCGACCACGTGACGTGAAGGTGTCTGGTGTGACAGAATTTGCACATTTTGATTTTACATTAAAAGCATTAACATTAGAATGTACAGTGCCATGTGTTTCCATAGCCTGTGCGTGCGTCTCAGCAATTTCAATTGTTCTACCCACCGTGAGAATGTCATTTAAAGTTTTATCCGACTCTCTCAAAGCTCGTCGACGAAGACGGTTTGATCTGCAATTTTGAATTACTGTTGAAAGAACCTCTTTTTCAACGTCATGAAAGTCACAAGATCTTGCTAACCTTCTAAGTTCTGTAACAAATTCATCTAAAGATTGTCCACTTGCCTGTTTATAATTCCTGAATTTGTAAATTTCCATTTGGATGTTTTTTCTTGGCGCAAAGTAGTTCTTCAAAACGTTGACAGTTTCCTCGTATTTTGCTTCACTGTCGCCCTTTTCAGTTTCATAAATGTCAAACACACGATCACCTGCATAGTGCAGCAACAATGCACGTTTCTGTTTGTCATCGGTGAGCTTCATGCCATCAAATAGCAGTTCCAATCTTGCAACCCACTTGTCCCATTTTGGACCGGCATCGTGTGAATCAGAATCGTCAAATTTCGGGAAAATTGGTATCGTAGCCATCAAAATAATATTACCACCGCTTTCCTGGGTGTGTTACCTCGTCGCCAAATGTAGTGGACGTTGTTGATGGTCCAGTACAGCTTCTGTACAGATGGATTATCTAGCATCCATTAACTAACTTCCTCGATATAAGTGACAAATTCTTGACTACAGCCAAAACCTCCACTCCACTTTCATTCTTCCAAAACAACACATTATTCTAGCAGGAATTAAAGCTGGATTCATCTTAAAAAGCACCATGATAATTCCATTGTATAAACATGTCTATCTATTTAATGTTATTGGATATTTGAGATATCTTAAATTATAATAAACATTTTCAGGTTCCCCGCAGCAAGACGAACTTAGTTATCAGGACTGATCAAGAGAGATTAACAAGAACGATCCAATTATAGGCAAACAACATTGACCTGTTCGCTTGACCTTTCATCAGGAATATATAGAAGGGTGCACTCAAAATATGTTTGCTGTTAGGATTTGCAGTTAATACATATACAATGCACAGAATTAAACCAACATGCAATATAGCAGATAACTTATGTTCATTTATTAACCCACACAAGGGTCCTCCTGGACACCTTAAAAACAGATGTCCTGTGTCACGGCAGGCGTGGAACGTTAAAGAACCATCCCTGTACATGCATTGCCCTGGGCGCATTACAAAGGTCAAAATGTCTGCCACTTCAATGAAAGCTGGTGACATTCGATATAAATGAAATATTCCTGACATATGGAAGACAAAAACCCATTCTATCAGTCAATCCAGTAATCAATTAATAAACCTCCACAATTGATACTAAGAAATGACATTTCTGCTCATGGTATTTCCAGAGATACTGCAAGATAGTGTGGGGCGTGCCAAATTCGATGAAAATCGAACCCCTTCATTTTGAATTTGGCACGCCCACACTATCTTGCGTTAACCCTTGAAATACCATGAGCAGAAATGTCATTTTTTATATTTTAATAAATATTTTGTACCCATTTTTGTTTCAATCCTTAGCGTTATTTCTTTCATACCTGCTCGTGTGAGATAGGGTTTTATCCAATCTCATATGACCACGTGACCGCCTGTGTGGGACATTGCGAGAGAATTAAGGGTCATGACCCCAATTGTCTTTCAACGGGTTGCTTCTGCATGTGTACAGTCATATTGTAGATATATATGCTTGAAACTAGTGCTTCACATGATGCAGACGAAATAAACACTAATATCAGTGCACTATACACAAATGGAGTGGTTGCAAATTAATATATCAGTTAGAGGTAATTTTAACAAAATCTTCTTTTTTTCAATTCTGGCTTCGTCAGACAATTTGTTTTCTTATATATGTAAAGTTTGTTAATGTCCCCAAATACAAGTAAGAATGTCTTTAAATTTGACGTACAGTCAAACCTGTCTATAAAGGCCACCCAAGAGAACCACAGTCAAACCTGTCTATAAAGGCCACCCAAGGGTACCAGTAAAAGGGGTTTTTATGGGCAGTTGGCCTTTATATACAGGTTTAAATAATATGAATAAAGAACCATTGGGATACAATTCTACAGGCCTTTATAAGCAGGTCGCTTTTATATATAAGTGACCTTTAAGGCAGGTTGGACTGTACGTAACACTTTAATAGCATTACAACAGCAGGAAAATGGGATTATAAAAACACTTAGGTAAATGAAAAATATCAGGTCAAAAGTTACGATAAATCTTTGATCAAATTACTGCCACTCTGTGTTATGTCAAACTAGAAATAGAGTACAGACCTGTCTAAAGTTTAACATCAAATTAATGAGAACAAGTACAATGCTTGGCTACTGAGTCGCTAAGATACCGGTAGTTAGTGGACAACAGGATATAGTAACTGTTGCAAATTGATAACCAGGCGCCGGGTTGAACTGTCGATTCAGCACTACTAAAATGTGTTGGTGTTAAACTTTCGACATGCCTTTACTTGATTGGTTACAAAGTATCTTGTATCATGTAATACAAATCTCTACAGCATCATTTATCATGTCATCGGATATGAAAGATTTTTCTGAATATTTTAAGCAAAAAAAAAAAAAAAAATAAAATAAAAAAAAAATAAATAAAAATAAAAAAAAAAAAAATAAAAAAAAGTAAAAAATATATAATTTCTAAACAGTACAGATCTGTCCAAAGTTTATCACTAAGCTAATGAATTAGTGCGGAATCGACAACTCTTCTCCGCCCCTAATCGACAGATTTCAGTACCGACTTTCTATCTCTAGACATCTTTTTTCGACAATAGCTTTCCATATCACGACCTCTCGACAGCCATGTTTTGTCTCCTTTTCCTTAACTCAGTGGTTAACTTTCGACAGGTCTGTATATCAACTTGTTCGTGATTTATGTGTAACATTATACATTCTGGACATTTGGTTCACTGTATGACTGTGAAAACGTCCGATAGACACGGGCAAATGTAGACCAAGAAAAACGTATAACTCTGTTATAGTATGTACAGTACTAGTACAGACCTGTCGAAAGCTAACGAAAAAGAATGGAAGCTCGGGTACCAATGGGTCGATATGTAAGTAACTATAGTGGTAGTAAATCTGTAGATACCAGCTGTTTGGACACAGCTAACAAGGACGGAGACTATCGGCACTAATTCGTCAACTTAGTGTAAAACTTTCGACAGGTCTGTACTGTAAAATGTATTTGTTCACACAGGTTGTCCTTGGCATTTAATGGTGTGTTCATTACATCGTATGCCTGTAAAAACTCTTATGATAAATTCGATGACGAAATATACAGTCAACCTGCCTTAAAAGCCACCTCTATAAAGGCCACCTGCTTATAAAGGCCAGTAGAATTGTATCCCGATTGTTCTTTATTCATATTATTTGAACCTGTATACAAAGGTCACCTGCCCATAAAGACAACTTTTACTGGTTCCCTTGGGTCGCCTTTATAGACAGGTTTGACTGTACCACGTGATACCATCAATATCTGTTCGGAACTGTTATTTTCATCGGGTATGGAATCATAGCATTTCACAATTTGATATCGCGGGGAAATTGTCCTCTAATAAGTCCCGCACAAAAACGTAAAGGGGTGTTGTTGGCGAACCCTTTAGATGTTTTGACCAGTGGTCGCCCCTGGGCAGTGGAGCGGATTGCACTTTTTTATTCTCCAAAATATTTAAACTGCGGATAACAGCTTGAAATTTTGCACAAATACTGTAAATGTGGTTATTTTCGCGAGTGGAATTTTTCGCGAAATCGTATATTTGACATTTCGCGTGGAGGTAATTTTCGCGATCTTGCCGATTCTGATCTTGTGTCCGGGCCGCTATATCTTTAAAGTGAGCGTGAAAATCTCCCAATTTTTAAAAGTAATCAAGCAGCTTTAGCCATTTTTGACGTGTTTGCCGCACATCGTAGTGAGAAAGTTTTAGACAAACTTGAAACTTCCAATACCCGTATTGTGTTTGTGCCAGCAGGCTGCACTGACGAACAACAACCATTGGACCTGTATGTGTCGATGAAAATTTTAAATACCGAAATTCAAAATGGCCCACTTTGATATGAACATGGCCAACTATCTCTGTTTATATTTTTGGATAGACAAGAAACTTTCGTGACAAATTTGATGTTTTTTATCACGAAGTAAAATATTATACCGCTAATATTCAGTTTCTTACCAAGGCATGACTATTATAGTTATTGTCATCTCAGTAATAGATGTATTTTTGTTCATGCCTGACCATTATTTTTCTAATTCTTATTCGTTTGGTGATCAAATAACGCAATTTGAGCATGTAATACAACGTTCTGCTATAAATTACCCAGACAGTCTAAATCTTTCTGGTCACAAAGCATTCAGGTGTAAACCAATCTTCTTGTGTACATTTATTGACAATAACTTTATTTTTATTAGTAATTGCAAGCCTAGGGGTTTGAGTACGAGGGTATAGATACGTGTTCTCAATCATCAGTTGAGAGAGTTGAGAGGGGGCAAGTTCCAATCATCATTACCGATATCATTTCAAAATAAGAGATATGTATATAAACTCTATATAAAAGTTTTTAATTAATTTTTCTTGAATACAGATAATATAAAGTTATAACAAACCACAAATTATAAATTTACAATGAAAGTGCTTCCACTTTTTGGTTTATTTATATAACAATACTGCGGAAGAAACTGGTTATGATTATGTTCATGCGTTTGTATTATATATGTATATGAGGGACTTAAACATTGTAATGTCATTTAAACACGTGAACACTCCGTTTGTGTAAATATATAAATATAATTGTAATATGGGTTTGTAACTCTAATTTACAAATAAACAATATATACACGCCTAGTGCCCTAATTGTTTTTGGCCGTCATCACAACATTGTTGATAAGTATGATTGGCGTTGTGTGAAGGATTACCATCGATATATTGGACGTCCCATAGTTTCACTTTCAGTTTTGATTTCACACGTGGCGGGTGAAGCTAGGTATAAGTAAGCAGGAGATGCTTACCCTTCCGGAGCATCCGGCCTCACTTCCTTCGTGAATGTCAATTGTTTAGCCTGATTTGTCAGTTTTTAAGTTTGAATTTGTGATTTGTGATATGAGATTGTAATTTGGACATGAACTAGCAATAGGATGTGTGTTTTTATTAAAAATTCATCAAAAGTTTACATTGCACCTACAATAACAATGTCACCTGTACATAAATTATCTAATTATTTAATAAACAATATTTACATCAACCATATTCAAATTATCAAAAATAAGAATAATTCAATCAACATTAATATTACGACAAAAGTCTATACATTTCTTCACATCAATTTTTTCAAATGTGCTGACATTTTATGTTTATAAGTATTTCCTATGTATCAATAATTTTGATTGGTAAGATGTTTCATGATATTGGATTGGCTCTTAAAGACGTCATATTATTATTGACGACGCAGATATAGTCTGGATTACTATGCATAACGATACTAATTTATTTACTTGCCACGACTGTATTGTTTAAATGGTTAATTTGTTGTGTGATTTTCTATAAATTGAATTATAAGAATTTGAAGTAACTTTACTTTTTGTTACGGAAAAAATACAGAATTGAAAACTATGTACATATAAACTTAATTCTTGCATATTATGCAAAATGTCAATTTTTTTCATTTCCCCATAATAAAAAGAAAAAATTCAGTTGTACAGGGTGGCTCAAAATATGAGTCAGACTTACAATTTTCACAAAAAAATTACTTTACACATCCAAGTGAAATTTTCAAGAAATCATATTTATGTTTTAAAGTTTTTATATTATTCAATTAAATAAATATCATTTCAATTTTCAAAAGATATACATAAAATATACAAATTTATGCTGTTTGATAAAATATGTTCAAAATGGCGTCCTCTTTGTTCAAAGACAAATGTCATTCTTTTCCTAAAGTCGGCAATTACCGTCTGGTGATTTCTTCTGAAAGTTTTCGTATTGTACTGCGAATGACACTTTTTAAACATATCCATGTTTCAGGAGTTTATGAATACACTCTGTCCTTAAGATATTCCTTAAAAAGAAGTCCAGTGGGTTAAGATATCAACGATTCTGCCTGCGTCCTGTACGAAATGCATTGATCCCCAAATGTCGTATCCAACCACTCAATGGCGTTATCAGCATTGTGTGGATTTCCCCATCTTTATTATTGGCTCTTTTTGATAGATTTAAATAATTGATGCAAATCACGTGAATACAAATATAAATAAATACACAGTTAACAAATTACAAACATATAGAACCTATATAATATTGTACATTTATATATATATCAATATATAATGAATTGATTGAGGCCAGAATGTCCTCTACAGGACATGATCGCCTAACTCATTCAATTTACAAACAATGTATTAAACTAATGGTTTTTAATTACATCAATGATGGATAACCAAATACGGTATAAGTCAATCTTATCTTGTTTCAAAATAATAGACTTTTAAACTGCCAGGTGTTTTCTGACATAAATAATAAAAGTCAAAAAGTTAAAATTTCTAGTAATTGTTGATCTAAATATTTGTACATGAATGAAAACTTTTGCTAAAATAATACAATAATTTAAAGGAGCACTATTAAGTTCATAAAATCCAAAAATAATATTTTCGATAGTTAAATCTACTATTTTACCAGACAGTGAATTCGTTCCAGAAGTCTGAAATAGCGCTACAGTAATAAAAACGATGTTCTATGGAATCAATGGTTTTTTCACAATTGTAACAAAGTGGTAAATCTGAAATTTTCATATTAAAAAAAAGTTTTTGATGAGGAATAAATCTATTTACAAGTTTAGATTGAAATTCTTGAAGTTTTGTTTCTACGCAACATTTAAATGATATTGTAAATATGATCTTAAAGTTTTCCTTTTGCACATTTAAAAGAGAGGTTTTACCCTTCTGCTGAAATCAAACCTACTCTTGTCAGGGTCGGCAAGAATGTTGGATTTCAACAGCTTCAAATAATGTTTACAATTAATATGACCATGACCTTTGTGACGTTTCTTGTATCATTTTCCTAACAGATGCAATATTTTCTTTCGTTCAAAACACTCTTTGGTCTATCTGCATTACCTTGTATAGCATCAGTAGCTGTCCCTCTATTTTAAAATTTTCTAATTTCTTATTTTATTGTCTTATAAACTAATTTTAAAGCATCATCAATCTGCTGAGTTGATGGATCCTTGTTAATATATTATGGTGACATCACTAATGATGTCATAATTCTGGGATGACATCGCAAATTTTTATTGTACTTTTCAATAATTTAATTAAAAATTGTTTATACAACAGAACACAATACAAAACAATGGAGACCACGTGACCAATTTTTTTCTTTATACCTCAATAAAAAAAAATATTTTAGATTAGCTCCGCCCACTTGCCCCGTTTTGGCGGATTTAACCGGAACTTCTTCATTGTTTACATCTGCAATACACATCACTATGAATGAGATCACGATTATAAAAAAAAACAATCGGTCATATTCATCCGCCTCATGATGACTATCGATGTAGATATTATTAAACTTGATTTCAATGTTTCAGAATTGTGTTTTTTTTTTTTAAATTTCTTGAATAATTAAAGAATGTCTGAATTAAATTATAAGAAATAACTGTGTATAATAATGCTACGCGCATTATCCAGTGTGCAAATCGTTTTTTCTTTTATACACCAATAAAAAAAATAATATCACAGTTATTCCTTAAATAATAAAATTTTACTATGAAATCTACACCTGTGCAAAATTTAATGAGGTTCTCCGCTGTACCACTTGATCATTACCTCTTAACGTTGGTGTAGAACGTTTTGGAAAACATCAACATCAGAGATTCATGGGATGACGTCGTTTTTGCGGGAAAACGCTATTTGATGCGATTCAATATCCATTGGAAATAAGTGTTCCGCACCATCGTTAGAGGGTATTACGTGGTACAGAAACGAACCCCAATGGGATGCCTAGAGAAATATTGATATATTATGGGACAACCTATGTAATATTGCACTTTAAGGGACAGTTAACATCTCAAATAATTCCTAATTCTTGTTGTTTTCAACTCTATTTAAATAAGTCTATATTACTAATTATTCTAACATGACCTGCGTTTCTCTTCATATTTAAAACACGAAGATAGCCAGCCGTGGTATAACAAACGATACACACATCGCTGTTCCATTTTAATGTAGTACTCCCTTGCTTCTCTTATGACGACATGCTATGTGTCGCGAACAATGGTTATGACGCAATTTTATTCATAAAATCATTTATTTCAATGGAGGTAATCTCAACAGCCAAATTGTAAAATGCACTTCCGAAGGAAAAGTTTGCAATGTTTATTGCAATCCTTTTTATCTAAGTTATATTAGAATTGAAACGATCAACATTTACGCGTGGTAATTCGTCGAATAATACACGGACCGTCGTTAATAATATAACATGTGGCAAATATATCACTCCGTGGCAAAGTCACTTAGTGATATCTTCTTCCGCATGTGAACTCCAGCCCTTGTATTATTTAAGAAATAATCAACATTTACCCGTGGTATATCGTCGAATAATACACGGACCGTCGGTAAATATTGATAATTTCAATTGTAACATGACTTAGATTAATAGAATTGAAATACTCATTAAAATTTCTTTCTTCGAAAGTTTACATGAAACAATTCGGCTGTTGAAATTACCTCCATTGAAATAAATTATTTTATGAATGAGAATTAGGTCACTACCATTGTTCGCGACACATAGCATGACGTAATACGATAAACAAGAGAGTGCGTCATTGAAACGGAACAGCGATGGCTATATCGTTTGTTATACCACGGCTGGCTTATTCATGGATTTAAACATTATTTTTGTTTATTTCCTAAATGTTGTGTTATTTCAAAAAAAAAAAAAAAAAAAAAAAAAAAAAAAAAAAACACGCTACCGGTTCCACATCTGTCATTGCCGACAGGTAGTTTCCATCATTCCACAACTTTTGAACATATTGTTCATAATTCCAATGACATTATTCATATGAAGGAAAACGCAGGTCATGTTAGAATTAACGATATACCACGGGTAAATGTTGATTATTTCTTAAATAATTTCATCAAAGATTAGTTATCTGCCGTGTAGTCTTTAACACATTTACAGTACAGACCTGTCGAAAGATTAACAATGATCTAACGAAAAAGAGTCGCAGTGTGACTGTCGAGCAGCTGAGGTACTAAACGTGATGTGACTAAACAGCTGCCGAGAGATGTTCACGTGTAGCAACTGCGGAAAATCTGCCGATTCGTTAATCTAGTGTTTATTTTTCGTTATCATACAGAAACAATTGTCATATATTGTGCATGTGTCTTTTTACTCCACTTCATGTCACTCCAAGTTTGACTTGGAGCAAACGGTACTTCTAACCAGCCCACAAAACTCCTAAACAATATCATTCAATGTTTGATCTTGTTGGGACCTAAACATCTATAAAAAAAAAACCAAATTAAAATTGGTTGAGTGGACCGGTTAGTCAGACCCAATGCAATCGGTCCCAGTTGTTGTCTGTTTATACACGATTGCATTGGAAAAATCCCTTTATCTTGCTACGGATTTCTTGGACAGAGAAAAAGTAAATACATGGATTTAGAACCGAATTTAAAAACCACAACACCATTGCTATATGTCGAAAATTCCTTGCAATTTGACACTGTGTGCAAAGGCTGTCTACTGTGAAAAGTAAAACACCGACACCTGTCGTCAGTGATAGGACAAGAACAATAATTCCTATTGTTCTTATTGCTTTTGCTTGGTAGCCTCTTCTCGTTGATCGCATTCCCTGACTGCCAAAGAAACGATCGGTCTTTCTACCAGAAAAAGAAGTTTCCCTGCACGAAACGGAATCGTGATTTGGCTCCCGTTTCAGATTCAATTCATTGTTTCCGAGTTTGTTGCCATTGTGAAACGGTGAGTTAACGCTTGCTTTGTTGCCTATGTTTTGAATGTCTTCATTATGGTGTGAATGTGAAATATGACTACAAGAAGCAACCGGCCTCTTCTCCTGACGACTTTTCTTGAGTTGAAAAGGGGCTGAAGTTGACGGGTTAATAGTTTGTATTTGCAGGCGGTTATTGAGACCACTGTGTACCTGTAATTTGTTGTTTTCCTGACAACAGCGATCTGGGCCTTCGGTGTTTATTTGCGACGTGGAGGAAGATGTTGATGCAAACAATTGATCTACCGACAAGGATGATACCCGAGTCAACTTAGCGCGGTCTGTCGTCACTAAAGGACCAATTTGTTTTAACCGAAGTTTCAGGACCAGAATTGTTATTCCATAAACAGTTACAGTACCAATGAGCAATGGCAACAGAATTACTAGCGCGAAGACCTTTATGTATAGATCAAAATATTTCCCATACAATGTTTCAATTGAACAGAATGGTATATCAGTTTGTATATCTATTTTTGCACCTCCAAATATTAATCCAATCACAATCCAGGATAGCATTATTTGAATAATCCGTTCTCTGGTTTTCATTGGCGGTTTTCTGGTTTTACTGTAAACAGCTAGAAATCTTTCTAAAAATAATCAAAGTATGAAGCAATGAAGTTGTTACTCCGAACTCCATGGAGAAAATTAAAAATGCACAGGTTCTGTAATCTCGTTTAAGTGAGCTAATCATAGATACAACTAAAGTACTAGCGCAACTCAAACCAATGACAAGATCGATCGAAATGATTCCCAGTAAATTTAAAATTAACCTCCGTTGTACATGATGTTTTAGTCTGTGTCCACATAAGAGAACAAAGCCATTTGCTGTAAAAATGAAGACGGAGAGAAACATGAAGGAGATTATGACGCCTTTCTGTGTGTTTTCAAAATCATCTACACGTGAGAAGTTTTCTTTTACATCACTGATGTTAAAACTGGAATTCTGTAAGTATAAAATACTAAGATGATTTCATTCCCTGAAGAGTTAATACATTTATTATAAAATTGTTTTGAAATATTTAGTTTTTATTCATATGATACTGATGTAATCAACAAAATAAAAAACAAACATACTAATCCATGTCCGAATCACAATCCAGCAGCAAAGTAAAAACTTTGGAACTGACAAGTTAGGTTAAACACGTGAACTGTCACCAGGGAAGTGAGGCCAGGTGTTCCGAAAGGGTAAGCCCCTCCTTTTTAGCTAGCTACACCCGCCACGTATGCAATCAAAATTGTGTGAAAGAAGCATTGAACTATGGGACGTCAAACATATCTAGGGCAATCCTGGACACATGGACATGAAACTTATCAACAATACTGTGATAACGGCCATAAAACTGTTTGAGGGCCTTGATAAGCCTAGGCTTGCAATATTCCCGAGTCAACAATTTATTTGTAAACAGCCTGCTTTGTTGTACAAAGTCCCTGTAGAGGGAACAAGCTCTACCATAGCGTATTAATTGGGGAAGAAATACACCATAAGCAGGAGAAACAGGTATATTGCTGCATAGAAAAGAAAAGTTGACAATAGAAAATTGAAGCCATCACGTTTGTAATAAAGTTTTAAATGTAGCCTTTCGTGGGCGTCATAATGCATATGTTTGCTTTCTAACAATGCGTGTATAAGGCGTGATAATTATATTCTAAGGCCAGTAATAATCCAAAATATAACAGGTCATAAAAAGGGGACGGTCACACAATACTGATCTATATGAAGTGAATATTGTTTGGTTTTCACAATGCTGAACTATATACAGCTGAATATGTTTCAACAATAATAAAGTAATATAGAAGCTTAGCTTTTATAATCTTATCTTTGATCGTTGGTAGCCTTAGAAATTGATAGAATATCAGCTATCACGCCTGGGCAATGCTTATTTACAAGGAAAATAAATCGTAGAAAACCTCAACCGTAAATTGTCAAGTTTACAAAAAAAAAAAAAAAAAAAAAAAACTTACTAGATTGATTGGTTAACTTTATTTTAGAATTTGGTTTTTCCACGGAGGTCCTAAATGTCATTATATATATAAATTTTAAATATTTCTCAAAAATGATTTCAGATATGTGCTTTTCTATACCTAAGTAATATGTCTAATATCAATTCAAAAACAGGTTTAAATATATGAAAACAACATGAACATGGTCTACTTGCTAAACCATATTTACACCCTCTTAATGTTTCTTTGACCAAGAAAGTGGAATTTTAAGTATAAAATACTACAAAAACATGAAAAATATATTTGAAATTGATCCTCACAGCCTCTTGCCAAATTTGAAATTTAATAATGATATATAAATTATTTTGATATTATTTCCAGGTAAACTTCGTATTTATATAACCCATGATTATTAACAACCTCGCTGATATTTTCGTACAGGTACGTTAATACTGGATATAAACAAGTGTACAAGGCCCGGTTATTCAAGGTTCCGTTATCATTGCCAAATTTGTAATTGAAAATTCAAAATCTTTAAAAAATTAAAAATATTTTACATAAAATACATCTTGACTTCTTTTGTAAAAACAAATAACATATTTGTGCCTTAATTTTTTGACAAATTAATAATATTGCTTAAAACACAAAGTACCAGCTCTTAAATCTAGCAGACCTTTGCAGAACCAGGCCCAGGAAAGTATAATCAACAAAGTGGGAAGTTTGGTCATGTGCTCAGTAAAACATATAATACCAGTTTTAATTTCACAGCATAAGGTGGCCGTTTCGGAATAGAATTCCTTATAAGCAGTGATTGGACCAAAATTATAAAACCAAAATTGTTTTCAAGATAAAAAGATTATTAAAGGGCCAAAATATATTTTACCAAATTTAGCTAAGGAAATACGTTTTATGCTAAATAAACTAGTCTAGGGCTAATCGAGTAAACGTATCTCTTCTAGTTACAAATTTCATACTGCGTGAAAGGTATTAATAAATGTGGCAAATAAATTAGATCAATATGCTGAATTTACTTCTTAATTCCAATTTTTAAAAGATGACATTGGAAGATTAACACAATTTAAATAATTTTATTGATGACTGTAAATTAGCCTCCACATAACTTAATACTTTGAAGCCTTATTTTAAGTTATTTTTGTAAACACTATATGGTCAAAGCAACATAATAAATAATGTGCTTAAACATTTATACTGTCTCAGATATAAATGAGACCCATTAGTACATAAAGATATACATCTCAGAATCAGAAATATATTTACTATGAACCTACAAACATCAAACATGGATTAATAAAAGATTAGTTATAGTCCTAGACAAAAACATTATGATTATTAGAAATTACAAAAAAGAATTGTTGACAGTAGTGCTAAAACCGCAGGTAGTAATGGCATATTAAACGCGCTCAGATTATAGTACAGACCTGTCAAAAGATTAACAGTGAACTAGCAAAAAACGTCGAAGCTTGGCTGACCCAGTGGCCAAAATATGTATAGCAAGTGGCTGAAAATCTGCCGAGACAGAGAAACAGCTGTATTTAACATTCAACATACCTGTACTACACCTTTTTATATATAATAAATACCAGTGACTGAAAATCTGCTGAGACAGAGAAGCAGCTGTATTTACCATTCAACATACCTGTACTACACCTTTTTATATATAATAAATACCAGTGACTGAAAATCTGCTGAGACAGAGAAGCAGCTGTATTTACCATTCAACAAACCTGTACTACACCTTTTTATATATAATAAATACCAGTGACTGAAAATCTGCGGAGACAAAGAAGCAGCTGTATTTAACATTCAACAAACCTGTACTACACCTTTTTATATATAATAAATACCAGTGACTGAAAATCTGCGGAGACAAAGAAGCAGCTGTATTTAACATTTAACAGACCTGCACTACACCTTTTTATATATAATAAATACCAGTGACTGAAAATCTGCTGAGACAGAGAAGCAGCTGTATTTACCATTCAACAGACCTGTACTACACCTTTTTATATAATAAATACCAATGACTGAAAATCTGCGGAGACAGAGAAGCAGCTGTATTTAACATTTAACAGACCTGCACTACACCTTTTTATATATAATAAATACCAGTGACTGAAAATCTGCGGAGACAAAGAAGCAGCTGTATTTAACATTCAACAAACCTGTACTACACCTTTATATATATTTATAATAAATACCAGTGGCTGAAAATCTGCTGAGACAGAGAAGCAGCTGTATTTACCATTCAACAGACCTGTACTACACCTTTTTATATATAATAAATACCAGTGACTGAAAATCTGCTGAGAAAAAGAAGCAGCTGTATTTAACATTCAACAGACCTGTACTACACCTTTTTATATATAATAAATACCAGTGACTGAAAATCTGCGGAGACAAAGAAGCAGCTGTATTTAACATTCAACAGACCTGTACTACACCTTTTTATATATAATAAATACCAGTGACTGAAAATCTGCGGAGACAGAGAAGCAGCTGTATTTAACATTCAACAGACCTGTACTACACCTTTATATATATATAAAAAATACCAGTGACTGAAAATCTACAGAGACAAAGAAGCAGCTGTATTTACCATTCAACAAACCTGTACTACACCTTTTTATATATAATAAATACCAGTGACTGAAAATCTGCGGAGACAGAGAAGCAGCTGTATTTAACATTTAACAGACCTGTACTACACCTTTATATATATATATATAATAAATACCAGTGGCTGAAAATCTGCGGAGACAAAGAAGCAGCTGTATTTAACATTCAACAGACCTGTACTACACCTTTATATATATATATATATATAATATATATATATATATATATATATATATATAATAAATACCAGTGACTGAAAATCTGCGGAGACAAAGAAGCAGCTGTATTTAACATTCAACAGACCTGCACTACACCTTTTTATATATAATAAATACCAGTGACTGAAAATCTGCGGAGACAAAGAAGCAGCTGTATTTAACATTCAACAAACCTGTACTACACCTTTTTATATATAATAAATACCAGTGACTGAAAATCTGCGGAGACAAAGAAGCAGCTGTATTTACCATTCAACAAACCTGTACTACACCTTTTTATATATAATAAATACCAGTGACTGAAAATCTGCGGAGACAGAGAAGCAGCTGTATTTAACATTCAACAGACCTGTACTACACCTTTATATATATATATATATATAATAAATACCAGTGACTGAAAATCTGCGGAGACAAAGAAGCAGCTGTATTTAACATTCAACAGACCTGTACTACACCTTTATATATATATATAATAAATACCAGTGGCTGAAAATCTGCGGAGACAAAGAAGCAGCTGTATTTAACATTCAACAGACCTGTACTACACCTTTATATATATATAATATAATAAATACCAGTGACTGAAAATCTGCGGAGACAGAGAAGCAGCTGTATTTAACATTTAACAGACCTGTACTACACCTTTATATATATATATAATAAATACCAGTGACTGAAAATCTGCGGAGACAAAGAAGCAGCTGTATTTAACATTCAACAGACCTGTACTACACCTTTATATATATATATATATATATATAATAAATACCAGTGACTGAAAATCTGCGGAGACAAAGAAGCAGCTGTATTTAACATTCAACAGACCTGCACTACACCTTTTTATATATAATAAATACCAGTGACTGAAAATCTGCGGAGACAAAGAAGCAGCTGTATTTAACATTCAACAGACCTGCACTACATCTTTTTATATATAATAAATACCAGTGACTGAAAATCTGCGGAGACAAAGAAGCAGCTGTATTTAACATTCAACATACCTGTACTACACCTTTTTATATATAATAAATACCAGTGACTGAAAATCTGCGGAGACAAAGAAGCAGCTGTATTTACCATTCAACATACCTGTACTACACCTTTTTATATATAATAAATACAAATTTATTCTTCTCTATTTGATTATACACATTTTAAGGCATATTACAAGAGGAAAAAACAAGCATGCAGATCCATCTCCAAATTGCAATACCAAAAAGGATTGAGTGTGAAGTACAGACATATGACTCAAATACCTGAAAACTAGAACACAGCATAACAAATCAAAAACGAACATGATAACGACAATTCATTTCCAAACCACAACCCCAAAACAAAGTAATATCTTTGAAGCTAGGAAATTAGGTTAAACTGGTGAACTTCCACCAGGAAAATGAGGCCGGGTGCTCCGGAAGTGTTATCACCTCCTTACTAGGCAGCTTCACCTGTATGTCGTGTGTGAAATCAGTATAGAGAATAAAAAGGACATGGAATGATGAAGCGTCAAATATACCCAAGATACAGACACATCGTGCTTATCAATAGCGAAGTATAGGCAAACAACATTGACCTGTTCGCTTGACCTTTTATTAGAAATATTCATATATTAGGATCCGCCTAATTTATCGTTAGTGTAAATACATGAACATTACAAGCGTTTACTCTTAAAAAGTTTTTTCATTATATACCTGCGTTCACTTTACATAACTGCACTCTACCACAGTAAATATGTAAATTACAGGTCAAGCGGACAGGTCAATGTTGTTTACCTATAAAACGACATACAATACAGCTGAAAAAGAAGGTGAAATAAGGAAAAATAAACAACATTGACCTACCCGTTTAGCCTTTCATCAGAGATATTCACACAGGAAGATCCATCCAGTACATGGTAAGTGTTAAGATTCAAGTTAACACATACACAGTGCAAAGAATTGAGTATAGTTACATGTTCCTTTCACACCATTTTGATTACACACGTGGCGGGTGTAGCTAGCTAAACAGGAGGTGCTTACCCTCTCGGAGTACCCGGCCTCACTTCCCTGGTGGAAGGTAACGTGTCTAACCTAACCTGTCAGTTCCAAAGTTTTTACTTTTGTGATTCGGACATGGATTAGTATGTTTTGTTTTTGATTTTTTTGTTTAATAATGCATACAAAATGAACACCTGTGCTCATACATGTAGTTGTGTAACTATAAAATAGAGGACACGATACACACAAATACACACATTAGCCATTTGATAATAAATCTCGGCGGTCAATATTTTAACAATTGTTATCGATCCTGTTCATGGTTTCTTAGTTTGTGATAACATTGAATGATAATTAAGTAATACGTATTTGATTTTTAAAGGTTTTGTATTTTTTGTATGCATAATATGAAAAAGTTATATTTGTATTTTTCTACACGTACTGTTTAGATATACAGAATAAATGTTTTCAATAACTGTGTTTCTTTGATTTACTTTAATTGCTTCAAAACTACCAGATGAGTCGCGTTTCGTGACCGAGGGTTAGAATAAATGTGCTTTTTGTAGCTTGTAAAGTTATTTTTATTAAATGTATTTGAAAAACAAAACAAATATTCAGTATATTCGTATATTTTACTTGCCCCTTTACAATCAGTGAAGGCATCGGATTTTACATTTAATGTTTTCCTATAAAACCAATGTACGCTTCCAGTTTTAAATTTCATTTTCTGTACGCATAGGTTGGTCGTACTTTTCATTTGCCACCATACTGTAACTGTATGATATTGCCTCAGAGTGTTTTAGTGTTGCTTACAGTATTTTATACACAGATGTCGAGAACGCTTTAAGACATGTATATTTTTCACTTATAATACTTGATCACTTGTAATGATTATGATCGCTTGTTATGAGAAGAGTTTAGGTGTGTTGGACGAATTTCTCCATAGACGGTAATCTGTTATTAGGTATACATGGTTATTCATATTTTTAAAACCCTGCCTAAATTTATTTCATCATTATTTTTTCCGGTATATTAGAGATTTAAGAAAAAAAGAAATATATATATATATATATATATATATATATATATATATATATTATATATATATATATACAAATCAATATCGAAAAAACTCTAAACATATATGCACATTGTTGGTTATTCATAAAGCCATTTCAATTGATCTAGGTAGAAAGTTCAGTATGTCGCATATAGTAGATGTAGATTATAGAAGGATTACTTACAGCAATGATTTAAATTCTGAAATCATGACATAAGAATGTAAAATTGTGTTATAGAAACATAAAAAAACTTGAAACAACATCATAGAACTGTCATTTTTAAAAAGTTGATACAACTGCTTTTATAGAAAATTTTTGTTTTAAAAATACATTACAAATGTATGATTTTACATTAGAAAGATACACTTCTTTGACACAAAGTATTAAAAACGAATTTATTTAACTTTAGTTGATTACAAATAAAAGTAAATACAGTCAAAACTGTCTATAAAGACCACACAATGAGCCATTGAAAGTAGCCCATATATATCAAACGAATAAAGAGAAATTGAAATAAAATTTTAATGGCCTTTTAAAGCAGGTGAACCTTATATTTAGCGTTGGACTGTAAGACAGGTTTGACTGTACATAAAAAAATAAAATATAAATAATTACCATTTTATTCCAAATCCGTTGTGTTTGAAAAAAGTAAACGGATCCTTAGGTTACACCGATATATTGAGACTGAATGCAAGTGATCATATTTGGTATATAAAATGAACTTTCTACATATACTATGTGGTTACCATGGACATAACAGTTGATTCGAAATGTAATATTGGTGCTATGATAACGTCACATTTTGTTGTGTTTGATAATCGTTCTAGATAAAACGAATCAGTAAGTATCAATCAATATTTTATTATTGAAATATAATGCTTTAAAATGTATTGTGTTACAACCTTTAAATGACATAATGTTATATCCTTAATAAATAAACGAATTCAAAACTAAAATGGCTATTAGGAGTGATGTAAAGAGGGAAAAATGATAACATATACGCCTACTAGCGATTATTGAAAAAAAACCAATTACTACTTCATATGATTTAACTTTGATAGCACTAGGCGGCTGTTTCGAAATACAATTCGGCATCGGCAGTGCTCGGACAAAAATTGTGGATGTTTATAAGATGAAAAATAGAACGACAAAATTGTATTTTACTTAATTGACCTAAGGCAATATTAAACAAATAATTAAAATCTATTTTAGGTTAAACAATATTTTATTACTATTACAAATAATGAATGATAGAAATTTGAATCTAGATATTGTCTCTTCTTATGTTAAACAGTATCCTCTTTATATCAAAACCTGAAGCACTTTAAGAAGTCAACAATTTATTTATTTTAATCAATGACTAATTGCATTGGTTTTTCACTTAAACAGCTGACATTTTTGTGTAATTATATTGTATAATCTGTAAATCATCAAATAATGTGATTTATTGCATATCACATCTGTAACAATTAATTTGATTGGTCGAAAGCTGAGAAAATGATGAAAATAATACAGTGTACAAGACCGAACGGTCCATACACGGTGTATGGACCGGTCCATACACGACCGAGCGGTCCATATTCGGTATTGAACGTTATGAGTTGTGAAATGACAGTTACAACTATACATTGGATATTGTATTTAACATTTATATAGATTTGTGTTGTTGCATTTAAAAAGAAACTGAACTTTAAATTTATTGTTGTTATATTAATGTTTTGCTTTTATTCCCCACTCTAACGAAGTTGGCAACTTGGAAGGGATATAGAAATGGGGTCTATCAATGTTTGTATGTCTCTCGATGTTAAGTATATGCGATTTTGTTTGTTCAATGCAATAAAAGCTTTAGTTACTTATGTAGAGGGCACTAACAAGATTTACCGACTGCCCTCGGGGCGAGTATTCAGACCAACATTTTGATATGACCCTCGCCTGCGGATCGGGCGATATCAAAATGTTGGTCCGAATACTCGCCCTCGGGCAGTCCGTAAATCTTGATAGTGCCCTCTGCATAAGTAACTAATGCATAAATATATTTATTATATAATCTACTCAATTATCCATGTAATATGGTCATACAATAAAAATCGTATTGAATGAGTGTGACGTCATAAAAGCATAAAAGTCATTCCAGAGTGACGTCACACAATTGACCTAGTTCACAATTGTTTTTTCATTTGACAACGTTTGTTGATTCTAATTTAAGCTGATACTCTTGTACTTTTCTTCAAAAAAGAAGAATTCAAAATGTTTGTTTTGTTTTTGTATCCTGCGGACAGACTATTGTTTACTTTTAATATTTCAGCAGGATTACTTTTGGCGCATACATGTACACACTTACGTGAACTTGTTGTGTTTCGGTCAATCAGCTGTTCTTATAATGAGAAGAGAAGTTTTAAATCTACGAAAAAACCAGTTTTTTATGGGATTATATAATAAATAGAATATTGCATTCGTGTTTATGCAATATTGAATTTATTAAACTCGTTGAATAATGTTTAATGCAACTCGCCAAGGCTCGTTGCATAAACATTGTTCAACGAGTTTAATGAATTTAATATTACATAAACACTCATGCAAGATCCTCTATATATCGTATTTGTAATTTTAAGTTAGTTAAAAAAGTAAACTTGAAAAGGAATACTGTGTATTCGAAATATTTTGCAATATGAAGAATCATGCTGTCGTTTGTTTTATTTTATTATTATCTATAAAATCCTCTACCATACCTGAAGTCAACAGTTTATTAATTTCAATCAATTCTCTATTAGACACTGATCTTATTCCTATTTAATTGGTTAAAGGATCATGGAAAGTATTTCTTAAGCTTATTATGGTCAAATATACTTTGGTTATTTGGATATTTTTTCAACCTCTGGGAATAAAATTTTAGTTTTAGGTCCATACTCTATTGATGAAGAATTGACGTATTTAATGATGAAGTTAAATAAAATTTAATGATTACATTTATTAAAATTTAATGATTACATTTATTAAAATTTAATGATGAAATTTATTAAAATTTAATGATAAAATTTATTAAAATTTAATAATGAAATTTATTAAAATTTAATAATGAAATTTATTAAAATTTAATAATGAAATTTATTAAAATTTAATAATGAAATTTATTAAAATTTAATAATGAAATTTATTAAAATTTAACGATGCAATTTATTACATGATAAAATCAAAAAAAAAAAGGAATGGTATGTATTAAACGAAAAACTTTACCGAACACTGTAGTAAGTTTTTAGTTCTGTCGTTTTACTACCACCGGTAATACTATTAAAGCTCCATCAACGTTTTAATAACCAAACATATAAAGCAAATGACTAATATATATATAATTACATATTATACATTATACCAGTCCTATTATAGATCACTAGACGGCCGTTTCGGATACATTCCTCATCAGTAGTGCTTGGACCCAAATTATGAACCAGAACTTTTTTTGTTAAAAAGAAATCCAAAGGACCAAAATATGTTTACCAATATCAGCTAAGGATTACTTTGCATATGGGAATACCTTAGATTTTGAGGACTTTCAAAATCTAATTAGCAGCAAATTTTGACAAAAGTATATTCTGACAAACTACACAATTATTGACCTACTGAGTTTGTGATCATCCTTAGGGCACCAGCCACCTGCCTCAGCTGTTTAAATTACATATTACCAGTCCCCAGTTTCACAATCATTCCTTAGCTCAGATTTTCTTTAACTTAAATTTAGCAAATTTTGTAATCTCTTTTGGAAATACTGGTGAATATTTTTTGCCAAACCTTAATGCAAATTTTTAATCTAAAAGTGATCTTTACAATGACTCCTTAAACTCCTCAATGTCTTAAAAAATTAACAAAATTATATCGATTTGAAATTTTGCAATATTTAAGTTAAGGGAAATCTTAGCTAAGGACGCCTGTGAAACCGGGAGCAGTCTTAATTTTACAGCACTAGACGGCCGTTTTGGAATACATTTCCTCATCAGTAGTGATAAGATATTACTTTTAAAAACAACAGATTATCCGGCATAACTTTCCTGAAGTGGATGTTCGCGTGTTCAACTACCTGTTCAAAGCTTTTTTACTTTATTTTTTAGATTATGATTTGAACAGAGACTGGCATGTTTGTTTTTGATATTAATCATTAATATTGTTAGTAATATCATTATTAAAAAGAATGAAAATATGTTAACATAATTACAAATTAATTGAAATTTAATTTGTTGTAGTTGGAAAAAAGCAGTTTTTAGCAGACATAAAATATCTATGACGTTATAATTTAGGTCTATACAAATCATGATATATTGAACAAAATATCAACAAAGGGACATTGTAAGCCTAGGTTCATGAAGATCTGAAAACGTATTCTTTCCGTCATAAAAAATATTGTCGACAGTATGATTACTATTATAATAATAATAATAATAATGTGATGATTTATCCTGTTTTTATTTTCATCGGCTTTTTAAACAATTTATTGTTTGTTTAATATATAAATTCTATTTATAATAATTACAACCAAAAATACAATTTAGTTTGCAAAATGTTAGTTGCTGTTAAAAAATAAAAAATAAATAAATAAAAATAATTACCATTTTTTTTTGCTTCCAAACAAAGGAATAATGTTTGTGACAGGTAACGTGGTCAATGAGGATAATAAATTGATACTGATCAATATATATATATTATATATATATATATATATATATATATATATATATATATATATATATATATATCAATTCATAATGTTTCCATAACAATAGCATTAAGTTCGAAATAAGATCTTGTATCATCCTTTTTTCGAAGATTTGTTTTAAGTGAAAGACGTTTTTTCGAATCAAATCGTATTATCTTGAAAAGTTTGTTCAAAGGCGATTGCTATCGAATGCTTTCATTTTAAAAGACGAAGGTCAAATAACTATCTGTTCCTGAAGCTGTGTTAAGACTACGGGAACTTTATACAGCGAAGCAAGCTGCTTACAAGTTTGCGCAAGGATTATGCAAGCCTAGGCTTATCAAGGCTATCAAAACTGGTAAGGCCGTCATCACAATATTGTTGATAAGTATGATGTCTCTGTATCCAAAGCTACCCTGGATATATTTGGCGTCCCAAAATTCCATGTTCCTTTCATTCACAATTTGAATACACACGTGGCGGGTAGTATATAAACTGTAGGATCTACCATTCCGAAGCACCGGCCTCACTTCCCTAGTGGTAGTTCACGTTTTTAACCTAATTTGCCAGCTTCAAAGTTTTTACTTTGCTTTGGGACTGCGGTTTGGACATTGATTGGTTTGTTTGTTTTAAGAAATTACATTCTGCTCATGGTACATGTGGTATTTCAAAAGGTAATGCAAGATAACGTTGCGCTTGGCCAATTCGATGAAGAACGAATGTACAATTTTTATTTTTAATGAATATTTTGTACCCGTATTTGACACTATTTCTTTCATACCTGCTCAAGTTAGATTGGAATTTTATGTGACCTTTAGTGACGTCAAAATCGAAGACAATCACATAATGTCATCCTGTGGGGTCCATGAGGTTATATTGCGGGAAAATGACACCCGAGTCTTTAAATTTCAGAAATTAGTTTGCGTTTCAATTTTTATTCTGGGATTTTAGTTTAATTAACTTTGTTAACATTGTATTATTAAAAGTTGAATTTGTAAACATACCAGTTTTTATTAGACAGTCAAATTGTGGGTGATTTACCGATTGAGTAATATTAACCCTTCTCCTGCTGAATTGTTTTCAGTACTATACGAGGGGAAGTCAAAAAGTTCATAGACACCGTATCCCGCCATTTTAAACATATCAAGTTTATTTGTCACAACATATTTGTGTAATTCTCAAAAGCATTCAAACTTGGTGACCATCAAGCAATGATGGAAAATTAAAATGTTGAGTTTATGGCAGTTATAAAGTTCCTTACAGTAGAGGGATCAAATGCCAAAGAAATTCACCGGCGAATGGCCGAGATGTACAGTAACAGTGGTCCTGACTATTCCACAGTGGCAAATGGTCAGCTGAATTTAAACATGGGCGCACCTCTCTGAAGGATGGCCCACGTTCAGGTCGGCCAGCTGATGCCATCACAAAGGAAATTGTCACGTCTGTGGAGACACTCATCATGAATGATCGTCGAATTAGGATTGATGACATAGCTAGGGAGTGTGACATTTCACATGGAAGTGTATACACGGTTATCCACGAGCATCTTGTATCCGCAAGATGGGTCTCCAGAAACCTTAATGTGCAGGATCGCTTCCGAAGACTCAAAGCAAGTCGGGAGCTTCTTGGCATTTATAATGATAACCCGGAGAGCTTCCATTTACGTTTAGTAACTGGTGATGAAACATGGATTCATCATTGGGACCCAGATACCAAAAAAGAGTCCATGCAATGGAAGCACCCTGGCCCACCCCCACCAAAAAATTCAAAACCCAACTATCAGCTTGCATAGTCATGGCCACTGTGTTTTGGGATTCTAAGGATGTTCTGTAAATCAATCATAAACCTGCTGCAATCTCTATCACTGGGGCTTACTATGCTGATCTAATGAAGCAGCTGAATGCTGCTATTAAGTTAAAAAGGAGGGAAAAGTTGAGCCGAGAGGTATTGCTTCTTAACGACAATGCTCCTGTGCACGAGTCAATGATTACACAAGCAGCGATTCGTGAATGCAAGTTCGAACAACTTAATCACCAACCCTACAATCCCGATTTGGCACCCAGTGATTATTTCCTATTTAGAAATTTAAAATCCCATTTACGGGGAATCAGATTTCCTGATGATGATGGGCTTAAGGCTGCACAACAGCATGGTTTCGGGACCAAACCGAAGACTTCTATTTCAAAGGTATAGACAGCCTGAAAGAAAAGTGTGTTAAGTGCATTTGGGTAAATGGGGATTATATTGAAAAATAATAATAAAATGTATGGTTTGTTGCGGCAATATAGGCCCCGTTCTATGAACTTTTTGACCTCCTCTCGTATGTAGCCTATGCTGTTTTGTTTTTTTAATTGGCCCTCTGATTCATTCGGCTGTAGAAATAAAACTATCCATCCAATTTTAACCATTTTTAGACATAATACAACATAATTCAATTTTCTATAAAATTACATAATGATGAAATAAAAACAATTTCTGGTTACTATGGCAACTGTTTAGAAATCATTATTATTTACCAAAAAATAAGAAAAATTGGGTTTCTTTACTGTAGAATAAATCTGATTCAATGTGTACTAAAATCAATATTGGCAATATAATTCTTATATTTTTCATAAAAAATACAAAAGATGTTTTTCCAGTTGCTATAGCAATATTTATCACTAGTTTTTGAAATATCAGTGTGCAATGGTACAAAGATTCATCTGTCTGTAGAATCAAAACTAACAGTCACAAACTCATAAATTTGCACAAATTTTGTTGAATAATATTGTGTTTAAAATACTGTCAATAATAATAACAAATATAATCCCGTTGCTATGGTAACGGAATACAAATTTAAGATTTCTTGCAAATTCAAAATATTTACATATTTCTTGGAAACATTTTCTGTTTAAATTACCTTATTTGACTAAACAGTATTATCGAAACAAAACATATTGCAAGGGTGTAAAAATAATTGCAAAATCATAGATTGTGCTTCCATGACAACCATTTAAAAGCCGTTTTAGTTGGTTATACAATAACCAACCATTATAGTGTGATGGAAGCTGCAAAATTTATGTGACCCTCTACTTCAAATGACTGTAGAAATATAACTATCCATCCAATTTGAATCATTTTCGCACAAAATATGGGAAATTTAATTTTCAACGAAATCAAGTATTCATGAAATATATATAATCTTTGGTTACCATGGCAACTGTTCAAAAATCATGATTTTAACAAAAACTTAAAATGATCAGATTAAATTTCTCATTGTAAAATGAATGTTGGAACCTATTGGAATAAGATATATTGCAATATATTTGTTTCATAATACTAATACACAAATGACAGGTTAAATTTGTCTGCAGTTGCCATGGCAACCATTTATGTTTCTTATTACTTATGTTTTTGTTGAAAATCAATGTGCTAATGTTACAAAGTTTTTATTTTTCCATAATATTAAAACTAATAGGATGTCGGCAAAGCCCTGCTCCCGCAGGAGAAGGGTTAATTTGGTCTAACAATCATAAAACAGTTTGTATTAATACGCATCAAGAATTATTCAACTTACTCCCAATTTTTGAAAATTCATCTTTCGCCTACTACCACTTTAAGGACACAATAGATTTCAACTTATCTTATTTTAAGACGAATTAGTCATACGTGTAAAATTATCTTACGGTTATTGACTTGATTATATCTGTCATAATAATTAAAAAAAATAAACAAATAAAATAATAAAAAGGTAGAAATATTATGCTAATAATGTACTGAACATGTAATGGTAATTTATATAATCAACTCCAGAAGACAATGCCAGCTCTTTCCGCCAGTACAGATGGATTAAACACCCAAGACCCTATTGCTAAACCTTTGAAACTGATTCATTTTCTTTAATAAAATGTACCCCTATATTTTTTATATTGCCAGTCCACTTGGCCCAATCACATAAATGTTTGTGATTTGTTCAAGTGCGAGTGTCTTCAAAATAATGAATCTCAAATTTAACCCAGTTTGAACCACATTTAGAGCTCTTTTTTTAGATAAAAGTGACCCAATTTATATATATATAAAGCTAGTAAAATCATACTGCTTTTAAAATATAAGGATGCCCATCAAAGTTTCAGGAAAAAACCTAACAAAATATCTAAGATTACATTCATATTATGCAACCACATTTTACTGAAATACAAGAGAATGACTTTTCGGTTGCATGATTATCTGAAATAGATTTAAGGGATATCGCAATTTTTGCTACTCGTTAGGTCAGGGAAACAATGCGATATCAAACTTGTTGCACATCTAGGAAAACTATTATGAACTGTTACAAGTGCCACTTTTACAATTTTTTGAATTGATTACAAAAAAAAAAAAAAAAAAAAAAAAAAAATTGCTGTGTTATATCAAAAATATCACAGCGTCTAGACAATGTGTTAATACGGGGGTTGTCAGAATTTTATTACTTAAATCATTTACGTTTTTCCATTGTTTATAGTGTAAATTACCTGTATTAACCAGTTAGTGTTTTTTATTTACATAATTTTATACTTTTACTATATGGATACAGTTGTGTATATATAAAATATATATACGTTAGACTCGTGTGTAAATAATATATATATACTAAGCTTGGTTATTGCGGCTGATATTATTAACAATATTTTTATTAAGATTATTCAAACAAATCATACCAAATTTCCCCGTTTTCTTTAAAGTCATCTATTTTGTCATTATTTATATATATTAATGCTTCACACTTAAAGTTTTGAAAGATAATATGTTGCATCATAGATAAGTTCAACTTTCTATTTTTAACTCTACATGTGTATATATGGTATCTCACCAGCAATAATATAAAGTTGACTGGCTGACACTTTTCAGTTAAAAGTCCAAATAAAGCAGTTTTTGCACTTACGTCAGGCGACCTTCATTTTTATGCAAAATCCAGTTTTGTATTCTATCCCAGAAATGGTGAACTGTTTGACACTCCCAGAAAAAAAGTGTATCATTGTGTATCATTGTTTCTTCTGCGTTATTACGAAAAAAGCATTTATTATCATTTTTACAGCCTGTTTTGTCTTATACTTTTCGGATTTTTTTTACAATAGTGTAAAACTATTTTCTATATTTTCCGTTAATAATTAAAGTGTTTTTAATCCAAGTTATTTTAATGATTCTATAAACTTTTACAAATGAATCATTTTTAAACCAACAATGAAATATTTTTGAAAAAGAACATTTTTTATTCTATCATTTTTTGAATTCCAAACAAATTCATAACCATGCTATCTAAATTATCCACCATTTGAGGGGATGGGTTTGGAAGTGATATAGAAAGATGATTCAATTTTGATATGATCAACGTCTTAAGTATTGCAATTCTTCTTAAAGGCGTAAGATACCTGCTTAACCAGGAGTGCAAAATTAACTTTATTTCATCGATGTTTATTCTATTGACCAAGATCAGATGAAAATTCTATTCCCAGTACTTTGAAGCTTGTTTGATTCCAGTATAGTTGAAGCCGGTGATTAAATGTTTCACAACAAAACTTTTTACCAATTCAAAGTGACCTCATTTTTGAGACATTGATATTAGACCCGAATTTTGCATAATATTCAATCACGTTCATAGCTTTTGAACCATCTAAAATTAGGGTAGTGTCGTCGGCAAAGTGCGATAGTTTTAGCTCTGTGTCGTCAAAAACTATTCCGCTAATGGATTTATTATGTTTCACCAGTAAAGATAAAATTTTAGCACATAATAAGAATAAACAACTGGAACATTATTTTGATTAATTTCGGATAAAAAAATGGTAAAAAAAATATTAACCTATATCTTTATAGATTATCCAAGCTAAAAGAAATCCAAAACATTGAATATAAAGTACCACGAAACGCTATCGAATGCTTAGTGTTTGTTTAGCTAACCTCATGCTAATCCGCAATGTTTACGTACAATTCCACCTACTCACACTTCACATTTAAGGTTTTCTTACCTTAATTTTAAAATGTGGGAGTAGGTGTAAGACACCACAGACATACGAATCCATGTCCAAATCACAATTCAGGAGCAAAGCAAAAACTTTGGAACTGACAAATTCCACCAGGGAAATAAGGCCGGGTGCTCAAAGTAATTAAGAAATTGCGCTTCAATAAGTCCGACTGATACACAGAGGCCACAGTAAACGGGAATAGGTAGAACCTCATTGAATCCCTTAGGCATGTCAGTTATCTCGGTAAGACAAAATTAAGATTGAAGAATTTATATATTCTATTTTAACATTAAAATGTTTTTTGGATCACAATCCAAAAGGAAAGTAAAAATTTGGAAACTGGCAAAGAAAGTTAAACACGTAAACTTCCACAAGGGTAATTAAGTAAAGTTTAATACATAGTTAATAAACAGGAGAGGCTTCACTTCCCTGGTAGAATTTCACGTGTCTAACCTAACTTGTGTGTTACAAAATTTTCACCTTGTTTCTGAACTGTGATTCGGACATAGATTAGTATGTTTGTTTATGATTGACAACCTTAACTCTCTAAATTGGTATAATTTTCTGGCAAATTTTAGTTTTAGACACTAGATCACCTGTATGGTATGTAATATGACCGACCTATTATTACTTAATTAATTCAGACATAATGAACTTTTCAAGATACATCATTTAATAATAAACATGGTGATTACGGTAATAAATGGTAACATTTGAAAAAATGTTTTTTGTATGTATTTATCAGGCTAAAATTATATGATTCATATTACATATTAAGAAGCAGCGGGGATACTGTTCAGTGTAATCTTTGTTGACCGTTTGTTCAAGAGATTAATTTGTTTAGACGTTCTTTCAATTAAGAATTAGGGATAATGTTTTAAAGTTTAGAGACTGTAGGGTTGCTATATGTATTATTATATAGCAATATATGCTTCGCATAGATCCCGAGGTGTTAGCGTGCAATAAATACTGATATTTGCACGCTTTGTTCCAGTCCGATGTTTTCCGAATCAATGTTTTCATACTGCACGATTTGTCACATGACGCTGTCGTTTATGACGTCATGCGATTGTTGTCGACGTCATCGCTGTGGTGTTGTCATATTGCATATTCCATTTACAAAACTAGTGTAATATTTATTTTTTGCACGACAAAATGGTATTTTAGATGAAATCTTGACGGGAGTAACGAAATTTATTTTGCTAGTGTATATAATAAAAGATATCGTGAAATATTATCCCTGGTTGCCTCGAAATTTGAACTCGCAATTTCGTGAAAATGCCGAGTGTACAATATTTCACGATATCAGTTCAATTACCCTATAATGCAAGACGAACAAGTAATTTGGTTTATACAGTATATAGATTGGCTATCAAATTAGCGTACGCATTATAGTTCGTTCACCGACATGAACTAAAAAGATTGTGGATTACTTACCTTAGCTGTTATATATAGATCTGTTATGTTATAGCATGTGTTGGCATTCAAATATTAAGCTTAAAATTCAAATAAAACCCCTTTTTATCAGATGTATCACGTAGTTAAGTTCTTTATTGTCAATAATTCCATCTACTAAGACAAGAACCCTGGCTTTATTGTATGCGCATAAACGTTTTGCAGTTTTAAAAAATGAACTTAAAAATTGTGCCTCTCTTCTTCGCGAAGCAAGTGTAAAAATGTGTTTTATATAATATTTTTCCGATTGTGCTGTTTTACCTTACGTCCATTCATAAACAGGTTAATTGGGCTAGATAGTTGCATAGACTGATAAGGCATTGATTCACTTATATAAACCTTATGGCGTGAATGTGTATTAACTAGACAGAGCCTAGGTCTGGATTGATTACCTACTGTATATAAAAAAATGAAGCAGTTGGATATCTGATATCAGTAGACTAGAGAGGCAAAAGTTATTGGTCTCAAAAACTAAAAAACGTACAAGGGTTATTAGAAATTGAACAATGTTGTTAGAAATTAAGTGTATCTTATAATACTAATCTTTAAAACAACTATAGACTAACAAGTATTAATTTATCCAAATTTTGTTTGGAAAAAAGTTAATTAAAATTATTCGTATTAAACAGAAGCTAATTATTTTAAAAATGTCAAACATTTCTGAAAATGTAAAAAACCTGCAGAACTCTGTTTTTATAATACATGGAAATTTCAAGTCTTTCGGCTTTATATCAACCGCGATATCCAAGTTTGAGTGACACCAACCACTCAAAACATGTTTTTCCTCACTGGAAAAGTCATTGAATCATACTGATAATGACTTAGCAGTGCATTTAGAAGAACATGCAATACAAATTTATATCTAGATCTTTTCTTGTTTGGATAATGGAGTTACATGAAGAACTTGGTGAGTCAATCTTATCGTCAATTTCAAGCTGATTAGTAAATACACATGTGCTTTTTTATTAAACAGTAATTACAGTAACACCGAGGTACTGAAAGGAATTATTGTAAAAGACAATCACAATCAAAAACAACATATACATCCATGTCCAAACCAAAATCCCAAAATAAACACTTTGAAACTGACCAGCCAGGTAAATCACATGAACTTCCACCAGGGAAGTGAGTTCCAGTGCTGCGGAAGGGCAAGTACCTCTTGTTTATCTAGCTACATCCGCTACATATGTTATCAAAATTGCGAATGAAACGAACATGGAACTATGGAACGCTAAAATACCCGAGAACATAGAAAATATCAATACGAATTTATTCTACTCGAATAAAAATTACTTTTCTTGCATGTATGAATATAAATTTTGAAAACGTCTAAAGTTCCTACTCACTAAACTAAAATTGTCTCTTGAGAGCCAAATCCCCCCCCCTCGCCCCAACATTTTTAGTTTTCCTGTAACCTTGACTTTTTCGATATGACCTTGGTTCAAGATCATGACACGCCTTTGGACCATAAAGATAATTCATGTGAAGATTTCAATGAGTCGTCCACAGCATTGATGAGATACCGACAAACAGACGGACAGACAGACATGGTGATTTCCGTATTCTATAAACTACTAGTAGTTTGCGGAACTTTCAGGCCCCAAACGACTTGTCAAGAAGTGCGGTCGCTCTGGTTCAGAGACGATGGTTTCTGACCCAAGATGTGTCAGAATTTTTTAATTTATAATTAACCAATAGAGTTTATTTATCGTTTAAAATCCAATACCCTCACTAACCTGGTGGAATTGTCCTGGTTAAACTCAATTTGGAAAGATTCAAAGTTTTATTTTACTGTGGATTGTGAATTGAACATGGATTAATATGTTTGACTAAATAATAAGGCCAAAATAGGACTTCGAGAGAGTTTTAAATATCGTATTGTAAGTCAAAATCAACCAAGAATTTTGTTCATGTTCCCTTTCTTACTGTGGTATAAAACTTAACTTTCACAAAACGGTTGAAAATTTTAAGATGCCAAAAATAGTTTTATAAAAACATCATAATGTATTCATATCGGTTTGAAGTCTTGATACTAATATAAAACCTAGTATAATATGTAATTGAAATACCTGAGCCAATATCTTTGCTGGTGATTGGTGCCCCGAGGATACCACAAACTCAGTAGGCAATAATTGTGTATTATTGTCAGAAATACACTATTGTCTTAATTTCCTGCAAATTTTAAAATTCCGCAAAAACTAAGATATACTCCTTCATGAGAAGTATTTCCTTAGCTAAATTTGGCAAAATATATTTTGGTGCTTTTTGTAATCTTTTCAACATATTGAAAACAATATTTTTGGTCCAAGCACTACCGAAACGGCCGTCTAGTGCTGTAAAATTAAAATTGGTATAATATGTAATAAAATGTATATAATACTTAATATAGTTCAACACTGTCATCCATGATTATAATTACAATTATACATTTTTAAAATTGCTCATATCATTACAGACTGAATATGTTCTAAAAATTGTTGAAAACTTTATTCTGCTAAAGTTGTGTATATTTGAGCTTAATTAAATAGTTCTTTTATCTGAAAAATATATTTTTCCAACAAATTTTATATTTTCCCAAAATTTTAAAAATATCAAAGAAAATTATTTTTTCAAGAAAAATAATTTTGTTGAACGGGTTTAGATCATTAAGTTATGATATCATTCCAAAATACAGCAAAAAATTCAGTTCTATGGATGAAGTTTGACATGGTGATTAAAATGTAAACATTTCCTAATTAAAAATGTGTATAGTTATTTATGAGTATTCTATTGTCAACTTTCCTTTTTATTCAGCTATTTATCAGACTATCAATTGGTCACAATTAACAATAAAAAATCAAAAACAAACATACTAATCCATGTCCGAATCACAATTCACAAGCAAAATATCAAACTTTGGAACTGACAGGTTAGACACGTGAATTTCCACAAGGGAAGTGAGGCCAGCTGCTGCGGAAGGACAATAACCTCCTATTTAGCTAGCTACACCCACCAGGCGTGTAATCAAAATTGTGTGAAAGGAACACGGAACTATGTGACGTCAAATATATCCAGGGGAATCCTGGACACAGAGACATCAAACTTATCAAAAATTAAGAGTTGTTGTTCCAGCATTATATATTTTCATTTCACTAGCAATATATATCTCCGTCACTCGGTAGCCGAGATTTTGACACCATAAAAATCCATACAAGGAAAGATATATAGCAGGCTCATCTAAATGTACTACTAAATCATTATCGGTAACTCTAACACAAATTTTGACAATCGTCAAAGATGGTCTTCAGTCTTATTCAGAAAAAGTATATTCTACATCTGGAATCAACCAAATGTGGATTCTCAAAAATTCTAAAGAATTACTTGAACATCTTGCTTCTAATACTTTATCTCATGTAAAAAGTATAAAACATTTGATTTTTCTACACTATACACCACAATCCCTCATTCTAAATTGAAAGAACGTCTTAAAGAAATTATTCACTTGTCTTTCTTCTACAAAAACGGTTAGCCAAGATACAAATATCTGGTGCTGAACAGGGATTCTGGTTATTTTGTCAAGCATCATACGGATTCCAAACAAAAATATACTGAAGATACCATCAACAAAATGTTGGAGTTTTTGATAGATAACATATTTGTTGTGTTTGGTAATATAGTTTTTCAGCAAACAATCGGTATACCAATGGGTACAAACTGTGCACCATTGCTTGCTGATTTGTTTCTTTATTCTTACGAAGCAGAATTTATGCAGAACCTTGTTAAATCTGGAGAGAAAACTGTCGCCAAATCATTCAACAAAACATACAGATACAAAGATGACGTTCTGTCTCTTAACAATCCTTGGAGACTATATAAATGTCATCTATCCTAGTGAGCTTGAAATAAAAGACACGACTGATTCGTCAAGTTATGCTTTATATTTAGACTTATACCTGAATTATGACGCACAAGAAAGGCTACATTTGAAACTTTATGACAAACGTGATGACTTCAATTTTTCTATTGTCAACTTTCCTTTTTTATGCACCAATATATCTGCTTCTCCTGCTTATGGTGTATTTGTTTCCTAATTAATACGCTATAGTAGAGCTTGTTCCCACTACGGGGACTTTGTACAACGAAGTAGGCTGCTTGCAAATAAATTGTTGACTCAGGAATATTGCAAGCCTAGGCTTATCAAGGCCCTCAAAACGTTTTATGGCCGTCATCACAGTATTGTTGATAAGTTTAATGTCTCTGTGTCCAGGATTGCCTTGGATATATTTGACGTCTCATAGTTTCATGTTCCTTTCACACAATTTTGATTACACACGTGACGGTTGTAGCTAGCTAAACAGGAGGTGCTTACCCTTCCGGAGCACCCGGACTCACTTCCCTGGTGGAAGTTAACGTGTCTAACCTAACTTGTCAGTTCCAAAGTTTTTACTTTGCTTCTGGATTGTGATTCGGAAATGGATAAGTATGTTTGTTTTTGATTATCTCAGTGTTAAACTTTCGACAGGTCTGTACTGTAGCTTAGTATAGGCTGTCAGTTCTTTTTCTATAGTAAACTGTCTTAAATTTTGGTTATTAATTGAACACAAGTAGAAAATTCCCATGCTATTTTTATCTTTTTTTCTTTATTATTAAATTCTATCTACCTTTGCCTTGCCACATCATTCAGTGGCATCTGCTTGCTTTGATAATATACACAATAACATGAAAGTACAAATGAATTTTGTACTTTTTTATACATTGCAATCACCTTTACACAAACACATAGCATACACTTTGTCAACCCCATTGACTTTCCTCGTGATTTTTGTAACTAGTAAAAAAAGTTTAATATCTTAAGAAGTGAAGTTTGTATTACTTCACCAAAATGCATTGTTTGTGTTATAGACAAAAAAATAAAAGTTATTGATTAAATCCAATCATGGAAGCACACAACAATATCACAATACTTACTTCCAACTGTAGAGGTCTAAAGGATTATGCAAAAACGTAGGGATGTGTTGAACTTCCTAAGGTCAAAATCATATAATATATACTGTTTACAAGAAACTCATTTGGTAGACAATTTACATTGGGTAATAAGATCAGAATGGGGTGGAGAAATTATTTTAAATTCAGTTACATCAAACTCAAAAGGTGTAGGCATTTTGTTTAATTATAATTTTGAGTATAATATACACCAAATTAAAAAAGATAATAATGGAAATTATATAGCAGTTGACCTGACTATTAAAAAGATGAGAGTAACATTGATAAATATTTTGAAAATGAATATTGCATCATAAATGGTGTTTTTAATTTAGTTCAGAATCAAGAACTGAATACCTTTGGGTACCTCCATTACAATAATCCAAAAGCAAGAGATGTAATAAATATGAAAGATGAATTTAATCTTATAGACCCTTTTAGAGAACTATATCCAGATGATAGAAAATATACTTGGAGAAACAAACACCCATTAAAACAAAGTAGACTTGATTTTTTCATTGTGTCAGAAAATTTTTTGTCCAAGGTTGTAGATGTCAAAATCAATCCTAGATATAGGTATGACCATTCTTCTGTTTGTTTATCATTAAAACTAAATGAATATGTTAAAGGTAGAGGCCTCTGGAAATTCAACAATTCCCTACTAACAGATAAAAACTATATTGATGTAGTAAACAAGTGTATTAAAGATGTAAAAATACAATATGTAGTGCCTGTTTATAACATAGAAAAAATTAATGAAATAAGCAATGATGATATTCAATTTACCGTTTCAGATTAACAATTTTTGGAAACTGCTTTGCTTGAAATTAGGGGAAAACCATACCATACTCCTCTTAACGTAAAAAAATGTCCACCCAAAAAGAGAAACAGATAATTGATAAATTTACTAGACTAGAAAGTAACTGTTTTTCTAACATAAATGAAATCAATAATAAAAAAATAGATTAAAAGGAATGAAGAAAAGAAAAAAATGAAAGGGTCTGTGTTAAGGTCTAAAGCAAGGTGGGTAGAGGAAGGTGAAAAACCAACAAAATATTTTTTTAGTTTAGAATCCAGAAATTTTGTAAGTAAAATAATCCCGAAAGTTGTAAAAGATGATAACTCTATAATTGATGATCAAAAGAAAATTGTCAATTACACAACGTCAGGGTATTATAACTTGTTTACCAAAAAGGGAACAAACCAAAGCAGTTTTTAAAAAACTGTCGACCAATATCATTGTTGAATGTTGTATATAAAATAGCATCTGGCTGCATAGCTGAAAGATTGAAAAAGGTATTACCGTTTATTATTTCAGAAGATCAGACAGGATTTATCAGTGGCAGATATATTGGTGAAATCACTAGACTAATTTATGACTTAATGCAATATACAGAGGAAAAAAATATACCAGGGCTACTTTTAATGATTGATTTTAAAAAAGGCATTTGATTCAGTGTCCTGGGATTATATTGATAAAGTGCTTGATTTTTTCAATTTTGGTGAATCTTTTATAAAATGGATTAAAATATTTCGACAAGATATTATGTCAGCAGTCCTACAAAATGGAATTGTTTCTAAATTTTTAGTATAACAAGAGGTTGTCGTCAAGGGGGCCCTATTTCACCCTACATATTCTTAATGTGTGCTGAGATTCTGTCTGTTCTTCTGAAAAATTATAAAAATATCAAAGGTATTAAAATTTGTGATGAAGAATTTAAACTGTTACTTTTTGCAGATGACACTACTGTCATACTGGATGGAGCAGAGTCATCATTACAAGAAACTTTACATGTCTTAGATGACTTTGCCTTGCTTTCCGAATTGAAAATTAATAATAATAAAACAAGAGCGGCGTGGATTGGATGTAATAAATATAATGGCGAAACTTTTAATCATCGTTTTAAATTAGATTGGAACCAAGGTCCATTTACATTGCTTGGAATAAATTTTTTGTTGATTTAGACAGAATGATAAAAATAAATTATGATATTAAAATACAAGAAATAGAAAAAAAGCTTAAAACAGTGGTCAAAAAGAATTTTAACTTCTTTAGGTAGAATAACCATTTTAAAAAAACAATGATAATTTCCAAACCAAACCATTATTTATTGCTATTCCAAATCCACCACTGGAAATAATAACAAAACTGAATAAAATGTTTTTTAACTTTATTTGGCAACATAAAAATGATCGCATAAAAAGGGAGTTAATGTCACAGAGCTATTAAAAAGGAGGCTTAAAAATGATAGACATCAAACATTTTATAGCATTACTCAAAATAACATGGATTAGAAGACTACTTCAAATTGAATCCAAATACAGAAAGCTATTTAAATTTCATGTTCTAAAATTGATAATTTCTTTAAGTATGGAAATCATTATTTTAATAAAATAAAACAAAATAATCCTAATAATTGTTTTTGAAGCCTGGAATTTCTTGTCTATGAGACAAAAACCTGAAAATATAAATAATGTTAAAGATGTAAGTATCTGGTACAATAAAGATATCTGTACATGTATAAATAAAAGTCCAGTATTCGACAAGTCTTGGTCTAACTGTGGCATATATTTCATGAAAAATTACTTAACGAAGATAGAAATATAATTTCATATAGAGAATGTAATAGAAGATATGCTACTGTAAGGTCAAACTTTGTTGAATATAATAGTATAAAGTCCACCATTGAATCATATATTAAAAGATTAAATATACAAAACCAACCAGTTAATTTATTACAAATTGATATGCCATATTTTTTCAGAATAGTTTTTAAAAGTAAAAAAGGGAGTAAGGACTTTTACAATCTATTTAATAATAATAACACAATTGTCAAAAGTCAAGAAAAATGGAAATCCATTCTAGACCTTGATATTGACTGGAAATCACTATATAATATCCCCTTTAAAACTTGTAAAAATACCAAACTACAATGATTTCAATACAGGATAAACCAACGAATAATTTCTACAAATGATTTTTTATTCAAAATTAAACTAAGGGGTAATAATCTCTGTACATTCTGTAACAATACAGCTGAAAAAAATAGAACATCTGTTTTGGTACTGTGAGTTACTTTTGGATAGAAGTAGAGGATTATATATAAAAAAATAAACCGTTACATCAATATCTATAAGGAAAGTGCTATCTTTGGACGTATTGACCAAAAACAGAAATATAAACCTCAAAATTTTCTACTTTTAACTACCAGACTTTACATATATAAGTGTAGAATTGATAAAAAACTGCCAAATTTAAATACATAAAAAATGAATCTTAAATATCAGATTGATATTGAAAAAATCATTGCAATAGAAAAAATAATCTTTATGCCAAATTTCTGGAATTTTGGGACCCATGGATGAATATCTTTGACGAATGATATACTTTCTTCATCTAATGTGACTGTGGTGTTAGTACTGCAGAAGTAGTAGTAAAAATAAATCATCAACATTTATAGTGTATAAAATGTTACCTGATGCTTAGAACTATACCTTTATCATGAAAATGTATATATATTGTTTGTATCTGAATTATATATACTGTTTGTATCTGAATCTAATAGGGGTTCACACACACACACACACACACACACACACACACACACACACTTTTACAAATACAACACATCTATATATATACAACACACACACTTGCATAAACAAAAACTGAAAAGAATATACAAGTACAATACCAAAGGAAATATAATAGATAAAATGTTGGAAATATTGGAAAGAAAACTATATAATTGTCATTTACTAAGTACTTGATGGTGTGTTGTATATATATAGATGTGTTGTATTTGTAAAATTGTCCTTTTGTTACCCGGCAAGTGAACCCAACCCTGACACTTGACCATCCCTATTTAATGTCTGGGACAATAAAAACATGAATTACAAAAAATATATTTTCATGAACATAAACTTGCCTTTAATAGAACAGAAAGAATAGGTAATTGAAAATGTTGACAATCAAGTAATCTATTTCTGAAACCAAGAGACAATACTCTAACCTTTTGGTCTCGGTCATCAGGTGTTTACATGTTATTAATGCTTAATTTTTTTTATTAAGACTCTATATTAATACGTTTGTTAATGTACATGTTCGTGATTTTAGACACTAGTACTAATGAATGACGAGGATAACCCGCTGCTCTGGCAGGGAAAAATTGACATGCTTTTCCGATTATGATTAAATGAAACTATATATATTAAAAATAACAAACTGACGCTAATTTGATTGTGTAGAGAAAAAAGTCGTATCTCACACATGACCGCTTAGGGAATAAGAGTCGTAACTTCATCTTAATTTAATTTGGGATATTACCATTTTTCAAAATATCAATGTTACATCTGTGGTAACTTATGATATTTTAACTTAAAAGCCTGAATTGTTGACAATGCTGTAGCAAGTCCAAAATAAAAACATGACAAAATCCAGGCAAAGAAGGTTGAGAGACTTACGAGTTTCTTTTTCTGTAAACTTTCTCACAACCTAGAATGTTAAGCAGATCTATATTCACTTTCGTTAGGTAATACATTGTATTTTGAAGATATAAGATTTAGTTAAGAAACAATGGGTTAAAATCATGTTATTTTTGACTGATAAAAGATTTTTCATGTAAAACAATAACTTAAGTTTCTTTTAAAAAATGCATATGTGTAAAGTGGGACGTATGAATTAGGGAAATACATTTTTGAATTTTTCTGAATGAAATTCAAAAACTTATAAATTTATGAATATTTCATTCAGAAAATTCAAAAATTTATAATATGACACTTTCCCCAGTCTCATTAAAGAAGTTTTGACAAATGCACAATTAAAGAAAATGATATGAAGATTTTGTTTTTTAAATTTACTATGTCAAGATAATTTGGGCTGCAATTACCAGAAATAACACAATACAATATGAATAATACAAGAACTAGAGTCTTCCACTATCCAAAACATTAAGCCCTATTTATACCCATCAAAAGAAGATAGCATATCCAAGGCCCCAGTTTCACAATCATTCCTTAGCTGAGATTTCCCTTAACTTAAATTTAGCCAATTTTGGTAATCTCTTTTAGGAACTACTGAGACACATTTTTGTCCAAACTAATGCAAATGTTTTAATCTAGAAAATATCTTGAAATTGACACCTTAAATTCTTGAATATCTTAAAAAATAACAACATTATGAAGATTTTGAATTTTGCAAAATTTAAGTTAAGGAAAATCTTAGCTAAGGAATGATTGTGAAACCGGGACCAGAAACTATTATTATTTTGAATGAATCCATTGTATGTATATACTGTCTTTTTCTCAAATAACTACAGTTAACATCTCGAAAATAGTTTTATATCTATTATACATTGTATGTTATCAAATCATGTTTCTCCATGAATGTTAAGATGATGATAAATAAAGAACTGGTCATAGTTTCACAATCATTCCTTAGCTAAGATTTTTCTTAACTTAACACATTTCATACCTTAATTATTTTGTTAATTATTAGCATATTTAAGAATTTAAGGTCTCATTTTAAAGATGTCTTCGAGCTTAAAATATTTTTGTTTAGTTTTGTCAAAAATATTTCTTCATATTTTTAGAAAACATCGTCATAATTTGTAAAACTTAAGATAAGGAAAATCTTAGTTTAAGGAACAATTGTGTAACCGGGCCCTGCTGCTAAAATAACAATATATCAAGTGATCACAAGTATGTATTACATAATTCTTTACATATCCGTTTATTTGGCATTACATTATTATATCAAATATCAGTACTAGTTTTCCATTCATGTTAATTTTATTTGGTTCAAACTTTAAAATTAAAGCATTATTAGAAATTAACTAGGAGAACCCCATTACGACTAGATAAATGCCAGGGGGGGGGGGGGAATGGGGGTTCGGGTAAAAGTATTTATCATATCCATAAAATGTGTGGAATTATGCTATTAAAATTGTTTTCAAATCTTTGAATGGACCTGCGGGTTAGTGGTTGATTGATAATCCGTGAGCAAATTCCACAGGAATGGAAATCCATATGCAACACGCGATAATTGGTCAATGAAGATGAGTAATGTCTTAATGATGCGAAATGATAAAGAGCTGAAGAGACATCAGAAAATCATGTCTTTCTACTGATACTAGTATTGGTGGATTTGAACTAAAAGTGTCAAGCATGCATCAGTAGAATAATGTTTTTGGAAGTGTTCCATGTTGTCAGCAAAAGCGAGGTAGGAAATATTGGAAGCTATCGATGCTTGTTTTCGTTTCTGCCGTTTTTGCCAGAATTTTCAAGAATTCAATAATGGAAGCTGTCAGACCACAAAACCCCTAACAAGTCAAAAATTAAAATAGGGGTTTAGTGGATTGATTAGTCGGACTAAAACGGTATACGACATTAACAACAAGTAGGACAGGTTGTATTTGTAACCATAGAAATCATAACACTTAAAAATAGAAAATTATTTATTCTGGCGATGCTTGTAAATGCTGTATCATTTTTGCATAATAGAAAATCTACCCTTTCAAGGGAGAAAAAAAGGTAACACTTTTATAGGATAAAGGTTTCACTTTTTATTTCAAGTTTGTAACAAATACCATTAAATATAAGCAAATATCAAAGTTCGTACCATCTGATATCAAATATTATTATCATAAACCATTTTATAGAATTTTATCATTCAATACATTTTATATAGCATTTTAAGCTGCTTACAAATAAATTGTTGACACGTGGATATAACAAACCTACGCGTGTCAAGGCCCTTAAAACATTTTATGGTCGCAATCACAGATTTGTTGATGACTTTGATGTCTCTGTGCCCTTAATAATTTGACGCCTCCTAATTCCATGTTCCTTTCACTCATTTTTAATTACACCCGTTGTGTGTGTAGCTAGTTAAACAGGAGGTGCTTAGCCTTCCAGACTCAGTCTCACTTCCCTGGTGAAAGTTCACGTATTTAACCAAACTTGTCAGTTTTAAAGTTTTTACTTTGGTTCTGGATAGATTCGGACATGGATTAGTATGACATTTTCATTGTTTATTATTTATTTTTGTTGTATTGATTGATAAGATATACCTAATAGGCTCTGTAATACGATCTAAAAACATATTATGATAATATTGATGTCGAATTATTGTTCTTATTGTGTGATATTAAGCAAAATGGATTAGCCGATCAGTAACGTAGCAAACGAAAATACATTGTGTATGCTAATGCTAATAATTGTTTAAATTGTGTTTAGCACAAAGGGTATGAATTTAAAGAACGATATTCCCGAATCACTAGGCATGCTCCCCGGGAAAATTTTATTTTGAAGAAGTCAGGGAACGCGTCCTTCTACTCTCACAGGAGGTAATTTGACCAGTCACAGAAATTGGGAAAATACTTGGCATGTTAAAGTTTATGTGCGAACAGTTATAATCGTTGGAATAGTTCATGGTCAATTCATGTTTTGTCTCAGGTGACCAAAAAACACACACAATAACATTTAATTAAGTGCAATCATCATTTATCACACAGGCAAAAGAACCTACGCCATAACAATAAGATACATCGGTGACGTGAATGATAATTACCAAAAGCTAATTCAGGAAATTTCATGACTTTCTGTAATGTAATTACCAATAATAATAATAATAATAATAATAATAATAATAATAATAATAATAATAAAAACCCAATACATATAATTTGAGATAGGATTGAAATCAACATACAGTCCAACCTGCCTTTAAGGCCACCTCTATATATTTACAATCACATTGTTTTTGCTTCAATGCAGTGTTTGACCTCGATTCTACTTCATCACTCGATGCAGTTGAATGGAGCACGCGAGCAGGGAATTGTACCATTTAATGACGTCACTGATACTAGTACGTCATTAGTTGCCGTGACGCTGCTTTGGTACCGTGATGTCAGCCTTTGTCGGAACATCGTGGGCGTGACCGGCGATACGTCAATGATGCCGACAGTTGGAACAGTCAATTTTTAACGAGGTAGTTATAGTTGTTTTTCTTTTATGAAAAGTGTTAAAATGTCAGTTTATATTTTGTGTTTATTTGAAAAAGTTACAAATGATTGTAAATATAAGGAATGACATTTACTTTGACTGTACTGCATGGAGTTATGCAGTAGAATGGACTGTCTCAAATAACCATGAAAGCCTTCGGCTTTCATTTAATTTGAGACAGTCCATTCTACTGCATAACTCCATGCAGTACAGTCAAAGTAAATGTCATTCCTTAAATAAGGGTCACCTGCTTATAAAGGTCAGTAGAAGCATCCCAATTGTATATAAGGGCCAACTGTCCATAAAGGCCTCTTTTACTGGTTCCCTTGAATAGCTTTATAGACAGGTTTGACTGTATTCATAAATTATTATGAATATACATGGAGGATTTGTAAAAATTTGATTAGGTTTGTTAAGAACCAGTATATTAGGCTGCCTATTTTCTAATAAGACTCCATCACATTTTTGAGTATACAATATCAATTTTATATTTTCTTTCAAATTTCCACATATAATAGGTCTGGAGAATCGAAATTTCAACCGTTCGTATTCTAGATATCAGGGCAGTGCAGTCGACGGACGAATTGACTTAAGTACGTGATTTCAAACCGAAACGTTAAGCCTGGACTCCATCTGGAAAAATCTCTATGCGTGGAATCTTGTGAATTAGCTTGACACTAAATGTCGGTTTTGATCTATTTTGTCTATATAGCTACTTCGATATGTGTTAAAGTATCTTGCCTGATGCAATTATCCGTTTTAACGTTGTATTGAAACAGTAGCCGCATTATTACCTTTACATGTCTGTTGAGAGAGAGAGAGAGAGAGAGAGAGAGAGAGAGAGAGCGAGAGAGAGAGAGAGATTGGTTAATAATGATAATAAATGTAAAGAAATTATTTAGATGGTCCTGGGAAAAACACTGGAATAATTACATCAACAAGAATATACATATAGTCCGTTGTCCGTTTTAGTCAAACAACAATGACACGTCAACTTGACCTTTCCATATAGATGGATCCATCCAACATATATGTAGTTTCATGATTTTCAGTAAATACACACACACACACACACACACACACACTGCACGTGTACCATCTTTGAAAAAAGTGTTCAACTTAAATACTTGTGGTTCTTTTTTTACATAAATGTACTCGTTTATATTAAGTATTTAAATTAAAAGTCAAGCGGGCAATCAGCTATATCTTTTCTACAGACGATATTTATATTAAGTATTTAAATTAAAGGCCAAGCGGACACCTCGTCAGCCAATCAGCTATATCTTTTCTACAGACTATATTAATTCCCTACAGCTTTTCGGCAACTTTTTATCCACATCTCTACCCATTTTGCATTTAGCAACCGAGTTCGATTCCATTTCGTTGGCGCAATGTTAAGCTTTCAAAGGGGTCTGTACTGCATAGCACCCTAAACATCTTACAGGACCAGTTATTATGAAAACAAACATTCCAATCCATGTCCAAATGACAGTAAGTTATCGTTTTCATTATCCATTTTGTTTACACGTTGTTGTTGGTATGACAAGCTTAGACAACACGTGTCAATCCTTGTGGACCATCCAACTCGCTTTCGACATTTTAATCTGGGTTTCAAAATTTTTGGTTTGCTTTTGGGATTGTGATTCGGACAGGGATCGGTGTAACTTTTGGGATTGTGATTCGGACATGGAGAGGTATGTTTGTGTTTGATTTTTTGGTATTGTAATTTGGTCATGAACCGGTATTTTTGTTTTTGACTTTTGGGATTGTAGTTTAGACAATCGTTCATCGTGGTATGAACTGGTAAAGCAGGCTGGGTAAATCAATCATAAATCGATTTGCCCAGTTAAAGCAGGCTGGGTAAATCAATCATAAATCGATTTGCCCAGTTAAAGCAGGCTGGGTAAATCAATCATAAATCGATTTGCCCAGTTAAAGCAGGCTGGGTAAATCAATCATAAATCGATTTGCCCAGTTAAAGCAGGCTGGGCAAATCAATCATAAATCGATTTGCCCCAGACTACTTAAATAACAGTCCAAACCTTGATGAACGATTAAAAAACAAACGTCAATCATTAAGTAATGGCATAGAATTTTCTACGCACTAAATTGTATACAATATATGCCTGTTAATGTTTAACATTAAGCTAAAACGAAGTAGCCATATCATCTCGACCCCCTTGTTACCTATATCTCAGCAGGTTTTGAGCATGCGCAAATGTTACAGGCGTCCACTAGCTATTCATATCTCGACCACTCAGCAGACGAGCTTCGGGTGCTTGTCGATAGTTCAGTGTTTAACTACGACAGATCTGTACCGTTCACGAGTATTGTGAAGATGTTAGGGCCATTAAATTAATTTTTTACGTTTTTTTTCTAAGCTTTCAGCTACAGTTAATCTGCAAACTTTGCACTTCAATCTGTAAATGTTATACTTAAATCTATACCAAAAACATACTAAGCCATGTCCGAATCATCACATTGAAGCAAAGTAAAAACTTTGAAACAAAACTAGAACTGTCTTTTGAGAGCCAAATACCCCCGCCCCCAACATTTAATGTGTTCCTGTGACCTTGACCTTTCCGACATGACTTGGTTCAAGGTTATGTCACACCTTTCGACCATGAAGAGTTTTATGACCGTCTTCTAAAGCAGCTATGAGACATGGTTCGGGGACGATTTTACACGGGCGGACAGACAGACATGGTGATTCATATACATGTACTAGTATACCCCTTCAAACTAGTTTGCGAGGATATAAAAAAGCCACCAGATATTCAAGACACAGGAGAAATACAGGGTTGCATAAAATGTTTATCAAGGTTTGTGACCTAGATTTTCATTTCTGTGATTTTTTTAACAAGTGTGGCCGTTCAGATAGTTCCGTTATTACTACTTGTGTCGTATACCATTTTGTAAATTTAATCATAAAATACATTACAAAATGGTACAGTCAAACATGTCCAAAATGCCACCTCTATATATAAGCAGCCCTGCCCTTTATAGGCCAGTAATACTGTATCACAATCGCTCGGTTTTCATGTTATTTGAACCTATACATATAAGGGTCACCAACCCACACAGGCCACTTTTACTGGTTCTCTTTGCAGGCCTTTATTGACAGGTTTGACTGTATATGACACATGTAAAAGACCTACAAATGTTTTGAGTCCTCCACAAAGATAATAAAAACATGACAAAAATGTTTAATTACACAATATTTTTTATACCAATCTAGGTTACAAGGGGGGCATAAACTATTTTCTTAAACAGTTTTCTAATCTTCTTTACTACTTTTTGAATGTAATTCATGATTAAATTTAAAAAGTATCATGATACTTCTATTAAGGTGTCTATAACAGTTTGTCTGTAATTACGAAGATGTCATTCATTGTGCGCCAAATTTACGCAAGAACTTGTCCATTTTCTTACGGAATTGTTCAGTTCCTCATGAAAAACTGGTCATGCAAATGTCCATTCTCTCATAGAACAATTCATTCTCTTGTGGAACAGCTCCTTCTCTCAAAGCGTTAACCAGTTCAAGTTTAAAACAGCTACAATGCATTATAAGTATTACCATATATAGAGGCGATAAGATACAATTTCACTTGCTTCACACGTACGTGTACGTGAAAGGACAAAAACTCATTTTGTTTTGTATAAAGTCTACAAATCAAACAAAATAAGAATGTTTTGTGTAAAAGCAAAATGACTTTGACATTAATGGCTTTTCCCGACAAAATTTCAAAATACAATGTACCGAAAATGTGGTACTGTCATATATCATTTTATCTCGAGCCTTTCGAAGAAAAAGGGGAATATCAAATTTAGCTTTCCGAGCGCTCTTCCTTCTGTCCGTCCGAACATCTTGCGCAAATTCTCCAACATTGGTAGGAGATGCGCATATCGTTAACCCGAGTTGATTTGTCTATTTTCCTATGAGTTATTGCCTTTTCGAGCATAAGTGCAAATCACAAAAAGAACCTTCGGCAAGGATGTTGAATGTATTTTATGATTAAATTTAAAAATAGTTGATATATGACAGTACCATTTGTGGTACATTTTTGTAGAACATATAACCAGCAGAGATTGGATATTCAAAGTGAAATGATTTGTTCAAAAATGTGTTTTCAAGTTGCCGTTTCAAATATAAGGGACCTCACTAAGTTAAGTGGTATAAAAGCTGGCTTACAATTCAAAGTGGCTAAAAATTTCGCCGATAGTAAGTATGAGTTCCGAGAAAAGTATTTGTTCATCTCCTTAGTCCGATCTTCCAATAACACAGCAAGCTATGTGGATACCAGCCGACCCCTTGGAACCATCAGTATACGGCAAGGCATGGACCTATAAAACATTATAATATTAGTAGTTATTCTGATTCAATACAGGATGTATGGGTTCATTCCGTTGCACAGGTAAATCAATCCATTAAGTCCAGTTTGTTCATGTGACAGTATATAAATCAAGTTTCGGAATGAGTTGAGTTGAGTAATGGTGTTTAACGTCCCAGTCAAGAATATTTCACTTACATTGAGACGACGCCAGCTATAGGCGAAGGTGCAGAAATTTTGCCTGTGCGTTGCGCTGCTGGCATTATACAGCAGGGTTCTTTATCGTGCCAAGCCCACCGTGACACGGGACCTCGTTTATTTTAAGTTCCCATCCGAAAGAACCGTGACTACCCACTTTCAAGTCTTGGGTCAGACCCGGCCGGGGATCGAACCCACGACCTTCCACTTACGGAGCAAGCATCTACCAACTGAGCTACCGCAGTGGTATAGATTTCGGAGGGAGGATAGGTAAATATTACTAGAACTGTTTTAGTTTTGCAGCACTTGACGGTCGTTTCTAAATAAAAGTCCTCATCAGCAATGCTCGTACTAATTGTGGAAATCAAAATATGTTCAAATGAGAAAAATAGAAATACCAACAATGTGTTTTACAAAATCCAACAATAACAATGCAACACTTTGAATGATTAAGCAGAGCTTAATGTTTTTGTTTTTATTTATTTTTTGTTAATTTTAAAGTTTAAGAAGGGAGATTGCAGATTTGAATGTTATGAACTACAGTATGTTCATCTGACAATACAAAGTATTGTCTCCTGGTTATCGATATCCTCGGGGAGGCTTAGTCTATCAGCAAAGATGATAGCCTAATGGCTTAGGAATGAAAGTATTTTCAGAAAATGGTGACCTTCATAAAACAAGTAATAAAAGGAAAGATGTGTCCAGAAATATGGTCAGCGATTACATCTCCTGATCCCTGTTAGTTGTTTTGTGTATTTGAAAACCGATGCGTTATATCTATGCGCAAATTCATAGCACAATATCATGTAGGCTCCAACGGGTATAAAATATGCCCATGTTTACGTCTCAATTTGGGTACGTGGGCTAGTTTGTACGGCCCATGAACCGATGGAAATCCTAGAAATTTCTTTTTAGTATAAGGAAGCAGTATCAGTATCATGATGATATCAGTCAAAATCCTAAATCATGAAATTGTATCTATCCACTTACACCAGGGATATTGTGTGTCTACATTCTTATCAATACCGCAAAAAGTTTTATGGGCGTCATTGTTGTTGATAAGTTTGATGTATCTTAACTTCAAAAATATTTTGTATATATTTGACGTCCAATAGTTCTGTCATATGCTTTGATTTTTTATGAAATAATACATTCAAAAGTAGCACATAACAGGTCCGAGTTATGTAAAAGTTTGATTTACACGTGATGGGAGTAGCTGGAAATAAGTCGATTATCAATGAATCACTCAGTCCGTCCGTCCGTCCGTTCGTCCGTCTGTTCGACAGTCAGTCAGTTAATCAAAGAAAGTTCAATACTTACGACGATGCTTCGACCAAATACTGAATGGCGCCCCCTTAGAGTTATTCTACTGTTAGTAAAATGGGTCACTGCTGAACCACTGTTGTCCCTCGTTATGTTACCGAAATTACCAGTAGTTCTGAAAAAATAAAGATGTACCATTAAGCTACAATGTTGCCGATATCCAATGTGTAAAATATCGGTTAGTGATCAATATAGAATAAGACATATTAAGCAACATGCTGTATTAACTCTAATTATGATCTGGACAACTGGACCCAGTTTTGGTTAAGGGGCAGAAATTATTACATTTTGGGCAACTAAACGCCGTTCTGTCATGGCCCATCATGAAATATGGTGGTAGAAAAAGCACAACCCGTATAAATAAATTAATGTAACGACCATAAGTTCGGACATAAAACCCCAAATATCTTCCATACCAATTTAACTTATCTGCAAACGATTTTAACCTAATACGGATGCCGTTTTAAAACAGTCAGAACCGGAAGTATAAATCACAGCACAAACCTTGTTACAATTTGTTAGCGCCTAATGAACTCCGGACCTCTTTAGGTGATGCAATCCCGACACCTATTAAGGTCCGGACTCCATCGGGTATTGGATTTCATTAAGAGTCACGTGTTATAGACCTTCAGCTCGGTCTCACTCATTTCTTTTTTCGTTTATAAAACGTTCTCTTACCCCAAATGTTCAATGCCAGTTTTATCTTCGTCTTCGTTGTCATAGGATCGGCCAAGCGCCTTACAGCCATCTGACAGATTCCCGTACACATGTATATGGAAGGCGTGGTTATGTTCCTGTGACGTCACATCAAACCCTGTAAGATTAACGTGGATATCGACTGGACCACCTCTAGCCTAGAGAAATAAACGATGTAAAATGTGACTGTTAATGTTGATGGAAAATCATTACGCGCTCCAATGTGCTAGATCCTACTGTTGACTTAGGACAACAATCTTCAGACCAAAAGTATAGCGTTCTGTTAAGACCAAATAAGCATTTTCGATTATCGTTCCATCGAACTGAATGCAAAGGAGCGAACCGTCAAAGATACGACGGCGAAAAAGCGAAGATACGAAGGCGAATGAGCGAAGATACCATGTCGAATGAGCGAAGATACCATGGCGAATGAGCGAAGATACCATGGCGAATGAGCGAAGATACCACGGCAAATGAGCGTATATACCACGGCGAATGAGCGAAGATACCATGGCGAATGAGCGTATATACCACGGCGAATGAGCGAAGACACCATGGCGAATGCGCGAAGATACCATGGCGAATGAGCTAAGATACCATGGCGAATAATCGAAGATACCACGGCGAATGAGCGAAGATACCATGGCGAATGAGCGAAGATACCATGGCGAATAATCGAAGATACCACGGCGAATAGCAAAGATACCATGGCGAATGAGCGAAGATACCATGGCGAATGAGCGAAGATACCATGGCGAATGAGCGAAAGATACCATGGCGAATGAGCGTATAAACCACGGCGAATGAGCGAAGACATCATGGCGAATGCGCGAAGATACCATGGCGAATGAGCGAAGATACCATGGCGAATGAGCGAAGATACCATGGCGAATAAGCAAAGATACCACGGCGAATGAGCGAAGACACCATGGCGAATGCGCAAAGATACCATGGCGAATGAGCGAAGATACTATGGCGAATGAGCGAAGATTCCAAGGCGAAACTTTGCTCCTTGGCATCTTCGCAACTTCTCTTCTTCACGTCAGAGGCAATAAAACAAATTCGGCCCTCTCAGAACGCCATGCAAAAGTGCCTACTGTTTATTTAGCCTATTCGGAGAAAGCAAGATAGCCTATAAATTTCAATACGACGGGTACAAATCAATGATTCTTTTACTTACATGAGCCGAGTCGTTACTAAAAATTCCCGTTTCGGCTCCATCCTTGCTAAATATATCATTTTATGCGACAAAATATAACCTGGGTGGGTGTTTACAATGATATTTTTTTTACGAAATGGCGGGGTTTTTTATGTTACGTAGTCATGACAAAAGAGTTGACTATTTACTAGTACAGAGGTTAGTGCAGCTTTAGAACGGATTGATTTTTGCGTAACTGGGATAACCAAAATTGATGTTATAAAGTAATAAAGTAAACTTCCTTTCTGCATTTTCAAACTTTTGGAAAAATTGACGTAAATTCAAATTAAACTTTTAAACTCAACCCAACCTTTGCACTACCCTTCATTGTACCCCTTGCGAACCTACGTAAATAATAAAATCTTCCATCATAATTACGTCACACGAAAGACACCGCCATTTTGTCAAAATTTAACCATTGTAAACACCCATCCAAAATACGTTTTGGTGTATTAAAGGAGTTATAATGCATGGATTGGGTCAAAATTATGATTATTAGCAACGACTTGACTCATGTAAGTAAATGATTAATTGATTTTTAACCGTGCCATTCAAATCTTTGAAATATTAGCTTTGTTCCTTTCTCTGAAGCAGAGTAAATAGACAGTAATAGATTCCCCGATGACCTTACTTCGGCGATACTTTTAAACGGATACTAGCACATGCTATATATACGTAAAGCAGCCTACTTACTCTTTGTTTCATGTGTATTTGCCCGTGTACACGCCTGAGGTCAAATTCATCAAGTGCCGGGGCTCTATGCATTTCACAATGGGCATGGATATATTCTGAAAGAAAAGAAATCACTGCATCAAATTGCTGCAAAAAATATCATTTAAATAAATAATAATTATAACTTAATTGTCTAGCAAAGGGGTGGGAACGAATTTACAAAAAAAAAAAAAAAAAAAAAAAAATGCAAAGTCCTAGTCAAAACTTATCGAATTACTGGATTTGGAAAATAAATTTTATCCTTTTTTATCGTTTTAGCATATTAACAATATTTGCATGGTTCGTGCGCTACTGATGAGGAATTATATTCCAAAACGACCGTCTAGTGACGCAAATTAAATAGGTTTAGTAATAAGTACTGTTTAGACAGCATAAAGCAATAAAATGTCCTCTCTCGCTCTCTCGCCCCCCCCTCTCTCTCTCTCCTTGTTATATATGCACACACGTACGGACGTAAAATTTGTTGATGTGGCTTAATTTAATAATCAGCAAAGCGGGTATAAACACGACAAACACAGATAAATGTACATACGAATCGACTCGAACTATAATTGTATGCGTTTATGGTTGCTTTCTTTGTTTCAAGCGTTTTGATTGGTCAGATCTTTTCTGTTACGTTTGCCTGAATGGATTGGCGTTATGGACGATGCACAGAGACATTTGAATTCCTTTGCCATATCGATGTAATATTTTACTTGCGACGGCAATATCGTCGTTAAAATTATTGATCTATTGTTAAAAGGTTTCTATAATATCTAAAATATTCAGTTAAAAATTAAGAAACTACGCGAATGAGAACAGCGTCCCCCCGTTACTTTAATATGGGGAGTCTTGTCCCACTGAGGCCGTCCCACCCCAGTGCGTGGTACGGAGATATTATAGACAGGTGAAGGGTGTTTATTTGTCTAGCCAGAGTCATGACTTGTTGTTTATCTATTGGATTTTTAAACAAAATCAGATAATGACAGTTCCTTCTCTGTGTGGGATCTTTATTAAAGTATAAATTCTGGTTGATGGCAATGACAGAGAGGTTTCTATGGTGACTCCCTTCGGTAAATAAATCGTTGATTCTGGCATCTTTGACCGACATGAGGTCATCTAGTATAATCAAATTCCTCACGTTAGGATCTAGAAAGCTGTCCTTGTCCAAATCTAACGGTATGCCCTGTATAAACTCGACTGCCGGTCGAACCGATTTTTGGATTTCCTTATATAGCGGTTGCCATCGCCTGTATAGCCATACGAGCCTCTGTGGCGGTGGGTAAATCTTTTCTTGGTTTTTCTGTAGTAAAGTCATGATGAGATACGTTTTACCACATGATGTTGGACCAGAGCATATAGCGGTATATGGATGTAGAAAGGTAAAACTTTGCTGCTGCTGCTGTGGTGGTGGCTGCTGCTGTGGTGGTGGTGGCTGCTGCTGCTGTGGTGGTGGCTGCTGCTGCTGTTGTGGTGGCTGCTGCTGCTGTGGTGGCTGCTGCTGCTGCTGTGGTGGTGGCTGCTGCTGCTGTTGTGGTGGCTGCTGCTGTGGTGGTGGTAGATGCTGCTGCTGCGGTGGCGGCTGCTCCTGATGTGATGGTGGTTGCTGCTGTGGTGGTGGCGGCTGCTGCTGCTGTTGCGAGGAATGAACATTTTTCATGTGACGTTTTAAATCAAACGGCCAGACATAGGATTTAACGCACATAGAACATTGGTACCCCATATTGTTCACACGTCTTACTTCTTTCGAGCAATCACAACAAATGAAAGAATATTACAAATCTGCTCTTTATATACATACCAAAATAAGGTACAATCATATCGATTTGTAACCGTATATGGGCTATGCTATAAAAGGAAAGGGCTCTTTTTAGTTGAACACATCTATATACGCATTAACTTGTCAAAAGAAATAACATAGCTAACAAACTCATACATTATACGGACAGGATAATATGAAAAAACTACTATATAACAATAAAAGAAAAAAAAAACGACCTTCACCTCCAATGTTTGAGTTGTTATCATCATTAGAAGACAGATCAGTATTATCATCTGTGTATTGGCCTTCTGTAAATAAAATATAAAATTTTAATTTTGCAGTACTAGTCGACCGTTTCGGAATAAAATAATAATAAAAAACAAGCATACTTATCCATGTCCGAATTACAATGCAGAAGCAAAGTAAAAAAAAAAAAAAATGAAATAAAAAACAAACATACTAATTCATGTCTGAATAACAATCCAGAAGCAAAATAAACTTTGAAAACGACAACTTAGGTTAAACACGTGAACTTCCACCAGGGAAATGAGGCCGGATGCTCCGGAGGGGTAAGCACCCCGTTTACCTGGCTACACCTGTCACATGTATAATCAAACTTGTGTGAAAGGAACACAGAACGTATGGGACGTCAAATATATCCAGGATATTCCTGGACACAGAGATATCAAACTTATCATCAATACTGTGATGATGACCATAAAACTTTTTGAGGGCCTTGATAAGTCTAGGCTTGCAATATCCCTGGGTCAACAGTTTATTTGCGAGCAGCTTGCTTGATTGTACAAAGTCCCTGTAGTAGGAACAAGCTCTACCATAGCGTATTAATTTGGAAACAAATACACCTTAAGCAAAAGAAGCATGTATTGGTGCACAGAAATTGAAATTAAGGTATAAAACTTAGTATGAAACAAAACTTTAGGAATCAGCCGTATCTTTAATTTCAAGCTCACTAGGATAGATGGCATTCACATAGTCTCCAAATGTAGGAGAACCTTTCCTGTACATTCCCCTTAACGAACTTCAAAGGTCAAATTTCGGCTCAGGATTATACTCCCTAAAACAATACTATAGTAGCACAAGTCCCTCAGGAAAACATAAAAATATACAAATATCGAGACGTCACCATCTATAGGTGAAGCGGCAGAAATTTTGACCTTTGCAGTTCGTTTAGGGGAATGTAAAGGAAAGGTTCTTTAACGTGAAACGCCTGTCGTGACACATGGTTTTAAGGTCTCTCCCGAAGGGAGACTCTCATTTCTAAAGGGCGAATGTTTAACGAAAGTACAATTTTGAATTCTTGGTTAGACCCCGGTCGACGTTTGAACCCATGACCTTCCACATACGATGCGAACATTCTACCAACTGAGCTACCATGGTGGTAGAAAGACATGAGAAGTAATGTACATCCTACCGTGATGATTTCGTTTAAATATAGAGACTTTACTGGTCCTATTGAATCAAAAACAAACATACTAATGCATTTCCGAATCACAATCAAATCACAGTAAAAACTTTGAAACCGACAAGTTAGGTTAGACACGTGAACTTCCACCAGGGAAGTTAGGCCGGGTGTTCCGGAAGGGTAAGCACCTCCTGTTTAGCTAGCTACAACCGCCACGTGTGTAATCAAAATTGTGTGAAAGGAACTTGGAACTATGAGACGTCAAATATATCTAAGGCAATCCTGGACACAGAGACATCAAACTTATCAACGATACTGTGATGACGGCCATAAAACTTTTTGAGGGCCTTGATAAGCCTAGGCTTGCAATATCCCTGAGTCAACAATTTATTTGCAAGTAGCCTACTTCGCTGTACAAAGTTCCCGTAGTGGGAACAAGCTCTACCATAGCGTATTAATTGGGAAACAAATACACCATAAGCAGGAGAAGCAGGTTATTGGTTGTATATTTCACACCTGCCGGGTGCAGCTAGTATAGCTTAACAGGAGGTGTTTATCATTAAGCTTTCGTAGCACCCGACCTCACTTCCCTGATGGAAATTCACGTTTTTACCTATTGTGTCATTTAGACATAGGTTAGTACATTGTTTTCGATTAGAAATTCCTGAATTTTCTAAATGAAATATTTATAGGAATTTCAGAAATTTTCATATTATAAGTGTTTTTTGAATATTTCATTCAGATAATTTATTAAAAAAAGTTAATGTTAAAGATATTCAGAAATTCAATGTGACATTTTGGAAGTCTGTCAAAGCTTGAAATGGTTGAATGGCTGAGAAACTGGGCGAGTACCCAGTTATTTTTATTTTTTTTATTTTTTATACATATTTCTATAGAATTCCTCTCTACTAACTCCGACCTAGTTACAGAACAAGGTGTGGGTTAAATATAAACCTGATTTTAAGGCGAGATTGATTTGTTGTGAACTATAAGGTCAATTTTTTAAGGTCTTTTGGGTGTTATGTTACACAGTATATTCACGTTTGGTTATCCGAGGTGTCTATACAGACCCAAGAAATGATATGTCAAGTGACAATGATTTTTTTTCACATTAAAATATACATTGTACATACTTAACTTACAAATATATTTGTCGCATTATTTTTGAATTGACTTTCAGTTTTTCGAGTACATTGAGTGTGAATTGCTTATTTTGCAAGTCTTATTTGAAGTGTGTTCGTCTATCGATGTTACAGAAAAAACCAGGAGTAGATTTTTATATTAAAAAAATCCGAGAAAAATTCACGATTTCGGTCAATTAAAAACGCTTTTCATGCTCTGATTTTTTTTATCGTCATGTTAATTAAAACAAACTTACTAATCCATGTCAGAATCACAATCCAAAAGCAAAGTAAAGACTTTGGAACTGACAAGTTAGGTAAGACACGTGAACTTTCACCAGGGAAGTGAGGCTCCGGATAAGCACCTCCTGTTTAGCTAGCTACACCTGCCACGTGTGTAAAGCCTGTCTCACACAGAACACGGTTGGGTACACGGTTCCAATACGGTACACTCGGTTATACACGGGTTGACTGGTACGAGTATTGAGCTCCAACCGTGCCTGGGGATGAGTTGGTACGATTTAGACTCGAATGTAGCACGAGTATGTACGAACAAAGCTCGGATATACTCGGTCAAGCAAGGTTTGTCACGGTTTGAACACGATTTGCAAACGATTTTCATACGATTGTTGTACGGTTCCAAGTACGGTCTAGTACGGTCTATTACGGCCTAGTACGATTAAACACGACTTTTACTCGATTAACCGGACATTTACAGGGTTTACATACGGTCCCACCGACTTTTGTTCGAGTTATGCTCGAATTATCACACATTTTTCGTGTATGTTTTGATGTTCTTTGCTTCTTTATGCACAGTTACATTTGCTAGATATCGTGTTTGGAAAGTGTAATAGCACTTTTTGAGCTCAAAGTGGTTTTGATAAGAGTACAGCTTCCTAACTGGTGACTTAATTTTTGGACCAAGGGACAAAGTAGTTATTTCTTCAAAGGGAAAATGAATAATAAGATGTACCTTTATAAAGGGAGCAAATGTTATTTCAAAGAAAATATCTAAGAAAAATAACCACTGCTCGCTTATAAAGGTACATCTTATTTTTTCTATGGGAACCTTTGATTTTATTTTTGCAAAGTGATAATAATAAAATATTTAATAAGCAGTGCATTTATGTATATACAGTCTCGTACGGTCTCACACGGTCTTGTACGATCGCTAATACGATCATACACGGTCTCGTACGGTCTCACACGGTCTTGTACGATCGCTAATACGATCATACACGGACATGGCACCCGTATCAGTTTTTTAAAAGTTTTAAAAATCATACACGGCTTTCACGGATACACTCGAATGGCCCGAGTGTAAGTCGGATAAGGCCACGGTCGGTTCGGTTGTATATGTACGGTTTAAGCGGTTTAACCGTATAAGCCGTGTGTTCTGTGTGAGACAGGCTTAATCAAAATTGTGTGAAAGGAACACAGAACTATGAGACGTCAAATATATCCAGGGCAATCCTGGACACAGAGACATCAAACTTATCAACAATACTGTGATGACGGCCATAAAAGTTTTTGAGGGCCTTGATCAGCCTAGGCTTGCAATATCCCTGAGTCAACAATTTATTTGCAAGCAGCCTACTTCGTTGTACAAAGTCTCCGTAGTGGGAACAAGCTCTACCATAGCGTATTAATTGGGAAACAAATACACCATAAGCAGGAGAAGCAGGTATATTGCTGCATAAAAAAGGAAAGTTGACAATAGAAAATTGAAGTCATCACGTTTGTCATAAAGTTTCAAATGTAGCCTTTCGTGTGCGTCATAACTTAGGTATATCCTATACCAGAAACGACCAATCGGCTGACAATTCAGACTTCAAATTCCCAATTTCGTATCCATCCAAGAAACAAAAAAGTGCCAGATAAATTCAATGGCTAAACATTGGTTTATTTCTTTCTACTAAAAAACTACCATAAAACCACAATGATCCTAATTTTAGTAGAAAATTATTTTACATTTTGACGTCATAGAAACCGTTTTCATGTGCCATTTTGTTCTACGACCTAAAAACGTGTAATTTCCTATTATTCATGCGCATGACGTCATGCGATGAGTAACTGAAGTCATTGAGCGATGGACCAAGTTTTCTAAACATAGTTAAGTGTGGGCGGTCAGTAATAATTGTAAATATAATTGAATGGATTTAATTTAAACTTGAATATAAGTAAAACATAATACCTTCAGCATTGTTAGATTTTTCGTTTTCATCTGGATGTCGACCTTGATTATCATCATTGCCGTCGTCGTCGTCGTATCGACCTTGGCGTCGATCTTGATTGACATCATGATGATGGTCATCGTGATTGTAATGACGATGGTGGTGATGACGTTCGTCGTCATGGTGATTATGATGGTGTTCGTCGTCATGGTGATCATGGTAATGTCCGTCGCCATGGTGATCATGATATGTCCGTTGTCATGGTGATCATGATGATGTTCGTCGTCATGGTGATCATGTTGATGTTCGCCGTCATGGTTAATTTCGTTGTCATGGTGATCATGATGATGTCCGTCGTCATGGTGACCATGATGATGTCCACCGTTATGGTGATCATGATGGCGATCGTCATGGTCGTTATGGCAATTGCGATTGTTAGGACGATGATGGCGTTCGTTGTCATGGTGATGGTCATTGTGACGGTCGTGGTATCGATCATTGTTATGATGTTGGTGTTCATGATGTCGACGACCGTGGTGGTGATGGCCACTATGATGTTCATCTTCGTCATCACAATCGCCGTGTTCGTGATGATCATGGTGATGGCGGTCATCATGATCATTGTCATGGTGGCTGTGATCATTACTATGAGACTGGTGATGGTTACCACCCCTATTTACGCGGAATCGACTATGTCCATTGCCATGATGATCCTTATCCTGGTGATGACGATATATGTGGTTTACTCTTTCCAACAAAATTGAAATATTTCGTTTTATACCGTCCACTTCTGTTGATAAATCATTCAATACTGAATCCTGTCTTGCTTCATGTTCCTCTCTTTCCTGACCATCGTGATGCTGACCCTCTAAATTTTCCTCTCTTTCTTGACTGTCATGGTGCTGGCCCTCTGAAATAAATAAAAAAAATAAAAATGTGATTTTTTCCTAATTACTGCACAAAACTCTAAAAACAAATAAACATTTTTTAATTGAAAACAAGCATTATACGTGGACTACTGCTGTTTTGTGTTCAATATTACACTTATACGCAGCCAGTTTGAGGTGGTAAAGGAACACACAGTTCAGACGTTCTGCAATCGATATTTATTCTCCAAGGGATTGATTAAATGGGGGTTTATATCCCAGTCAAAAATAGTTCTCTTATATCTAGACGTTACCAGCTTGAGCTGAAGTGACAGAAAGCTTTACCTTTGCAGTGCGCTCAGGGCAATATGCAGGGAGGGTTCTTTTCGTGCCACGCCTGCTCGGTTTTTAAGGTCTATTCCAGAGAGGACCCTTTGACTTTCATTTATAATGCGGTGTGCTCGGCCAAAGAGCAGTCGGACTTCATTTTTTTTAAGTTTTGCCAAACCCCTGTGGGGGTTCGAATCCACGACTTTGAACATACGGAGCGAGCACTCTACCGATTGAGGTACCGTATGGGGTGAAATCTGCAACGTAGTGAACTCTTTATCGACTAACTACATGTGTCGCAACTTTTTTTCAGCGTTATCAATTTTTAACAGCATTTTTGTTTCAAATCGGTTAGTTGGATAGATCAAGGGCCTACGCTCCGCGTTACTGGTTTACCTTTCCGAGGGATACCGCGACTTTCAATTCTGAATTCCGATGAGTGCTTTAGAAAGTGGAGATGAGTAATAAACTGACGAGCAGACATTTTTACTGCTATCGAACCGTTTATATCGGGGACTGTGGAGGAAACCGGAGTGTCCAAAGAAAATCACCGACCTTCGACAAGCGTAGTAACAAACTTATTCACACTAGGATCTGTCCGAGTTGAATTCAAGCATAGGCGATGAGAGGTACCCGTGCTGTGGCCTGTTAGTGCGACTTAGACCCCTGGGCCACCGTGGTCCCATGGGACTGGAACTTTTTGTTATCTTACCTTGTGATAGACCTTCTACCGCTGCGGCCGACACCACATGGACCAATAAAAGTAGAATTAACAAATATCTGATCATTGCTGAACAAATTGAAACAACCAACAACACACAAAAGATAAATGATAACTGATATCAAAAACTACTTGTTAGGACAAAATATTTAATTAATACTTATAGGAGATTTTTTGTCAAGTATATACTTGAAAATACTTAAAGTGTGAGGTCAAGTGCAGATGCTTGTGTTGAGGTCAAGTGCATGTTTTTGGTATAGGTAAATAACTTTGACCTGTCCGTTTGACATTTAATTTGAATATTTATTGTGGACGAGTACATTTATGTTTAGGAACCACGTGTGGTCTTTAATACATAATGCGAACACTAATAATGTAATTTGAGTACATATAATTAATAGTAAATCCTGCTACTACCAATTTATTGGGTGAATCCTTATATATGAATATTCCTAAAGAAACGTCAAGTGAACAGGTCAATATTGTTTGCCTATAATAACTTATAGGTTATTGGCTTTGTGTGGTAAATAATGTCGACTGTAGCTATATATTTGTTAATGTTATATTAGAAAATAAAATAAGATTACGAGCAATGGAAAGCATTTGAAATCTTTTTAAATGCCATATTGAATAATTATGTGCTGGTCCTGCGCCTTCAGAGGGCACGGGGTAGGGGTGGGGATATCGAGACCTGATCCGTTACTTGACACCCTAAAGCAATGTACCAAACATTAAATGAATATTTACAACAATGACAAACTTAGTATTAATGTTCCAATGTCCAAAAACTATAACTCGTCGTATCGACCAGTGGTCCGAAACAAATTTAACATCCCCAATCTCTGTGACCTCGGAAGGCTCAGAAGCAGCAAATTTGCCCTCACTATTTGAACAATTCAGGTGTATCTTATTTTTTTCTCAACAAATATATATCTTATGTCTTCAGAACATTATCAAGACATAGTATTGTTTCTGCGAAAACCTTTGCATAAAATGACAGGCAGTGACCTGACAGTTTGACCTTTGATTTAAATATTCAATATGAACCAGTGCATTTGTTTATAGGAAAAACAAGAGGTCGTTTCACTTACATCATTTGAAACATGCACCATGTACAAGTGTATATATTACCTGCGAACCCAAGTTCCGAACAGCGGCCAACATTCGTATCTCTCTTTTTTTTCGCGACATACGGAGGGGGTGGGCGCTGTTTCGGAGCTTGCTGCGAACCCTAACACTATCTGTGTAATAGATTCATCATCATTAATCTGTACATTACTAAGGTAAGGTCAAGCAGACAGGTGAATGCTGTTTGACTACACAATGTACCTTTGATACCGAGGTCGATGTCAGGCACTTCTCTGTAGGCGTTGTTCTATTACCAGAATCACTAAGGGGCAAAGTGCTCGCTCTGTATATGAAAAATCCTGGTTTCGGACCCATACCGGAGTCTGGCCAAGAATTGAATCTAAGTAACCAAGCACTTGGCCCGATGTCCCTTGTTTCGACAGGCGTGTGGCCTGCCTTGACACGTTAAAGAATCCTATCTGCACATTACTCTGAGTGCACTGCAAAGGTACAAATTTCTGCCACTTCCCCTTTCGCTGGTGACGTTTCGATATAAGTCAATTTTTTTACTGGGACGTAAAACCCAATTTATTCCATCAATCTATTACCTTTCATGTTTTTTTTTCAGAACAGATTTTTGACATGTTGATTGGTTTGATTGACATTCAATAATATTTCTCTTATATTGGGACGTCACTAGCTAAAGGTAAAGTGACGTAAGTTTTGACTTTTGCGATGCGTTCAAGGCAATGTACAGAGTGGGTTCATTAGCCAGCAACGGGACTTGTATTTTCAGGTATCTTCCAAAGGACCCAGATACCTTTATGTCAAAGCCTGCGTGTTTGACGAGATATCATCACTGCCTGTTTTCAAGTCTTGGTCAGATTCGGCCAGGGTTTGAACCCGACTTCCCACATACGGATAAAAAAACATCATCAACTGAGTTACCGTTCTGGCTGTATGAATTGTACACGGAATTATGTCATAATTGCTTCTCAAACAAGAAAGTATGATGTTTTGTTGTCGTCAACTTGTGCGTATAATGTTAAACCGGAGATATGTATTTGAGGTTTTATTCAGCCTCAAATTGTGAATTGCAAATGACAAATTTTTTTAGAATACATAGCAATCTGTTTCCAATGCATTTTATTATTGAGCGAAATATTTTCAATTTATAACGGAATACATTAAGTCTTGGTTTATTTATTTTTGTCGATATTTTTACAAAGGACAGGGGCGTAGCTGGGGTGTTTATGATGTGGACGCCTAAAGAGGGCAGGGGGTTTGGGGGCCGCCCTGATGCGAATTTTCGGCCCTTCAGGGCGCTATTTATCAGAATTTATCCTTGTAATTTTATGCTATGCTGTGGTAGTTTTTGTCGTTTTTTTGAGGACTGGTTCATTCTTAAACCTGAAGACGAGGTACAAGGGGATCTGATGTTGTATGGCATAAGCACTACGAAAACAACACACTCACTAATTGAGAAAGTCAAGTTAAAATGGGAGTTCAATTAATATAGTGGTGAGGTTAAACGGAGGTGTAAATATATTGCGTTAATACATAATGAAACGTGACGAATGGCTAGTAGAAGTTCTTTAATGTAATTGTTAACAGGCATTCGAATCTTGTGTATCTGGATTCTGCTGTTGAGCCGCTAGACTAACTGCGCTCGAGTTATCGGCTTTTGAAGCCGAGAACAAATCAGATAGTTTCAATTGTTTTGCCATGCCGGTAAAGTCAAGACAACACCGGAACCGCACCTCAGAGGCTATCGAAGTCAGGTATAAACCGAATTCGTATATAACATTTCCGGTGAAGACCAACGGTTTGGTATAAGAAATATATTATATTCTCTCTCTCTCTCTCTCTCTCTTTTTTTTTTTTTTTTTTTTTTTTTTGCGAAAACGATGTGGACGTTTTTGCGTACAAACGTACGCCTGGCTACGCCCCTGAAGGATCTAGGCGCATTCCATGTCTTAAATATTTACATATTTAGCTTGTTCTTTACATGTAACTTAAGTGTACTGCCAAAATAATTGTACCAAAAGTACATTCAGTCTGCAACGATTTACTCACGCATATTGACTAAATGTGATTGTACGTTCTAGTCAAGAATTTGTAACTTACATCAAGATGTAACAAGCTATGGGTGAAGTGGCAGAAATATTTACTTTTGCAGTGCGTTTATGTAAATATTCAGGGAGATGTCTATAGCGGTGCTAAGCCTACTGTGACGTACACCACTGCGGTAGGTTAGTATAGTTGGTAGAGTGCTTGCTCCGTCAGTGGGAGGTCATTGGTTCGAACCCCGACCGGGTCTGACCCAAAACTTGAAAGCGGGTGGTGACTGTTCTTTCGCCAAGCACTCGGCATTACGAATTGAAAGTCACGGTTCTTTAGGATGGGAACTTAAAATAAACGAAGTCCCGTGTGACGGTAGGCTTGGCACGATAAAGAACCCTGCTGTTTAATGCCATAAGCGCAACGCACAGGCAAAATTTCTGCACCTTCGCCTATAGCTGGCGACGTCTAGATATAAGTGAAATATTCTTAAATGGGACGTAAAACACCATTACTCAGCTCAACTCCCACTACAGTGACGTAATTACAAAATACGTAATATTTTGTACGTAATTTGAAACATTTAAATTTTGTTCTGCCTTGAAAAATCTCAGCGTCCACAAACATGAACGAATTACAAAATCATAATCAAATATACCGAATGTCCGAATCACAATCCAGAAGCAACGTATATACTTCTACCAGGGAAGTGTGGTCAGGTGCTCCGGAAAGGTAAGCACCTCCTTTTAGCTATATACACCCGGTCACGTGTGTAATCAAAATTGTGTGAAAGGAACATGGAACTATGAGACATCAAATATACCTAGGGCAATCATCAAACTTATCAACAATTTTGGTGATGACGGCCGTAAAACGTTTTCAGGACCCTGATAAGTCTCCGGTTGCAATAAATTAATATGCGAGCAGCCTGCTCCGTTGTGCAAAGTCCCTGTAGTGGTAACAAGCTCTACCTTATAGAGTTTTGGTTGGGAAACAAAAACACAATAGGCAGGAGAAGCATGTATACTGCTGCATAGAAAGAGAAAGTTGACAATGGAAAAATTGAAGCCATCACGTTTGTCGGACAGTTTCAAATGTATCCTTTCATGGACGACATAATTTAGGTATAAGTATAAAATATGAAGCAGAACTTGGGGAATCAGTCGTGTCTTCTATTTCAAGCTCGCTAGGATAGATGATATTCACATAGTCTCCAAATTTAGGATTTTTAAGAGACAGAACGTCATTTAATATCTGTATGTGGAGTTGAATAATTTGGAGACAATCTTCTCTCCTGATTTAACAAAATTCAGCATAAATTCTGCTTCATGAGAATAAAGAAACAAATCAGCAAGCAATAGTGCACAGTTTATACCCATTGGTATATTGATTGTTTGCTGGAAAGTTTTAATACCAAACACAACAAATAGGTTGTCTATCATACACTCCAACATTTTGTTAATGATATCTTCAGAATATTTTTGTTTTGAATCCGTATGGTACTTGACAAAATAACCAGAACCCTGTTCAGCACATGATATTTGTATCTTGGCTTACCGTTTTAGTAAAAGAATGACAAGAGAAAAAAAATGTTTAAGGCTTTTTTTCAATTTAAAATAAGGGATAGTGGTGTAAAGCCATATAGAAAAATCAACATTAATGTTTTTCACACTTTTTACACGAAATTTTAGAAGCAAGATGTTCAAGTAATTAGAATTTTTAAGAATCAGCATTTGGTTGATACCAGATGAAGACTAGTTCTTCCCCTTGCCATAATTGTTTTATATGATATCCGTTGGTGACATGTTGTTTTTTATAAATAGACATATAAGGTACGTATGCACTAAACCACATATTTATAAGTGACATGAACTAATAATTTTTAACAAAAAAGTTATTTTGATCTAGATACTAGACACATAGAAATTTAAACACGGAGAAATAAAATTGACATGATGCCATATAGATGAATCGATAGCATAAACACACAGTCTAACCTATATTTACAGTGCACACAAGGGTCATGCTAAAATTGTTTTTATGGGCAGGTGACCCTTTTAAATACAAGTTCAAATTACATAAATAAAGAGAAATTCGAATATCATTCCAATGATCTTTATAAACAGGCGGCCTTTAAGGCAGATATAACTCTACAAGAAGTTATATGAATTAGAATCGCATAATCATGCATAGAATAATTACCCTTATTACGCTGCATAATCTATGGAGCGATTGTGGAGCGTAGATGGCATATATAAGATTAACTGGGGGGGGGGGGGTTATGCCTTACTCTGTAGGAAAGTTCCGTCATTGACTTTTCTCGGATGTTTATCTGAAGGTTTTGATGAAACGTGGTTGGTATAGACATCAACGATAGCACATGTCATGTGATACGGATATACCAGCCATAGGTGGCGCGATGTATTTCCATCCGGTTGGCATTAAAGACGAAGCTTCGTCATTCAAAATTTAAAATTGTATCTCGTTTTATTTGCACGTGAACTGCAAACCGGTATACATAACAAGTATATGTTATTTTAAAAAATAAAATAAGTGTTTAAAATAAGCGACAATAAATGTAATTTGTAGTATATTGACCAAAAGAGCAACTGAAAAAAAATGTTGGGGAGGTGGGAAAGAACAAAATGTGGCCGAGAATGGAATAAAGTAACGATGTATAGCGCTCCAGGCCCCAGGTTCGCAATCAACTAAGATTTTTCTTAACTTAAATTTGGCAGTTTTTAAACCTTAACAATTGTATTATCTTTTATTATATTGAGTTATTGAAGGTGCCGTTTTTTAAGATAATTTTAAGCTTATAACATTTGTATTCACTTTTGTGAAAAATGTTAATTGGCAGTTCCGAAAAATATCGTCAAAATGTGCTAAATTTAAGTTAAGAAAAATCTTAGGAATGGTTGTGAAACCAGGGCAAGTTAAGATTGTTGTACCTTTATCCGGCAAGTTCCGGGATGGTGGAGAAAGCCGGATGGAAGAGGCTACAATGAACAGCGGTGGATGACCTCGGATTAGAAACTAACTTATATCCGGCAAGTTCCGGGATGGTGGAGAGAGTCGAATGCAGTATGCTACAATGACACAGCGGTAGACGACATCGGATTTGAAATCCAACTTATATCCGGCAAGTTCCGGGATGGTGGAGAGAGTCGAATGCAGTATGCTACAATGACACAGCGGTAGACGACATCGGATTTGAAAGCTAACTTATACATTGTTATATCCGGCAAGATAAGGGATGACGGAGAGCGCCGGATGGAAAGGGCTGCAATGACACAACGGTGGCTGACCTCGGATTTGAACGCTAACCCCGTAAAACTAAAAATTCATACCATTTTTCTTTCTATCAAACCATTATAGCCCATTAGAGAAATTACTTGATACAACTATATAAGACGGAAATACATCTTATATAAGAATGCAATATGAATTGAAGTACTTGTGTATACTAGAGTCAACATTTAGAACTATAATAGTGTATTAGGACTATTTACACTGATTGACTTTGGCGACTTAAGTACTAGTCTAAGATTATTTTATCACCCGATCAAGATTATTTCACTTATATTGCGATTTCTCCAGCAGAATATTTCACCTATATCGTGATTTCATCAGTTATACAATGTAGTTAAAAGTTAAAGTTAAAGTCTGTCCCGAGCCATTAGGCCCATCAGGCCGGAGCTTATCCCGGTTTCCGTGGCGTTAAGCGACTGAGAGTATAAGACTCTCCCCTGAATGGGACGCCGGTCCATCGCGGGGTTAACCCCCAGCATGTTGCTGGTACTCATTTATTTTTCAGCTGAGTGAACTGGAACAACGTGAAATTAAGTGTCTTGCTCAAGGACACAACACATCGCCCGGTCCAGCGATCGAACCCACGAACTTCGAATCATGAGTCCAACGCCTTAACCACTAGGCCACGCGCTTCCACATACAATGTAGTTAAAGTAGCGGAAATTTTGACATTTTGCGCTCAAGGTAATGTGTATAGGGAGGGTTCTTTACCATGTCACGCCTTCGTACCGTGAAACTGGCATTGTTTCTTCCAAGGGATCCCGGCTTTCGGTTCCAAATACCGAATGCTTGGCGAAAGAACAGTCACTTCTCAGGCCCGGCGTGGGTTCGAACCCCTAGCTCCTACAAACGACAGAGCGAACAGCTCTGCCAACTGATCTACTGAACAAAGCACATAATAGGATTGTGTTTTATTTAAAATTGTATTACATATACCAGACCCCGGTTTCACAATCATTCCTTAACTTAAGAATTTCCTTATCCTAATTTCTTTATTTTCGTCCTTAGCTAAGAATTTCCTTAAATCGCGTTTCACAATGTTTCCTTAAATTTTCCTTAAATATTTAAGGAAAATCTTAACTAAGGAAATTTTTTCAAGCACACGAGCGGCCTCTTTGGAAATCTTTTGCGTTTAAAACATAAAAAGTATTATAAAAACCTGCTTCTTCATCTTGGATTCGGATTTTCCTCGATTATTTTTAGCACCACTGTTAAGTGTTAGGAATACGTTTACGAGGTATACAATCTTGAATAATAAAAGTCTACAATTATGTTTACACAAACAGTCCTAAATGTAATAAAATAAAGGTTCAGTGGAGATTATAAATAATATTATTTATGATTATAAATAATATTATTTATGATTATAAATAATATTATTTATATAAAAAATATATTATATAAATAAATAAAATATTTTTTAAAGAAATCCCTTGTAGAATAAAATACAGAATGAGGGAGAATTTTTCGGCAATTGTAAAGGTCCGGTAGAAATAAAAGAGGAAGGCCGAAATTACCATGCAATAAACAATCTGTGAATAGTGTAAGCTGCATACTCAGTAATTTTTATCATTTATTTTTTATGATCTGTTATTGCTTTTTAGATCATACAGACGTATAACAAATTAACTGCGATTGTTTTTTTTTTTTTTAGCTCAGGTGAGCTATTGCGGTCACTCCCCGACCGTCATGCGTTGTTTGCCATGTGTCGTGCGTTTTCCGTCGTGTGTAAACTTTACATTTTAATCTTCTCCAAAACTACTGGACCATTTTGATGATATAAGTCAGCTATCATGCTTTCGAAATTGCACAGATGAAGGGGTATGCCCTCCTGGGGCCCTGCACAAGTCTCAGCTGTGGGACCCAAAAATGGAAAATGACAAGGCACTTAAGGGGGAAATTGCTGAAATTAGTGATATCAGTCAGTCAATATATCTGAAAAAACTTCATGTTATAACATTTTGTATAGGCAAGTATATTGAGGGTCTTACATGAGTGGTTATGTAATATTAAATACATTAAATGAGTTAAATAGTTTTTATGCAACGAGACTAATGAATTCATAATATTACATAAACTCGAGTGTAAGAATCTATTTAAGATATAATCCAGGAAAAACAAGGTTTTTTTTTTCTCGTGAAAATACGATCCGTTCCCTCTATAAGAAAAGGACCAATTGACCGCAATTCAGAGAAGTCACGTAAACGTGTCACACACGCCCGAAGATTACAGCTAACATTTTATGGATATGATATGTCAAAAACATAATGTTGACTTATCCATAATAAATAAAAAAATAAATAAAAATCGACGTATTGGAATGTAACCAAGGTTGCGTAAACGATTTCGCACTTTTTTAAATTAGATTTATTTATTTATTTATTTTTGCTGTTTATAAATATACTGCATGTAGACTTTAGATATGTTATATAAAGCATTCTCAAGACATAATTAATTTGCAAATATTCTTATTATTGGTCCCAACTCCTGAAAATTTGGATTTTTTTCTGTAATTAATTGGACGTTTAATTTCTGGATGCGATAAGGGCAATACCTGCTCAGGTGAGCGTTTAAGGCCCATTGACCTCCTTTTTCACTTAGATATACAGAGATCTACAGGTGAAAGCCGGTGAAAAAATCACGCTTGTTCAATTCATCTAGTAATGAAAGCCGGCGAAAAACTTTCTCTTTTCTCCTCCTCGGCGTTTAAAGGCAGTGTGATCAATAATATATAATAAATATTTGTCCCAGGCGTCTAAAAACACGCCATTTTGTTTTCCTACGGAGATTTCCTTAAATATTTAAGGAAATGATTTTGCATCCTTAAATATTTAAGGAAAAAATCTTAAGTTAAGGAAACATTTAAGTAAGGAAAATATTGTGAAACGCTTTTTTCCTTAACTTTAGGAAAAATCTTAAATTTAAGGAAAAAACATAAGTTAAGGAAATTCTTAAGTTAAGGAATGATTGTGAAACCGGGGCCAGGCCCCGGTTTCACAATCATTCCTTAACTTAAGAATTTCCTTATCCTAATTTCTATATTTTCGTCCTTAGCTAAGAATTTCCTTTAATCGCGTTTCACAATGTTTCCTTAAATTTTCCTAAAATATTTAAGGAAAATCTTAACTAAGGAAATTTTTTCAAGCATACGAGCGGCCTCTTTGGAAATCTTTTGCGTTTAAAACATAAAAAGTATTATAAAAACCTGCTTCTTCATCTTGGATTCGGAATTTCCTCGATTATTTTCGAGCACCACTGTTAAGTGTTAGGAATACGTTTTCGAGGTATACAATCTTGAATAATAAAGGTCTACAATTATGTTTACTCAAACAGTCCTAAAAGTAATAAAATAAAGGTTCAGTGGAGAATGATTATAAATAATATTATTTATATAAAAAATATATTATATAAATAAATAAAATATTTTTTAAAGAAAGGCTAACTGGGCGAAATCCCTTGTAGAATAAAATACAGAATGAGGGAGAATTTTTCGGCAATTGTAAAGGTCCGGTAGAAACAAAAGAGGAAGGTCGAAATTACCATGCGATGAACAATCTGTGAATAGTGTAAGCTGCATACTCAGTATTTTTTATCATTTATTTTTTATGATCTGTTATTGCTTTTTAGATCATACAGACGTATAACAAATTAACTGCGATTGTTTTTTTTTAGCTCAAGTGAGCTATTGCGGTCACTCCTAGTCCGTCATGCGTTGTTTGCCATGTGTCGTGCGTTTTCCGTCGTGTGTAAACTTTATATTTTAATCTTCTCCAAAACTACTGGACCCATTTGATGATATAAGTCAGCTATCATGTTTTCGAAATTGCACAGACGAAGGGGTATGCCCTCCTGGGGCCCTGCACAAGTCTCAGCTGTAGGACCCAAAAATGGAAAATGACAAGGCACTTAAGGGTGAATTTGCTGAAATTAGTGATATCAGTCAGTCAATATATTTGAAAAACTTCATGTTATAGCATTTTGTATAGGCAAGTATATTGAGGGTCTTACATGAGTGGTTATGTAATATTAAATACATTAAATGAGTTAAATAATTTTTATGCAACGAAACTAATGAATTCTTAATATTACATAAACTCGAGTGTATTTATTTAAGATATAATCCAGGAAAAACAGGGTTTTTTTCGGCTCGTGAAAATACAATCCGTTTCCTCTATAAGAAAAGGACCAATTGACCGCAATTCAGAGAAGTCACGTAAACGTGTCACATACGCCCGAAGAGTACAGCTAACATTTTATGGATATGATATGTCAAAACATAATGTTGACTTATCCATAATAAATAAATAAATAAATAAATAAAAATCGACGTATTGGAATGTTACCAAGGTTGCGTAAACGATTTCGCACTTTTTTTAAATTAGATTTATTCATTCATTTATTTATTTATTTATTTATTTATTTATTTATTTATTTATTTATTTATTTTTGCTGTTTATAAATATATTGCATGTAGACTTGAGATATGTTATATAAAGCATTCTCAAGACATAATTAATTTGCAAATATTCTTATTATTGATCCCAACTCCTGAAAATTTGGAATTTTTCTGTAATTAATTGGCCGTTTAATATCTGGATGTGATAAGGGCAATACCTGCTCAGGTGAGCGTTTAAGGCCCATTGACCTCCTTTTTCACTTAGATATACAGAGATCTACAGGTGAAAGCCGGTGAAGAAATCACGCTTGTTTAATTCATCTAGTAATGAAAGCCGGCGAAAAACTTTCTCTTTTCTCCTCCTCGGCGTTTAAAGGCAATATGATCAGTAATATATAATAAATATTTGTCTCAGGCGTCTGAAAACACTCCATTTTGTTTTCCTACGGAGATTTCCTTAAATATTTAAGGAAATGATTTTGCATTCTTAAATATTTAAGGAAAAAATCTTAAGTTAAGGAAAAATTTAAGTAAGGAAAATATTGTGAAACGCTTTTTTCCTTAACTTTAGGAAAAATCTTAAATTTAAGGAAAAAACATAAGTTAAGGAAATTCTTAAGTTAAGGAATGATTGTGAAACCGGGGCCAGTGTATATACATTTTAAACAGAAATGATGCTTAAAAATTGAATTAAAATTGAAATTAAATGCAAATTTTTAAAAGTCATATTCACTATAAAACGTGAAAGTATTTTAATTCACATTTTATAGAAAACAACATAGACCTGTCCTTGACATTTATCATGGTTCAGCACAGCACAGTTATGTATATAGGACGTAAGTAATTAATACGTCTACATCATGAAGAAAATCACTTATTACTGAGTGTAGAATCAATGTCCGATTTGGTCGAGTGGTTAAGAAAGTACAGAAAATATTAACCTAAAAATAAACTTACGTGTTGTAGGAGTTATATCGTGCATTATGAATGTGAGTGAGTGAGTAATGGTGTTTTACGTCCCAGTCAAGAATATTTCACTTATATCGAGACGTCGCCAGCTATAGGCGAAGGTGCAGAAATTTTGCCTGTGCGTTGCGCTGATGGCGTTATACAGCAGGGTTCTTTAGCGTGCCAAGCCCATTGTGACACGGGACCTCGTTTATTTTAAGTTCCCATCCGAAAGAACCGTGACTTTCATTCCGTAATGCCGAGTGCTTGGCGAAAGAACAGTCACTACCCACTTTCAAGTCTTGGGTCAGACCCGGCCGGGGTTCGAACCCACGACCTGCCACTTACGGAACGAGCACTCTACCAACTGAGCTACCACAGTGGTTCATTATGAATGTATTGGCCGTAAATCACAACACTACTCATGTATCATGGCGATCCTACTATACGAATATTCTTAAGGGTAATGTAAGGTTCGAACCCACGACCTCCCACCTACGGAGCGAGCACTCTATCAACTGAGCTACCGCAGTGGTTCATAATGAATGTATTGACCGTAAATCCCAACACTACTCATGTATCATGGCGATCCTACTATACGAATATTCTTAAGGGTAATGTAAGTAGGAAAATTCAAGTAAAAACCGTTTGGTTGAAATGCGCGAAAGAGGGATATAATTATGAAATTACCTACACAAGTGTGAAGATTTATCAATAAAAATAAAGTAGGAATTGATAATTTAAGAGTTTATAAAATATTTGTTGCATTTTTTAAAGAAAATTGTGCAAAAATACACGTGTTGGGGAAAAAAGCTTACACCTTGTATAACTAATTAACTTTAAAAAATGAAAAGATATTAAGATAGTCAACATCAGAGAGCAGTGCAAAGAGGGCAGAGTTTGTTAAAGAAATACGAGGTTTTTGAAAACTCGACAATTTACGGTGGAGGTTTTCTATGATTTGTTTTCCTTTTAAAAATGCGTGTACCAGGGGTGATAGTTCATATTCTAAGGCTACAACGATCCAAGGTAAGATTATAAAACCCAAGTTTGAATATTAATTTATTATTGTTGAGGCATATTCAGCTTTATATAGTTCAACATTGTTGAAACCAAACAATATTCACCTCAATTCAAATAGAACAGTATTGTGTGACGGTGCACTTTTAGTGACTTGTTGTATTTTGGATTATAAGTGACCTTAGAATATAAATATCACGCCTGGTACACGAATTTTTAAAAGGACAATAAATCGTAGATAACTTCAACGTAAATTGTCGATTTTTAAAAAAAAACAACCTCGTATTTCTTTAACAAACTCTGGCCCCATTGCACTGCTCTATGACGTGTATAATCCAAATAACGCTGGAGCTAGGTTGTCACCCTGTCAAACTACCGGGTCAATCGTGAACCAATCTGTGAGAGAATTATTAACACGCACAGAACTATTTTAAACTACAATACATAGATTTGACAGAACTACCGGGTCAATCGTGAACCAATCTGTGAGAGAATTATTAACACGCACAGAACTATTTTAAACTACAATACATAGATTTGACAGATCTGAAAATATTCCCTGATTTACCGGCACACAACAACTAATTAATAAAAAACCATGATTGATTAAATCAAAGGCCTTTGTGAAATCGATATAACAGATGTACGTTTCTTTATTCATCATTTTTCCGATTCCTTAGAATTATATATAACATATATACAAAACCAAACCAAAGTGATATAATGCGTCAAGTTTGACATGGCTGTTTGAACTTTATTTTGAATAGTAGGTTGGTCTAATAGACCGTGTGATATAGGTAAGACAGCATGTTTCATTACTTTAAACACCCAGTACCCAGTATTACTATCATCTATCCTGATATAACAACTTTATATACGCGACCCCGAAATTATATAATGGATATGTCTATTTGAATTTTCAAATTAAATATCAGACTTGACGCACTATACCGACTGCTTGTCATTATTAGATTATTTTCCGTTTTTACGAAGCGACTGGCGGCTGAGCTCCAGATTGTTTCTTTCTCAGATCATCTGGGCTGATTTCACGACGCAATGCTTGCATAAAGGATTCTGGATCAAAATAAACATCTAATGAGCATATCTTAAGATTCTCATTAACTTCCGCTATCAGGAACCCAAACATTTCTAAAGTCTCCCCTTTGCCTTTTTCACCTTCAAATTGTCCTTCAAACACACCCCAGTGTCGCCAAGAAAAGGCAACTCTTGGCGGCGGTGAAAACACTTTCAGGACTTCCCATGGAAACCCTCGTGGAAAAGCATTTCTGAACAATTCATGAGAGCTTTCAAAAGTGTGGTTTTTGGCATCATACAACTTTTTGTCACATGCATCCATTAATACATTGTAGTTTCCGACTTCCATGTTCTTTTTCAGATCAAACTTACATCCACCATTTGCAGATATCATGTATCTAAACAAAGAAACAAAATGTAGATTATTAAAGGAATATGATACAATGGAAAACATTTGTAAATTGTAAAAATTAATCTGGTATGATATGTTGTTTTATTTATTGAGTTATGTCCTTGGATTTAGGACAGAAACTAAAGTCTCTACATACTTAAATATACTCTTCCGGAGCACCCAACCTCACGTCTCTGGTGGAAGTTCACGTGTCTAACCTAACTCCTTAGTTCCAAAGTTCTGGATTGTGATTCGGACATGGATTAGTATGTTTGTTTTTATTATATGTATACTACAGTACACATAATACAACAAATGGTAATACACAAGATATTAATAATTACCTAACAATAGAAATACTTTAAAAAATAAAAGAAAAAATGTTTTAAGAAATATTTGTTTATCAATTATAAAATTTGGAACTTTTAAAAATACTGATGTATTAGAATCGCCATATCAGAGTAAATTAAGAGTAACAGTATGATTTTTTAACAAAGTTAGAAGATCAATCTTAAAATATACATACTTGTCAGGGTCTACAGTTGTCCAGTCTTTTTGAAGAACTTTATGACTTGACTCCATTTCCCAGGTTTTAACTAAATTCTCCACAATTAGTTCCAAACTGCCTTGTGCATGATTTTGAGTTTTTCCCTTGAAGTACGCCAGGTTTGCTAAAGTATAGTTTGGTTTCGTCATTCTCCATTTAATGTTTGGATCGTCTAAATTTCCCCTGTCTGGCTCAATGAACTTGTAATCTTTCTTCATTCGTTCTATCTCTTTCTTCGCTTCAGATATTTGTTCCTTTGTATGCTGTGCCTCTGGAAATAAACTTGACATTGTTGTTTTTCTGCAACAGAATAAAATAATTTGATGTTAGACTATAAATATGTCAAATCAGAGGGCTTATATGCCTACCAATAATGCGGTATTCATGCAAAGTGCACAACCTGTATTCATTTGAATGTAAGAATTAACTTTTGTTCGGTATGTACGGAAATCGTAGTTTGCAAAACAATTAATAATTAATCAATGTAAACAACAATAAAATGTGAGCATTAATTTATTATCAGGTAGGTCGTTGTCCTTTGTCCACAGGTCATCTGATTGAATTTGCCATATTAGCTATATTGGTATTGACAGTGTTAACATGCAGTTAGTATAATGTTTTAATAACGTAGCCCAGACTGGTTTTCGACATTCCCAGAGACCAGAGACCATGTCTATGAGCAAGTGGCTCTAACAATGCCTGAAAATGATAAAACTTAATTATTTCCCGATAGATCGAAAAAAATTAAGGCAATGCTTAAACATATCCACAACGGCAATTAAAATCATAAACACGCATAATATTACTTAAAATTGCGATTTGGACATCATAATGTCACGATAAGACAGAGACGTATATTTCCAGTTATATATGTCCCCTGGCTACGGCATGCACAGCTCAAACAAAACCATATTTTGGAAAACTAATTTAGAACGAAGCGTATTACATGTGTCACAAATTGATTTCGGAATTTCGAAATATATTTCGTATTTTGACAATAGTTAATTGAAATTTTCGGAGTAGTTGAATCGTTTATTTGTAAATACGAATTAATTATTGCGAAGATATGGCATTATATTTTAATTTTATGTATTTTTCTAATATCACCGTTTTCAGATTATTTATGATAACAAACATTGGTCAGGTGATCAATAGAAAAGATAACGTAGTCGGCGGTTGTTAATGGTTACGAGCTCATTACGTCAGTGTCGTCATTTAATTTAATTTGTATTAATGCACCGTATGATGGTGGCAAATTGATTGTAAAGTTTTGAAAACATTTAATTGTCATTCAAATTATTAATATTATTGCAAAGTTATTTATAAATTAAATTATATTGTTTTGGTTTATCATTTTTAACCCCAAAACCGGTGTATAAACTACATAACTCCGCGAAGCTGGTTATACAAAAGTTTACACACCGGTTTAGGGGGTTAAAATGATAAAAAAAAAAAAAAAAAAAAAAATCAAATTTTTACTTAAACAACTGGAAGAACCTTAGTGAATGAACTCACATACTCCTCGGTCCCGCATATCGAACAGAGCGCAAGGGCTGTCATTATCGTAAAACCCGTGAAAAATCAGCGAAGCAGAACAAAACGTGAAGTTGATATGTAGATTCACATACCAAAATTCAATAGCTGCAAAATGAAAAAAAACAAACTAATATTCTTGCAAAATAATGACGAAATACCATAATCTCCAAACAACTCCACAGAGCGAAAAAAATAAGGTAAACCTGATCTGTACCTCGTTGTGGTAGACTCACAAAACAAAATCAGTGTCATATCTGCAAGCACTACACTTACCTATAGCTGGTGACGTCTCTATGTAAGTAAATATATTTGACTAAAACCCTATTCATTCAATCAATCAATCAATCAATCAATCAATTGTTAGCAATGTATTATTTCTTACTGAGTTAATTTAAATACATGTACCTATGTAACATTGTGCATATAACCATGACTTAACTTGTACATATGTGACTTCAGGAAGTTTCACTGGAGGAAATGACAGGGCTTCCCATCTTTGAGGTCGCTATCGCAAATCCCTGCTAGTCATCATTCACAAATGAATATTTATTAGTATTTTATCTACATTGTTAATTTTTTAATAAAGCACTGTAGGTGTTTAGTTCTTGGACGCCAAAATTTGACAATTGAATTTACATTTGTAGTGTTTTTATAAAGATACTAATCCAAATCAGCAAGCAATGTTGCCCAGTTTGTTCTCATTGGTATACCAATTGTTTGTTAGAAAATTATATTGCCAAACAAAACAATAACTATTAGAACAATATATGTTGAAAAAACTTCAAAATTTTTATAGATTTTGTTGGAATACGTATGGTACTTGACGAATTAACCATATAAAAGCGGTATAGACATCAAAGGAAAAGAACTCTGGTAAGCAAACATCTTATAGTGCAGCGGTTACTATTGTTTTATGCAATGTATTCATGCTATCAAACAGAATGATGTACATGTACTAATTACATACTTCATACTAGCGTGACAAATACCGTCTGTCGATTAATACCAAAACAAACATACTAATTTATGTCTAAATCACAATCCAGAAGCAAACTGTAGAACTTTGGAGCTGACAAGTTAGGTTAGACACGTGAGCTTCTACCAGGAAAGTGAGGCCAGGTGCTCCAAAAGGGTAAGCACCTCCTGTTTAGCTAGCTACACCCGCCATGTGTGTAATCAAAATTGAGATAAAGGAACATGGAACTATGGAGTATCAAATATATAGTAGAACTGCGATATCTCAAAGTCCAGGGGATTTTGGCTAAATGTTCGAATCTACGGGGATTTGGGCGACCGAAATCGAGACGAGATCCGAGTTTCAGACCCTCATGTTCATCGACAGTAAAACACATTGTAAAAATTGAAATAAGAAAATGAAATCTCTCTTTAAATATAATTTTCATTATCCGGAATGACATCTCGATAATGATTTCAAAATTCAATTTAATAATTGAAATAATTTAATAATATTTAATAACTTAATCCCGTGACCGGGGGTTTGACCCACCACCTCTTACATACCAAGAGATCACTTTATGAAATGACTAACCGTATTGGTAGTAGTGAATGGTTAAGAAGAGAGGAATAACAACATAGGTATGGTTACGTCAAATAATGTAATAATTACACACGTAGCGGGTGTAGATAGCTAAATAGGAGTTGCCTTCCCTTCCGGGACACCCGGCATCACCTCAGTTCAAAATTTTTTACTTCGCTTCTGGATTGTGATTCTGACATGGATTAGTATGTTTGTTGTTGATTTATAAACTACATGATCTTTACAGTGCCATACGTACTTTGTGTACTTGAGTAGCCGATCTTAAATCAACTATGATATATTGAATATAAAAGTATGTCCGACATTTATAGTCATTTAAGGGTACATAGTCTGTACTTTTAAAAGCTAAATTGAGTGTATATTAAATGTACATAAAGATTATAATGAATTTCTATGGGTAAATTTTACTTTATATAGATATACGAAAGCTTATGTTAAAGACGCAGTTAAAAAAACATTTTACATTGCTTTTTAAAATCTGTGATGCAGAACATTGCTTTTTAAAATCTATGATGCAGAAAACACTCAATTAAAGTATTTATCAAATGTAAATATAAAGATCCATTCTGTAGATGATAGTTACATATGGCGAGGTTCAAACTTTTTATTTTCAAAACCTGAAATAATCTTTTTGTTAAATATAATACCAGTTTTGATTTACAAAACTAGACGGCAGTGTAGGAATGCAATTCCTCATCAGTAGTGCTTGGACCAAAATTGTGAAACTAAATGTAAAATTAAAGCTCAGTTTACACTTAATGCTATGCGTGTCATGTATTGCAAAACAGACAGCGTAAATTGGAGGCACATGACACATATGACTTGTCAGATGAAAATAAAACTTGTTCTAATTCGTTATTTCAAACTGCTCAAACGTAAAATAAAAATATCACGCATGACAAGTCATAAATCATATATGCCATGACATACAGAGTTTACTTGTCTTAATAAGACAAACTAAATATCCCAATTGCAAATGCTTTGCTATATGTAAACATTGTAGCAATTTTGTCGTTTATTAGCCAATAACGCCAATTATAATAATAATTATTATTATTTTAAAATTATTTACTGCGTCATATTTTAAAATTATTTACTGCGTCAAATGAATGTATGGCCTGTGTTACCATTGTCACTTTGTGAAGTCAATTGTTGGAAATAATTCAGAAAAAAATATCTTCATTTGAAATTTCAGATTTGAGTGTGGCAGAATTTTCCTATTTAAGATTATTTCAATTTTCTTAAGGGTTGGTACTTGTAATGTGTCACTTTATTTCTTCGACTTTATTGTTTCTTAATTGTTTTGGTATATCCTTTGCTAGGTACATGTATTATTAATTTTATCTTTAGACTATCTAATGTTATATTTAACAAATGCATGCTTTTCTTTGTGAAATAGTTAGGTATAAGCACTACTGATCAAGAATTATATTCCGTATGATTGTCTATTTCTGCAAAAATAAAACATGTTTAGTAATTTCTAACTAAAATCCGTTGCAGAATAATGTTTTTGGTTTCCCCTTAGAGGTATTCTTTAACATAGAATACAACTAGAAACTGTTAAAGGTCACCGGTCACCAAATTTATCAATTTTGTATTTTGCATTCCAATGGGTAGAATAGTCAATATTGATGTGTCTGACGGTTTCCCACACCTTATATTTACCTGTAATACACTAAAACCTTACCTTAACGAACTGCTAATACTCGGTAGTTTCCGACACCGCTCGTAACTTTCCGGCGACCTAATTGATGACGTACATGGTGTTAAGCTGCTGAGAAAAGACACATTACCTATATATGTATCCATATTTAAAAGGTTTTAAAGTTTGATTTCAAGTCAAAATGATATATTTGGGGATAAGTTTGGCGATAATAAAATCACAATGACCGATGAACATGTTTTTTCCACAAATTTTAGAACAAATTAAAACCAGATTTACACAAGTCCTTCATGCAGCTTTCTAGTTGTTTTGAATGTATTCAGATAAAATATTACGAGATAAGTCAGGAAAATATGAGTGGTATAATCATTTAAGACAATTCTATTATGAATGAATTCAGTCTAATAAATAGATTTTAAACAATTTTAATTTTCAAAATTAATTTAATTCTGTAATTCAATCAGCTCACACATTCAAACAAAGACGTGTACAGGTGTATGTCTTGTTCAAATTAACCAATCTAATTTGACTTTAATTTATTCGATTTTCAGAATCCATCAAAAGTGACAAATAACATTTACCGGGTATATCATAAAGATAATCACACGTGTCAATTAATGTTGCATATTGTAAGGTAAACTCTGTTGATTACAGGTGGTAAATGTCTACTTCTAAACAGGATGTTTCCCAATGTACTGTAGCATATTGATAATCTCTTAATTGCTGGTATGTGAGGGTGTAAATAACACTTTGAACGATATAAATTTATTGTGAATAAAAGAAAGAAAGTTTCACTTGAGTTTTGAGTCCTTAGTTAGTCGAGCATAATCCCACTGGTATCACATTTTGATGACGTTTTTTCATCCCATTAAAATTAAGCGTAATAAAGTTATTATATGAATTATTTTTTTATTTTACCATGGAAACAATAATGATTATTATTATTATTATTAAACTTACTGCAAATAAGGAATAGGAAGCTATTGGATTTAAATAGTTTTCATATTTATGTAATATTGGGGTGAAATATTTTATTTGAGAGACAATAACAAATTAGTTTTTAAACCTTTATTTTGATAATTTAGTTGTACAAAAAACTACAGGTCTTGGACCCAGTTCTACCAGAAAACGTGTTTTTTTATTCATTACATGGTTAAAAATAATAATAATAATAATAATAATGATAATAATAATAATAAATCTTTGATTTTAATCTAAAAAGGAATTAAAAATTGGACAATTTCTAAAACAAATATGAATCAAAATTATTATTCCTTATGATAAATAAATAAAAATAAATACATAAATAAATAAATAACGTAAATAATTAATTAATTAATTAATTATCTAATTAATTAATCAGATCTGTAAAGATAATTAAAATGATATTAAATATTAATAAAAATTAATGTGAACAATATTTTAAATAAAAAACGGAAATTTGTGTCTTTTATTATTTGTTGTGATAAATAGATATAAATAAATAAATAAATAAACAAATAAATAAATAAATAACGTAATTAATTAAATAGTTAATTATTTAATTAATTAATCAGAGATAAGCAAAGATAATTAAAATGATATTAAATATTAATGAAAATTAATATGAACAATATTTTAAATAAAAAAACGGAAATTTGGGTTCTTTTATTATTTGTTGTGATAAATAGAAATAAATAAATAAATAAATAAATAAATAAATAAATAAATTTCAAAAAAATGTGAAATAATGTTTTGTAAAAATATTAGTAAATAGTATATCATACTTAGAGCAAACACAAATATAGTTTTTTTCTTGATTTATTTCTTATTATTATGTTTATTTTTTATTTATTTTTTCTGCTGAAGGAAACTGAAATACCCAATGCTAAAAAAAAATAAATATATATATAAAAACACTAGAAGTTATTTCCGATTAATCTGGGTAATAAATGCAGTTCACTATGCAAGCTTCATTTCCTAAATAGCTTGGATAACACCTTCTGCGTCACTTCCGGTTTTGTGCCCTTTTACTACCAAAGGGAGATAATACAGATTTTCAACAGTTTCAGGGCTTTAATTTACGCTGTAGAAAAGGACAGAAATGATTTAAAAATGTTATTTGTGGCTAAATCGACTTTTTATGATGTAATCTTTCGGAAAATAGTTCTAAAAAAAATTCGGTTTTTGGTGACCGGTGACCTTTAAGCGTCTGCCTATAGGTAGGTTTTGGGATTTGAAACGTGGAAAAAACCCAACAAATTTGCCATAGGCAACTATCATGTACATTGTCGTATATCACCTGTGTAACGATCTACAGTTCAGTGTCTTAAGATTGGTACATAGAAATATAAAACAGGTGTACAGTTTTTATTTCGTTAAAAAGAAACTAAAAATGATACAAAAAATGACCACATATATTTGACTTCCTTATTAAATTCCGGTTATTTCAGTATTTTTTGTAAAATTTTAGGACGTCGGGAAATTACTTCCATTTTAAGTTATAAATATAGCAGTTATTTCGGCACTATCTCTTAATATTCTTGTTTAATTTTGAAAAATGTGGCGAAAGACCATCAGTTATAGGCTGTTTTTTCACGCTAATTTAATTTTTTTCAAAAATGACCACATCTAAAGTGTTAGAGCACACTTTGATAAAGGTAAAAACATAAAAATCAAATGTTGGTTTTGACGGCAAATTACTTCCAATTTTATTTAAAAATAGGGGAATTTGTGAATATCTAGTGAAGAAATATCCAATATGGCCGACACCGCACCAAGTATAAAACACGCGATATGTTGTTTTATTTTCCCCACCAATTCCGGTACAAGTTACACCGACTTCCCCGTAAGTAAAAAACAGTAAAATAATAATAATAATAATAACCAAACAAAAGGTGATATAATTCTCGACCTTTGAATATACTATTAAAAGTTTTAAAAATTTAAAACTTAAAGACAGATTTGTCAGTCAGCTTCATAATTTTTCTGAATTTTTTCATATAAATATAAAAGTGAGGAGAACGAAAGTGAAATAATCTCTTAAGACAATAAAAATAATTATAAATGATTAATTCAGTCAAATAAGAAAAAAGTATATATTTTAATAATTTTAAAATTATAAAATTAATTTCATTAGGCCAGTAAGTCGGTCCATCAGTAGTATATCCATCCAAATTAATCTTATTAATTTGTTGGATTAATCTTATTGATTTGGTCAAATATATCTTTTCAAAATTACAGAAATAACATTTACCGGGTATCATAGAGACTTCATATCTAATGATTTATACACACACGTGTCAATCATTTTTTGCAAATTAGCCGGTAAGTTCTTTTGATTACAGGTGATAAAGGTCTCCTAATAAACAGGATGTTTATTGATAATCTTTTAATTACTGTAAGTGAGATCCCACTTTAAGCAATATTAATTTATTGTGAATTTATAGTAATCAGAAACTACCTATTGAAGTTTACCGTGGGAAGATTATACCAAAAAACCAAGACATCATGGATTATGTGAACTTTGTAAAAGTGATTTTATACATATTTGTTTTTTATTGCAATATGAATATCAGAAATTTTTTGATGCAAAAATGTATTCTATTGATATAAATAATACATTCTTTTTTCTAATAATGGCCCAAAATATAAGTTTTATTTATTTATTTATTTTGCATTTTACCAATTAAATATTTGTTAAATGAATTTGATAAGATAGTTGAACATTAGCATTGGGATGGATGGGTGCAGTGTATCATGAATAATCACATTTATTAAAATGTGTATTAGCATTTTTACTTATATTTGTATTGCGCACACATATAGTATTTTTTATACAATTTGATTCATGACTGGATCAAGTTACCGTTTTTGTGTAAATTAAAAGGATAAACGTTTAATATATATCCCATTGTTTTTGCCCAACAAACAGTATAAATTATCTTCTACTTCTAAATAACCATCTACTTTTTCTTTCTTTCAACTTGTATATTTTCCTCTTCATGTAAACATCTAACTTAATTTACTGTTTTGTTTGGAATATCTCTTAGAATCATTTTACCCTCACCAGTCCATTTTAATCTCATAATGACCATGTCGCGTTGTCAGTTACCCAGTGGTAAGTTATCGATCATAGCTCTTGGTAACGAGGTTTGTGAAATTTACCTGGAAGAGTTATTCCGCCTGATCATTATACAGGATTTTTGCAGTCGGGAAGTTAAAATTTATTCTTTTTTTTGTTCCTTTTTGAGGGACACATCAATCATGAAATGGTTTCATTTATTCTACATTTTTTTTTAAATTGCAGTTTGTTTTTTAACCATATTATATGGGCAGCCATCAGGGCAAAAATACAAAAGCTGAGAATTAATCAAATATTTTAAAAAATAACAATAAAAAATAAATCAATAATTAAAAAATTAAAATCACTAAACAAAATTCAAAAATCAATAATAAAAAAGCTGTGAATTAATCAAATATTTTAAAATAAAAATAAAAAATAAATCAATAATTAAAAAATTAAAATCACTAAACAAAATTCAAAAATCAATAATTCGAAAATTAAATCAATAACACAATTTCATAAATCAGCAATCAAGCCTCAAACCAACAATCAACTCTCAAATCAACATCAACATTAAATCAACAATCAAATCCAAACTCGCAAATCAAAACTCAATCAACAACCAAAATCGAGCGCGGCAGTTCTGCCGCACCAACGTTTTGATCAATATTTTTAAAAATACTTATTTTTAATTAAATTATGTTGAAACGTTTTATTTCACGTTTACTTTACAGTAATAACAATAATATACAATTATAGCACCAATTTGAGGTCAATTAAACATATATTGACCTCAAAATGGTGCTATAATTGTTTTATTATGAAATTGGAAAAAAAATAAAAAAAGGCAAAGCTATTAAAAATACTTTATAACATAATAAGACATTGAAAATTAACAACTTTTCAGCATACGGATATAATATCACTTCACTTTAAAAAAAAATGTAATTTATTGTAATATTTTGACATTTGAACAAACTATCTTTTTTTAGTTGACAATGACGCAAACTTTCCGCCCGGTTTGTTGTTACGATGTGTTGCCCTTCCAAATCTTCCTGCTATTTTGGAAGCACCATTAACCCGAGTAAATTAATCAGCTTCTTTTCAGATCTTACATAATCAAAATTGAATCCAAGGAAGATAAGCAATCACCGGTCAATAACACTTTTTCAATCAACTTTTTTGCACGTGACAGGTCATTACATTTGATCCCGTGACGACCTTTAGCCCAATAACATTGCATAAAAAATATCATTTTATAATAATATTTAATAACAAGAAAAAGTTATGTTTGTTTTACACAACAAACTAACTATTCTTTGTAAGGGAAAGTTTAAGAGTCTCAATTTTGTTTAAGACCGAGTTCAAAATATGTACATACATACATACATACATACATACATACATACATACATACATACATACATATATATATCACATAAGCCTCCTGTTTATTGATGGAATAAAACGGTGTAATATTTTTCGTATTACACAGGAACCCATGTAATATCACTTGATTGTGACGTAATCAGTTATCACGCTTCTGATTCACGTAGTGGTCGTGCCTAATGACGTCATATAAAAACTGTGTAAGTCTGTTGTTTATTTTTAGACTTTTGAAGACCTTCCGATTCTTTGAAAAATAACTTTGATGCATTCGGAAAAATATTATGATTTAAACTTACATACTGATTATGTCTTTTTTTCTAGGTGATTAATTTACTTTTACTATAACTAAATAGAACTATATTCTTACTTGCGCAGTTAATTTGGAGGTGATTTGTCTGACCTAGGTAGAAATCAGCTGTTTCTATAGATATATGGCATCAAATAATAATATGTACATGTATGTCATTATGCCTCGGTATTTTGAGTTATGTGATATATAGAATCTTAGACTCGTGAGGGTTTAATATGAAATTGATTAAACTCGTTCAATAATTAAATATGCCACTCCCCAAGGCTCGTGGCATATTTCATTATTAAACTCGTTTAATAAATTTTATATTAAACCCCTACTCGTCTAAGATCCTCTATATATAATGATAATAATAATAATAATACTTTAGACTGTTACACTATTCCAATTAAAAAGTATCATTTACATTTAAAAGCTTGTTATATAAAATTAAATACTCATCGTTGCTTTAGATGAATTTAGTAAAAATAAGTTTTGGTCCTTTTATTTTTATCATTTCAACATCTTTAAAATATTAATTTTCGTTTTTTCCTATTTTTGTCTGCGCACTACTGATAAGAAAGGTATTCTGGAGGGGTCGCATAGAATGATACTAAAATTAAAATTAGTGAAAATTATGCTCGTTTGAGGCTGAAACATTCGACTGGTGGCTTTCAATACTTACCTTTAAACATCTAATTACTTCTAAGGATTAATATCCATATTTTACAAATGACAGAAACCTCGTCGTGGACTTTTTTAATTGTAACAAAAGTCTTCAAATATATATCGTGCTCTTCCAATCAAAAAGATGCATTCCTATTCAGTACAGAGTTGTCGAAAGGTTTACAATAAACTTGACGAAAAGGAGTCAAAGCACAGCTTCCGAGTAGCTTATATTTGGAAACTAGTGCCAGAAAAACTGCCAAGGTACAGGAAACAGCTGCCAATAAGCTGTCAAGATATAGCCAAGGTGAACTGCCAATTCGTCACCAATTTGTTAGCAGTGTTTAGACGGGCCTGTACTGTAGATATTCAAATCCTTAAACTTTAAAATTAAATACCAAAAGTAAATATAACCGTCTTATCAAACTAATCTAAGGTGTTTCAAGGACCTGTATTTAGCCACAATACAGACCTGTCGAAAGTTTAACACTAGGTTAACCAATTAATACCGAATTGGGGTCATCTCGGCCCATTGATACTGGTATCATGGATTACTGTATCTGATGTTTTGTAAAAATAAAAATTGACATAGTGTTTTGTGTCATTTTTAGGTGATAAAGGAAGTGAAGCTCACAGAAATTCAACATAATTTCTTTGCAGATTATGTAATTTCATCGTGCTTCGGTGCAGTTTATCACTTCATAAACGACACAAAAAACTATGTCAATTCTTAAGTATTTCTTTCTAACAAATTAGTATTCAGTTTCGAACGAATTATTATTATTTTTTTTTGCCTTCTTCGCTGCCGTAAAATCATCAAATTTCATTTTTTTAAAATAATCTTCAAAAACTACTTTGAGAACATATCGTTATTCTTTTCTTTTGTACTCTGTCACGTTTTCAAATCCTGATGCAAGCATTGTACCATGCGTAATGTTATGTAATAAGTATATAATGTAAATTAAATTCGGGTATCTCCCTCTGTGGTATTGAGAGTAAAAAATCTTTGAGCTCTTTATATTGAAAAGACATGCGATTAATAAAATGAATAGATTCCTGGCGTGATATTACAAAAACGACTATATGCTGATGGTTCGAAGTGACCTTGCATATTATATTGGGTTTTTTGAACGACTTGATTTACATATTATGCAAGGGGTCATGCACGAATTGCATGAACATTTTAATGAGTTGAATAAATTTTATATTATATAAAAACGAATGTAAGGCAGTGTTTATTGCTTAATATAAGAATGATTAGTAAGTATCAGATCAGACTATTTTTGACATAATTCGATTTTCACTACAACGTGTTACCCAGGATATATTTGACGTCTAATATTTCCATATTCCTTTTATTCCGAATTTTTAATGCACACTTGGTCGATGTAGCTAAACAGAATATATTCACCCTTCCGGAGCAACCGGTTGTACTTTCATGGACACGTGTTAAGCGAATTTGGCATATTTAAAGTTTTTTCTTTGATTTGGGATTGTTGTTTGGTCATACATTGGAATGTTTGTTTTGGGTTTGTACATTATATAAAAATAGTGCAGAGACTGGACGGTTAAAGCGTTAACATTTAAACTGACCAACTTCAATTTCATAGAAGATTCACCGATGAATGTACACACAGTGTCATGACTCTGCAATGTTTAAACGCAGAGAACATAATTTGTGAAATCTGAACATTAAACTTAGGTTTAAGACAATCAAAATCAAACACATCAATCCATGTCTAACTTATAATTCCATAGCAAAGTAAAAACTTTGAAACAAACAAACTCAGTTAAACACGTGAGCATCCACTAGGGAAGTGAGACCGGCTGCTCCGCAAGGGAATGATTAGCATCTTCTGTTTAGCTAGCTGCACCAGTCAATATGAAATCACAAATACGAATAAAAAGAATATGGGACGATGCCACTGCATTGAGCGAGATAATCATAAATTAACCATTATTTTATCGTAATAATGTGGCATGTAAAAAATCAAATTTTCCCTAAGCATTAATTAAAATTTCGCTTAAGATATTAAAAATCGCAAATGAATATATTGTGTGATAGGCACTTAAAAACCCAAAACTAGTTTTTCTTAAAAATCTGGAAACTTTTTTTTTTTGAAAAAATAATATCAATTTTGAGGAATGAAGTGAATTCGCGGAAAAAATTTAAAACATTTGACTGGTAGCTTTCAATGCTACCTTTAAACAACTTATTACTTCTAAGGATTAATATCAAGATTTTACAAATGAAAGAATCTCGTCGTGGACTATTTTAATTGTAACAAAAGTCTTCAAATATATATTTTACTCTTCCAATAAAAAAGATGCACTCCAATTCAGTACAGAGTTGTCGAAAAGTTTACAATAAACTTGACGAAAAGGAGTCAAAGCACAGCTTCCGAGTAGCTTAGATTTGGACAACTAGTGCCAGTAAAACTGCCAAGGTACAGGAAACAGCTGCCAATAAGCTGTCAAGATATAGCCAAGGTGAACCGCCAATTCGTCACCAATTCGTTAGCAGTGTTTAGACGGGCCTGTACTGTAGATATTTAAATCCTTAAACTTTAAATTTAAATAACAAAAGTAAATATAACCGTCTTATCAAACCAATCTAAGGTGTTTCAAGGACCTGTATTTAGCCACAATACAGACCTGTCGAAAGTTTAACACTTCGCTAACCAATTAATACCGAATTGCGAGTCATCTCGGCCCATTGCTACTTGTACCTCGGCAGTTGCTATCTATCTCTCAGTAACAGTATTTTTTCGGGCACTAACTATCCCTATATCGATCACTCCACAGCAGAGCTTCGAATTGTTTTCATTAGCTAAGTGTTAATCTGTCGACTTTGTGACGGGTCTGTAGGTTACAGCTTTCTCTGTTATGTTTTATCTACTAAAATATCTAACCATAATATTTGAACTCGCTTACGTCATCTGAGTCATACGACGGTGTGGAAGGGGGAAATGAAAGAAATCGTTAGTGTTTCGTTTTTATGGATAAATAATTACAATTGCTTTGCTCTATGTAAACACTGAAGCAGTTTCGTCGTTTATTTGCCAATAACGCCAGTACAGAAGGTACAGATTTGCCAATAACGTCAGTAAAGAACGTCACTATTGTGACGTCAACAACAAGTAGCACAGTAATACGTCGGACGAAATAGAGACAGATTTTGACCTTTCTTTTTGAAAAACAAGACATGTGTTCTCGCCTCCTGGTTCTGTTTATATTGCGAGAACACATTGTTTACTTTAACCTTTTTTCACAAGTAAATTAAACAAATCGAGTAGCTATAAAACTTTAAACTTTAGAACTATTTTGTTTGTCTGAATAAATGCAGGCCCCGAAACAGCACATGTACAGCGGTCGAAAAGCATTGTTCAATTAGGTCACGATGAAACATCAACAATGTCCATTGCAACGTAAAATTCGGCTTTTGTGGATTACTGTATCTGATGTTTTGTTATAAAAATAAATTGTATAAAAATTGACATAGTGTTTTGTGTCATTTATGAGGTGATAAATGAAGTGAAGCTCACGGAAATTCAACATAATTTCTTTGCAGATTATGCAACTTAATCGTGCCTCCGTGCAGTTTATCACTTCATAAACGACACAAAACACTATGTCAATTCTGAAGTATTTCTTTCTAAAAAATTAGTATTTCGTTTCGAACGAATCATTATTTTCATTTTGCCTTCTTCGCTGCCGTAAAATCATCTTTAAAAACTACTTTGAGAACATATCATTATTCTTTTCTATTGTACATTTACATGTTTTCAAATCGTAATGCAAGCATTGCATATAGTGTCATTATATGTAAAACGTATATAATGTAAATTAAAATTCGGATACCGGCTTCTGTGTTATTTATCGAGTGTAATAAATCTTTGAGTTTTTTAGATTGAAAGGACATATGGTAATTAAAATGAATGGATTCCCGGCGTGATATTGAAAAAAAAACGACTATATACAGATGGTTTGAAGTGGCCTTGCATATTAAATTGGAGTTTTTGAACGACTTGATTTACATATTATGCAAAGGGTCATGCGCGAATCCTTGAACATTTTAATAAGTTTAATAAATTTTATATTATATAAAAACGAATGTAAAGCTGTGTTTATTATTTAATATAAGAATAATTAGTAAGTATCAGATCAGACTATTCTTGACATAATTCGAATTTCACTACAACGTGTTACCCAGGATATATTTGACGTCTAATATTTCCATATTCCTTTTATTCCGAATTTTTAATACACACTTGGTCGATGTAGCTAAACAGGATATGTTCACCCTTCCGGAGCAACCGGTCGCACTTTCATGGACACGTGTTAACCGAATTTGGCAAATTTAAAGATTTTTCTTTGCTTTGGGATTGTTGTTTGGTCATACATTGGTATGTTTGTTTTGGGTTTGTACATTATATACAAAAATAGTGCAGAGACTGGGTGGTTGAAGCATTAGCATTTGAACTGAAGGTGACCAACTTCAATTTCATAGAAGATTCATCGATGAATGTACACACAGTGTCATGACTCTGCAATGTTTAACCGCAGAGAACATAATTTGTGAAATCTGAACATTAAACTTTAAGACAATCAAAATCAAACACATCAATCCATGTCTAACTTATAATTCCATAGCAAAGTAAAAACTTTGCAACAAACAAACTCAGTTAAACACGTGAACATCCACTAGGGAAGTGAGACCGGTTGCTCCGCAAGGGAATTATAAGCGCCTTCTATTTAGCTAGCTGTACCAGTCAATATGAAATCACAAATAAGAATAAAAAGAATATTAAACATGTTTTTATCAACAAAAATTGTAGAATAATTATAATAATTTTGAATGTCATCTTGAATTATTATTCAAAATTTGAGTCATTGAAGCCTAGATGTACGTTCCGTAACACACGGGACGAATAAAAAACTGAACTGAATTTTTAGATGATATTTTGTCATAAAAAGAAGTAAAGGGTATAACTAATCATTAAAAAATTAATAAATACATTAAAAAATACCTTCTGTTCCTAGGTTCATCAGATGTAGATTATGTTCTAACCTCATTACATATCACCCATACTGCGTAAAAAAATTACCAGGGCATCAAGTTCAATGTGTTTTGACATAAAACAAGGTCAGACATGGCCAGACATTAAAAATAGATTGCATTAAAAAAATTATCAGAGCATCAATGGCAATGTCGTTTGAAATAAAACAAGGTCAGACATGGCGAGACATTTAAAAACACACGCACCAAAAAAAAAAAATAAAATAAAATAAAAAATAATAATAATTTTCGATTCATTCATTCATTCATTACTCTAATGAATATTTAATACAATATTTAATTAAATCAAATACAAATAAACAGAACCAAAAGGTATTGAACATAATAAAAAATTAACTGTATATATACAGTCACATTTTACATGTAACTTTGTAAGTCTATTTCATACAAAGGAAAACAACAGTGTTGTTTCAAGACAATTGAAAAGTAAGTGACTTCAAACATACAGTGCAGACCTGTCTAACGTTTAACAATAAATCAACGAAAAGAAATGAAAGCTCGGGTATCCAGTGGCGGAAAGATATGGATACCTAGAGTAAAGACCTGTCCAAAGTTTAATACTGAATCAACGAAAAGAAATGAAAACTCGGGTATCCGATATGGATACCTAGAGTAAAGACCTGTCTAACGTTTAACACTGAATCAACGAAAAGAAATGAAAGCTCGGGTATCCGATATGGATACCTAGAGTAAAGACCTGTCCAAAGTTTAATACTGATCAACGAAAAGAAGTGAAAGCTCGGGTATCCAGTGGCGGAGAGATATGGATACCTAGAGTAAAGACCTGTCCAAAGTTTAATACTGAATCAACGAAAAGAAATGAAAGCTCGGGTATCCAGTGGCGGAGAGATATGGATACCTAGAGTACAGACCTGTCCAGAGTTTAATACTGAATCAACGAAAAGAAATGAAAACTCGGGTATCCAGTGGGGAGAGATATGGATACCTAGAGTACAGACCTGTCCAAAGTTTAATAATGAGTCAACGAAAAGAACTTAATTTGACAGTTTTAGAGGTTTTATTTGCTTTTGGATTGTGGATCGACATGGATTGATATGTTTGTTTTTTTGTGATTACTTGCAAAATAACGCCACACTGTTATTTCCGTAATGTTTCTATTTAGAACTAAAAACATTTTGCAATCACTATAAGCTGAAATTCCCGATTGACAAAGATCACTCCCGTTCGTTGACAATCCGCTTCCATGACAATATGGAAATCTGTAATAATCCATTGTTATATTTTATCAATGTGGTAATAATCCAGAACACCGAAAATTCTGTATATATCCGGTATTACGCCTTTCTGTTTCATATTTAGACTTATATCTCAATTATGACGCCAACAAAAGGCTATATTCTAAACTTTATAACAAACGCGAGGACTTAAATTTTTCTAGTTTATTATGACTTATTTATTTCCCAATTAATACGCTATGGTAGAGCTTGTTTCCACTACGGGGACTTTGTACAACGAAGTAGGCTGCTTGCAAATAAGTTGTTGACTTGGGAATTTTGCAAGCCTAGGCTTATCAAGGCCCTCAAAAAGTTTTATGCCGTCATCACAATATTGTTGATAAGCTTGTTGTCTCTGTGTCCAGGATTGCCCTGGATATATTTGAAGTTCCATGTTCCTTTCACACAATTTTGTTTGCGGGTGCAGCTAACTAAAAAGTAGGTGTGAACCCTTCCTGAGTTCACGTGTCTAACTTAACTTGTCAGTTCCAAAGTATTTACTTTGCTTCTGGATCGTAATTCGGACATGGATTTATATGTCTCATGGCAAGACTACCGATTTGTAAGTGATAAAGGGTTAACACTGTTGGTACCAATGTCAGCCAGAACAAAGCTTTCCTGCCCTTATCACAGCATTTGTGGGACCCTTGATTGTAACATGTGTGCAGGCAAAATAACTAACATCGCTGACTTTGTTGCTAATCATCTTTATTGCAAACACTGTTTGGCGGACAAACAGAGTAAGAACTACAAAATTACGGGAAATAACAAATAAATCATTAATAATATCAATATAATAGACAAATTCGACATCAGCTGAAAAGGAGTATCAACAAGGCATTCAAAATTATCGCACATTACATAAATAACCAATATTTACAACTGCATAAACAACAGCGCAAAAGTAAACATGAAATATACTGACTGAAAATAAGTACAAATTAAACAGCGAATAATTCAAATCAACGAATAAACAAGCGTAAAAGCATATGATAACATAAGAACACATTAAAACATACCCTATGCGCACTTGTAAAGTTCTATAATTCTAAGTTTCTAAGTACAAATCTGTGTATTAAATCTGTGGGAAGAAAATTCCAATTCAGCGTTCAGTAACTTTTTCTAACAAAACACCCGGATGAAGAAAACTAAGTCACGAAGTTGGAAAACGGAACATCCCGGAAATACGAGAGGAGGCGCATAACACTCCCGGCCCGATTGCGCATAGCAATAACACTCAAATTTGATAATCACAAAATGTTTCAAAAGTTCAATCCAAGTTCTAGAAAATGTTCAAAATTCAGTCCATAAATTCTTAAAATTCACAGTCCGTAAGTTTTAAGTTCTCAATAAAGCATTAATTCACAGTTCATAAGTTCCAAGTTTTCACTAAAAGCTTAGTTAACAGTCGATAACAACACTCTGAAATCCACAAATAAGTCCCTGAATATTTGCATCCTGAATAATCACATCTGAGAAAACAGTAAGTCTCTAAAGTAATCTCACATATAAAGTCTCTAAAACTATCTCAAAAAAATAACAGTCTCTAATAGTAACTCAATATAACAGTATCTAAAGAATAACACACATAACAGTCTCTAAATCAATCACTGAACAGTAGCACTAGTTCCGAAATAGGTCGAATCACTGTGGTACATTCGGTTTTCTTGAATATCTTAACTTGTACCTTGCGAACAAGTCCATCATCACCTGGAAAAGTGTCAACAATCCTGCCAATAGGCCAAAAACGTCTGTAAACACTAGCGTCTTTCAATAAAACAACATCACCTATTTTCAAATTGTCCTCTGTCTGCTGCCACTTTTTACGAATTTGCAAGCTATTGGTAGGTATATTCCTTGTTGAACCTAGTCCAAAAAATGTTAGCCAAGTGTTGAACGGCTGCCCATTGGTGTCTATACATATCTTTAATGTCCAAATCGGCAAAAGGTTCATGTGGTTCTGCGGTTTCTGTGTTAACAGCATAGATGGACTCAATATCTCGGACAATCAGGATCTGAAGAAACTTGTACGATAGGTCTACTGTTCATAATAGCCATAACTTCATACATAAGAGTTACAAGGACATCATGGTGAGCGACTGTTCTTAGCGTCGAGCAGCATACCATCCAGTATACGACGAGCGATCCCGATCATTCTCTCCCAAACTCCACCCATGTGTGACGAATGAGGAGAGTTAAATTTCCAGGTAACTCCAGATACATAAAGGTGGTCTTTGACTGGTGAATCTTCTACATTGATAGTGTTTATTTTGAGAGGGTTGGTGGCGCCAACAAAATTGGTTCCTCTGTCTGAGTAGAACGTATTATACGTATTAACTTCCCACGTATAGATGTGAACCGCCGGAGAGCGTTGATGAAGGAACTCGAACTCATGTCTTCTAAAACTTCAATGTGAACAGCCCTGGTAGATAGACATGTAAATAAAGCGGCCCATCTTTTAGAACTAGCAGCTCCACCTCTGGTCTTCCTAGTGACAATCTGCCAAGGCCCAAACACATCGACACCAACGTGAGTAAATGGAGGTGATGGGGTAATTCTAGCAACAGGTAGATCTGCCATTTTCTGATGTAGAGCATCTCCTCGGAGTTTACGGCATGTAACACATGAGTGTATATAAGACGATATAGCACGGCGTCCTCCAACTAGCCAAAATCCAGCAGCTCTTAATGAGCCTTCTGTAAGGTGACGACCTTGGTGATGAATCTTACTGTGATAATGACGAATAGAAGAGTTCCAATGTGACTTCTTCCAGGGATGATGATAGGATTTGTGTTACTAATACAAGTACCAGTAGATCTCTTAAGTTTATTTAATCTTCCTCCAACCCTAAGAAGTCCGTGCTCGTCCAAGTAAGGTGACAGTTGTAGTATGCGGCTGTCGGAAGGAAGTCTCTTCTCCTGTTGAAGGCAATAAATCTCTTTGCCGAAGACCTCTCTCTGTACTTGTAATAAAATGAAACGTTGAGTGTCTTGTTTCAATTCCGGTTCTTTATAAGCGTCACATACATGCCATCCTTTACATCCTGTAGTATGTTCTTGAAAGATCTTGCTATGTGAATGAGGTAAGATATGGTTCTAACCAACTTGTTCCAATCTGAGAACTTTTCAAAAGTTTCAACAATGGCAGAGTTGCTCTTCAATTCTAATTCATTCTTAGCAACATTGACTTCTGTACGGATGTCTTTATCTGTTTCGGGATTTAATAATGGGTAATGGAACGGTTGTGCGACTGAATCTGCAGTGTCGGTGTAAAGGAACTCCGGTCCATTTATCCATATACTGTCATTCATTTTCGATGTAGAAATAGATCGTGATCCTGCATCAGCTGGATTGCTGTCTGTGCTGATATATGACCATTGGTTCGGTTCTGTAGAGTTACGGATCTTCTGGACTCTATTTCCAACGTACACGTAAAATCTTCTAGATGAATTGTAGATGTAGCCAAGGACTATCTTGCTGTCAGTGTACATCTTGACTGCATGTATTTCAGATTCGAGGTTCAAAAGTATAGTGTCTTTAAGCTGGTCGCCAAAACTGCAGCACATAGCTCTAAACGTGGAACTGTGTGACCACCGGATGGTGCGAGCTTAGCTTTGCCGAGTACAAATGAGACTTCTAAGGTTCCATCCTTATCAAAGGTACGTATAAAGGCAACGGCTGAGATAGCTTCTGTAGAGGCGTCTGAAAATACATGGAGTTCTCTTCTCACTTTGTAAAATAGTCCACTGCCATAACATCTAGATATGTTAAGTGATTCCAATTCTTTGAGCGAATCATTCCATTTTATCCATTCTTGTTCCAATTCAGCGGGTAAAGGGTCGTCCCATCCTTTGTCCATGTTCATAATCTTGCGAAAGAACATCTTGCCTCTGTTGATGACTGGTGCGAGAAAACCAAGCGGATCATACAAGCTCCCAACTGTAGATAAAATTCCTCTCTTAGTGAATGGTTTCTTTTCATTTGAGACTCTGCAAGTAAATGTATCTGTGCTTATATTCCAGTAGATACCCAAGCTGCGCTGGAGAGGAGGACTGTCAGTCTTGATGTTAATCTCTTTGAGGTTCAGCTAAGTCTTCTGACGGAAATGACTTCATAAGTTCAGAACAGTTGGATGATATCTTGTGAAGTCTCAGGTTCCCTCCCTTTTGTAGAGCTTCTTGTGTTCTCCTTAAGACATCAGCAGTAGTTTTAGTGTCAGGTGTAGATAGCAAACCATCGTCTACGTAAAAGTTCGCCAAACTCCTCTTTAACGGATAAAACAGCTTTACGGAGACCAAATGTAGCAATAGCAGGAGACGGCGAGTTCCCAAAAGTGTGCACTCTCATGCGATACTCAACAATTTCTTTGTCCGGGTCGTTGTCCTTAAACCACAAAAATCTTAGGAAATCTCTATCCTCTTCTTTGACATAAAAGCAATGGAAATCTGCTGTATATCTGCCATGCAAGCAACTGCTTCAGCTCTAAATCTAAGTAAAATTCCAAGCAGACTGTTGTACATGTCGGGACCTTTAAGTAGTACGTCGTTGAGTGACACTCCTTGGCATTTGGCTGACGAATCAAATACAACTCTAATTTGTCCAGGCTTTTTCGGGTGATAGACGCCGAAGATCGGGAGATACCATCTTTCTTTAGAAGTTTTATTTCAGGAGCAATTTCAGCATGTTCTTTCTGGATGATCTTGTTCATAAATTCTGTGAAATGAGCTTGTTTCTGAGGATGTCTCTTAAGATTAGCTGCTAGTGAAAGGGCTCTCTTAGTGGCCTCTGGTTTGTTGTTTGGCAGGCGTTGTCTATCACTTCGTAGTGGGAGAGGGGCTTCCCAGTTTCCAGTTTCATTTCTCTTCATCTCTTTATTCATAAGTTCTAGGAACTGATGGTCATCATATGATAGTCCACGAACATTATCCTCAGCAGTAGTTTCAAAAAGCTGGTCCTCAGTAGGTAATTTGCTAGTGATGAGGTAGTTATCACATGGATCAAACAATGTAGGACGTCCAGAGTTCAGAAGTTTGGTTTTGTTGACATTCACAACATCCGGTTTGTGCACATCTCCATTACATAGCTTGCCAATGATAACCCATCCAAGTTTGAGTCGTTGAGCGAATGGTTGATCGTGAGGTCCAATAACTTGTTCAATAACGTGATGAGCTTCTATAGTGTCCCTGCCTAATAACAACATGATGGTGTGTTTTATTCAGCACTGGTATAAATTCTGCAATGTTCTTCAGGTGAGTATAGTGACTCGCAATTTCCGGTGTCGGAATTTCCTTATAATCCGTAGGAATATCATTACATTCTATAAGAGGTTCCAAATCTATGCTGAATTCATGGTCCAAGGATTCTGCTACATATCCAGGAGCACTTCTGCCAGATGTAGTAAATGTACCAGCACATGTAGACAGTAGGTATTCTGTTTCAGGTCCATTCTCATTAAACGCAGTGAAAAAGTCTGTTGTAGCTAATGAATGATTGCTCTGGTCGTCTATAATAGCATATGCCAACTGAACAAATCCGGAGATGACTTCTTGTAACTCTCAACAAAACAATCTTAGCACACGATCTTCCTGAAAACTGCTCACAACCAAGACTTGTACAGGTTGACTTCACTTCTTGTACTTGTTTTAATCCAGTGTCCTCGGCAGATGCTTGTTCCGGTTCTGTTACGTGTAAAGCCGTACAGTGCTTCTTGCTACCACATTTACTACATGGGCTAATAGGCGTCTTGCAATTCTTGGCGATGTGGTCGTTCACAGCACAACACTTAAAACAAACCCCCTTCTCTCTCATAAACTTTCTTCTTTCCTCTAGTGATTTACGTTGAAAAGCTTTACAGTCATTCAAGCTATGCTGAGTGTTGTGCAGTGGGCAAGTCGAAATAGGTTTCTGTTCTTTGTCACTCTGAAGTTCTGTCTTGCGAGTGTTGAGGAGACGTGACGGTTGAGCGGAAGTTCCAGGTTTCTTCTCTCGGTCTAGCTGGCTAGTAGATCTGGGTTCCTGCTTAGTGTAGTCAAAGCTAGGATCATTGGCTCTTATGGCATGCTCGTTGATGAAGTTAGCAAAATCTCAAATGGTGGAAATATTACATCATTGGTTTTCTTGTATCTGCTGGCGTGTTCTGTCCACTTATTCTGTAAGTATGCTGGAAGTTTCACAACAATGGGGTTGACACCTGTAGATGAGTCATAATAAGCCATAAGGTTTCTGTACTTCTCTTGCTCCTTGATAGACAGGATCTCAGCTAACAAATCGGATAACTCGTACAGCCTCTTTTGTCATGGTTAGTAATCTTGGTGAAATTGTTCAGCTTGTAACGGAGGGACTGTTCAATTAACTGGTGAAGCATATCTGTCCTCTAACCTACTCCATATCTTATTTAAAGCTAGCTCTGGTTGTGACGCATTAGCAATGTGTAAACTTTGTGCCTGCCGACGTGATTCCGGTCCGAGGTATTTAATGATAAGATCTATCTCTTCTTTAGGGCTCACTTCAAGGTCGCTAACAACATTCTTGAACGTCGTCTTCCACACCAGGTATGTCTCAGCTCTATCATTAAACTGCGAGAGTCTGTGTAACATCAAGTCCTTCTTCATGAGGAACTTGCTCAATTCAGCGAGTGGATTCTGTTTTGAGGTTGTGTGTTACTGTCTGGTTGGACAATTTCCTGTACAGGCTGACTGGAGTTAGAATGTTGTTTGCTGTGTGTTCAGTTGGCTGTTATTAGCCAATCCAGACTCTGTCATTTTGGGCAGTGTACGCTGGCCATCATTTTCCTGTGAAGCAGCATATTGTGTGAGCAGTAGCAGGTCCAGGTGTGTCAGGATGAGGTAACTGAGTTGATACAAAATCAGGAGCATCTGGTCTCAAACTTGTCGTGTCATCTAAAGGGGGAAGCATGTTGACAGGACTGATGCTGGGCACTCTATGCTTCAAAACATTGCGATTGGCAGGTGGTGTCTTGGTGTAAGTAAGTGTTAAAGGTTCCATGGATCCCTGACTACTAAGATACTGTTCCACTTTGTCGTGTGCAGATATTTCCTCAAGTCCACTAAGTCTGGCGCTTCTGTTATCATTCATGTACTCATCCATAACGTTCAGCTTAGCTTTGGCCTCGGCATACCGTTTCTCCGATTTCATTACCTTCAGTTCAGCTCGCTTAAGTGCCTTATCTTTCTCTAACAATGCTTCTTGCTCTGCATACTTATATCTAACTTTCGCCTCTTCTGCTTTCATTTTCTCTCGGATGTATTGAGAACTCATGTCGGAGTGCCGGCTTGATCTTGTCTTGGATGCACTTTGCTTGCCACTGTGTCTGGATGAATCCTTAGATGACCTTGACTTGTGAGATGGGCCAACTGAGTTCCGTCCTGATGTAGATGGAGCCGGTAGACGGTCTTGTGGTTCTCGCAAAGGTTGTTCATAATCATCACAAGGTTCGTGTTTAGGCGTGAGTAGTTTCCTGCTAACTGTCTGCTGACCTCCAGTCAGTCTCTGCTGTATAGCAATGTCCTTCTTGGATTCCATAGCGCCAAATACAATTTTGTGGGATGCAAGCTGTGTAAAACTCTCCTCCGATCTTGATCTATTCAGGAAGTCTATGAAGTCCCTGGAAAGCTTTCTATACTGTTTAAACACTGTAGTGATGCCATCTGCAGTAGAGGTCTCATTGGCTATAATTTCTTCAAATTGTTTTCTAGATTTTATAAGAGCGTCTGTGTGTTTGTTCAGGTAATAATCAAAGAGTTGCTTACCTTCTGTCGTGAGAGTTCTTACCCGGCTATGTGGCTTCATAGTTCTAGGGTCTGACATTTAGACGGAAATGTAGATTCTGTATAAAACTGTAACTGGTCACGTGATGGTGCATGGTCTTTTTGAACTGTAGTGTAGTGAGGTTGTCGTGGTTCTTTCTGAACTGTAACCAGGAATTGCAGGTTCTTACTGAACTGTTACAGGGAATCGCAGATTCTTACTGAACTGTTACAGGGAATCGCAGGTTCTTACTGAACTGTTACAAGGAATCGCAGGTTCTTACTGAACTAGTACAATGTGTCGCAGGTTCTTACTGTGCAGGCAAAATAACTAACATCGCTGACTTTGTTGCTAATCATCTTTATTGCAAACACTGTTTGGCGGACAAACAGAGTAAGAACTACAAAATTACGGGAAATAACAAATAAATCATAAATAATATCAATATAATAGACAAATTCGACATCAGCTGAAAAGGAGTATCAGCAAGGCATTCAAAATTATCGCACATTACATAAATAACCAATATTTACAACTGCATAAACAACAGCGCAAAAGTAAACATGAAATATACTGACTGAAAATAAGTACAAATTAAACAGCGAATAATTCAAATCAACGAATAAACAAGCGTAAAAGCATATGATAACATAAGAACACATTAAAACATACCCTATGCGCACTTGTAAAGTTCTATAATTCTAAGTTTCTAAGTACAAATCTGTGTATTAAATCTGTGGGAAGAAAATTCCAACTTCAGCGTTCAGTAACTTTTTCTAACAAAACACCCGGATGAAGAAAACTAAGTCACGAAGTTGGAAAACGGAACATCCCGGAAATACGAGAGGAGGCGCATAACAACATGTTTTGCTGAATACCTAAGTGGTTGTGTGGTTCTTATAAACAGGCAATGTATTGTTGCATGGATACCAATTGAACTTATGAGGGCTGATAGACCTTGGATTAAAACCATAAAGTCGATTTTCAGATTTGTTCACATTACATACATAACGTTATGTATTTGCATACTTATAAGCAATCTCCAGAAATTACTACAGGCCATTGGCTATTTACTTGAGCAAGGACAAATCATCTGAAAAACAGGGCTACCACTGTCAACCTTTCCGATTGTAACCCCTACATTTGACGAGACCAACTGATGCATAAGCTCATCAATAAATACTAGATAAAGAAAAGTTGACAGTATACCCCCCTTGACTCTCTGTAGTGTAGGAAACCATTCTGATTGTACGGTGTGAACAATAACAATATTTATATGCAAGTCGTCAATATGGCATAGAAGCTTACCCCGAACTCCAAAATTGTATTATTTCACCATCAAACCTTTCCTCCAAACAGTGTCAAATATCTTAATTTTGTCAAGAAAAGCAATATACGCCTTACGGCAACATTGTGATTGATTGTATCTTTCAGTTATGCTTATCAAGGCCCTCAAAAACACTCATGGCCGTCAACACAGTATTGTTGATAAGTATGATATATCTGTGTCCAGAATAGCCCTGGATAAATTTGACATCCCATAATTCCATGTTCCTTTCACTCTCAATTTTGATTACACACATGGCGGGTGTACCCTTCCGGAGCACCCGGTATCACTTCCTATGTGGAAGTTCCTGTGTTTAACCTAATTTGTGAGTTTCAAAGTTGGATTTTAATTTGAACATAGATTACTATGTTTTAATAAGTATATTAAATGAAACAGTTGAGCAACTGACACCTCTCTGAAACCCCTGCGGTTTAGACGAAGGAAAGTTAACATTAAGTTAGCATTTTTGATAATGGCGACTTAATTAGCTTTCCAAACAGTTTTTTAATGTAGAAAGAGAAGCAAGACTACCGTCGGAAGTGTTTGTTTTTATCACCAGCTTTGAAAATATGTAAAAATTACATATAATCATCAGTTTTAATTTTACAACACTAGACGGCCGTTTCGGAATACAATTCCTCATCAGTAGTGCTTGGGCCAAAATTGAGAAAACATTTTTCTTCAAGATGTTAAAAATATCCAAAGGACCAAACTATATTTTACCAATTTAGTTCATAAAATACTTTGTTTGCATAAGGTAGCATACTATAAGAAGTGACATTCTGCTCAAGGTATTTCATGGAGTCCATCATTATAAATTTGACACGCGCCGCACTTTCTTGCATTACCTCTTGAAATACCATGAGCAGAATATCAACATGGAGTTGACTGTTAGTTAGCTGTTGACAGTCAACAGAAGACAGTGAGCTAAATAAAAGTTGATTATTGACAGTTAGGTGGTTGACAATGAGTTGATAGTAAAATGTTGACAGTCAGTCAGTTGACAGTGATTTTTGAAAGTTGGTTGACGATAATTTGACTGTAAGTTGATTGTTGACAGTCGATAGTTGACAGTTGGTTGAAAGCAAATTGAATGTAAGTTCATTGTTGACAGCCAAACGGTTGACAATGAACTGACTGTAAATTGATTGTTGCAGTTGATAGTTGAGAGTGCGTTTACAAAAAACAAATATTGTTGACAGGCAGTCGGATGAAAGTGAGTTGACTTTTAGTTGATTGTTGACAGTGTGTTGACTAAAAATTGATTGTTGATAGTAAGTAGGTTAACAGTGAGTTGGATGTAAATTAATTTTTGACAGTCAATAGTTGTCAGTGAGTTGACTAAAAATTGCTTGTTGAAAGTCACTCGATTGACAGTGAGTTGGATGTAAATTAATTTTTGACAGTCAATAGTTGTCAGTGAGTTGACTAAAAATTGCTTGTTGAAAGTCACTCGGTTGACAGTGAGTTGGATGTAAATTAATTTTTGACAGTCAATAGTTGACAGTGAGTTGACTAAAATTAAAGTTGATTGTTGATAGTAAGTTTAGAGTAGGTTGACTGTTGACATCCAGTCGGTTGAGTTGATACCAGGTTGCTAGTTGGTTGGATTGTTTTATTTCGTGGAGTTGGTTATTATTCACCAACGGATCTTTAAATAAGTAAAAAAAACCTTGAATTTTATGAATATTTTTATTGTAGAGGAGCGCATCAAGAACGGATCAAAATTAAAATCAGTAAACAAATAGATATCAAAACAATAATTAAAACATAACAAATATCACATTGTATTCCAAACATCAAATTTTCAAAATCTTAACTTCCAAAATGAATTTATGATCAAAAAAATTAATTTGCTTGTATACAGGAATCTATATTTCACTGAATACAAAATTAAACGGTAGTAGCAATGCATCTAGCTTAAACCACTATATCACTATTTGCGTCAAAACATTCGCAACGCATATTTCTACTGGGCAGTTTTATAATGAATAGCTAAAAAGTGGCGACCCATGAGTTTTTTTTTTTTTTTTAAAATTATGATCAAAGGGCAATAACTCCTGTAAAAATCAACAGAATAACACGAAAATCGATCGAACGCAACGTTCATCTTCACACAATAACAAATACATTGTATAATCAAAATTGGTTAAATATTCTTAAGTTCTTGTCCGGAAAACAATCTGTCTACAGACGGACATACTGACAAACTTATCCCTATATACATTAGTTTAATTAGTGAATAGGTGAAATCCTTAAAAAAGAAACCTTAATTACTGTAATATTCTTTGTCACTGAAAAACATTTTAAGGATAATAACGAACATCAAAAGATACACGTTAACACTTATTTTACTGCCAACGCTAGTCTTCTCCCCTCCGCGATTAATATCGCTGACAAAATGTATAGGTGGACTTCTAACGTGAAAACTGGCGTATAGTGGTGCATCCCGTTTACGTTTTCGTCCAGCAGAGGGAGCACAATATCTGTCGCATTGACCGGTTGTTTCGCTCGCCAAGCACACAGTAAGGTCGCAATGTAAATACACGTCATCAGAGTTATGGAATTTAAATGACTTGTAAACGAACCCATGCATTGTTCTGTTGACGGGAAGGAAACTTAAAGCTAATGCTGGGTCGGATGGACATCTGTAATATAAAATAAATAATATAGAATCAGAATAACACGTACAGTCACGTTACAGTACAGCCCTGTCGAATGTTTAACACTGAGTTAATTAACGGAAAGGAGTCGAAGTACGCTCCAGAAGCTTCCCCACCGAGCGGTCGAGCTGTGGATAGTCAGTGGTCGAGTTGAGTTGAGTTGAGTAATGGGGTTTAACTTCCCAGTCAAGAATATTTCACTTATATCGAGACGTCGCCAGCTATAGAGGAAGGTGCAGAAATTTTGCCTGTGTGTTATGCTGATGGCATTATACAGCAGGGTTCTGTATCGTACCAAGCCTATCGTAACACGGGACCTCGTTTATTTTAAGTTCCCATGAACCGTGACTTTCATTTCGTGACCCCAAGTACTTGGTGAAAGAACAGTCACTACCAACTTTCAAACCCACGACCTCCCACTTACGGAGCGAGCTCTCTACCAACTGAGCTAACGCAGTGGTATTAGTCAGTGGTCGAAACGCTACCAAGATATATAGAGCAACTGTCGAGATATACGTAGTGCCATATACCATTTTTAAAAAAAAATATAATCATAAAATACGTTTAAAAATGGTATATGACAATAAAAGCTGCCAAATATGTTAAAATTCGTTAGCATAGTGTAAAACTTTCGGCGGGACTGCACTTAATATAAGATAATTCGAACAGGCGTGTCTGAATACTAATAGTATTGTTACTTGATATTATAGTCATGAGTCGTAGTTTTGAAATCTCTATTGGCTCTTGTAAATTTTCCGAGACAATTGATAATATCTGTCTGTACTACAACTGTAAAACGCTCCATATATTAGAGTTGTCTTCCAGATGTGAGTCCAAATGCAATCTAAAGACATCTCTGTAGAGTTTGAAGTCCGAAATAAACATTACAATCCATGTCCAAATCACAACCCCAAAGCAAAGTAAAAACATTGAAGCTGGCTAATTAAACACGTAAACTTTAAAATATTATAAATTATTTTTTTATCCTTTTCTATTTTCTTTGTGTTTTATATACAATTAAAAATATGATTTGGTTTTTACCGAGGCAGTTGTATAGTAAGCTACGCTCCTAGTGTGTGTGTGTGTGTGTGTGTGTGTGTGTGTGTGTGTGTGTGTGTGTGTGTGTGTGAGATTATAGTTTGTAAAATAAGTTAAAAAATCTTGTATTCGTGAATAGTTCATCGATGTTTCATTCTTGTATTCGTTAATAGTACATCGATGTTTCATTCTTGTATTCGTGAATAGTACATCGATGTTTCATTCTTGTATTCGTTAATAGTTCATCGATGTTTCCTTCTTGTATTCGTGTATAGTACACCGATGTTTCATTCTTGTATTCGTTAATAGTACATCGATGTTTCATTCTTGTATTCGTTAATAGTTCATCGATGTTTCATTCTTGTATTCGTTAATAGTACATCGATGTTTCATTCTTGTATTCGTGAATAGTACATCGATGTTTCATTCTTGTATTCGTTAATAGTACATCGATGTTTCATTCTTGTATTCGTTAATAGTTCATCGATGTTTCATTCTTGTATTCGTGAATAGTACATCGATGTTTCATTTTTGTATTCGTGTATAGTACATCGATGTTTCATTCTTGTATTCGTTAATAGTTCATCGATGTTTCATTCTTGTATTCGTTAATAGTTCATCGATGTTTCATTCTTGTATTCGTGAATAGTACATCGATGTTTCATTCTTGTATTCGTGAATAGTACATCGATGTTTCATTCTTGTATTCGTTAATAGTACATCGATGTTTCATTCTTGTATTCGTGAATAGTACATCGATGTTTCATTCTTGTATTCGTGTATAGAACATCGATGTTTCCTTCTTGTATTCGTGTATAGTACATCGATGTTTCATTCTTGTATTCGTTAATAGTACACCGATGTTTCATTCTTGTATTCGTGTATAGAACATCGATGTTTCCTTCTTGTATTCGTGTATAGTACACCGATGTTTCATTCTTGTATTCGTTAATAGTTCATCGATGTTTCATTCTTGTATTCGTTAATAGTACATCGATGTTTCATTCGTGTATTCGTGAATAGTACATCGATGTTTCATTACTTACTTATTAAGTATTAAATGATGACTACTCGGACTACTCGGGTTAGGGTTTGGTGTGGCGCGGCAGTTCTGTATGACAAGCTTCAAGTTCGTTTCTGCTGTGTCCAATATGGCTGCAACATAAACATACTCTCCAACTACAATCTGTAACGGATATGACAAAATAGGCGTGGAAAGCGTACCGTCGGTATAAAAATCTAACCGAGTAGTGTATTGGCCAGGAGCTACTTGAGTAACCTGCTCTGTGATTGGCTGAATTACACCAACGCTTGAATTTTGTGACCTTTTGAACTCGCATCGCAGACGTATTGAATATGCAGTTACTAGTGCTGGATTTCCGGGATTGGATTCCTCATATACCAGTTCATTTATGTACATTATGTGAGTTGTATTTGTCTGAAAAAATCAAACTAAAATTTTGCAAGTTTTGAAAACATATCAAAATTGTTATGATAATATTTTATATCAAATACATTATGCCAGTAAATTTTGATTTTTGTCTACGGTCTCAAAGCTAAGTTGAAGTTGCGATAGATTACACTTTAAAAACAATTTATCTCAGAAAATTAAAAAACACCCTTAAAACGATAGGGATGAGGATATGAGAAGGATATCTCAAGGAAATGAGATAAAGGACCCACTTTATCTGAATAAAAAATCTACTTGACAACAGCCAATGTAACCAATTGCAAGAAACAAGCAACAAAAAAAAAAAAAATAAAAATAAAAATACCAATCCATGTCCAAACCACGATCCAAAGGTAAAGTAAAAAATTTGAAACTGACAAATTAGGTTAAACAGATAAACTTTCACCAGGGAAGTGAAGCCGGGTCCTCCGGAACGGTAAGCATCTCCTGTTTGGCTCGGGGAAATAAAAAACCCAAAACATGACAAGAAAATACTAAATGGGGTTTACAAAAATAACGTGATTTTTTATTAGTTTTGGTGGACTTGGTGGACGTTACTATGAGAAATCAAACATCACAAAACCGACAGCTACGATAATGAAAATTTAGTCCGTGGTGAGGATAATAGAATCCTACATGGTATGTAAGGTAGATATATCTCTGACTAGGACGAACATCCCCCTGTCCAAAACGAGCTTCAATATGTTTAATCCAAGTTTCCAGTCAAATGCAGCGATAAACAATATAAGAATATCAAAAACAAACATACTAATCCATGTCCGAATCACAATCCAGAAGCAAAGTAAAAACAAACATACTAATCCATGTCCGAATCACAACCCAGAAGCAAAGTAGAACAAACATACTAATCTATGTCTGAATCACAATCCAGAAGCAAAGTAAAAACAAACATACTAATCTACGTATGTCCGAATCACAATCCAGAAGCATACCTATCCATGTCCGAATCACAACCCAGAAGCAAAGTAGAACAAACATACTAATCTATGTCCGAATTACAGTCCAGAAGCAAAGTAAAAACAAACATACTAATCTATGTCCGAATCACAGTCCAGAAGCAAAGTAAAAACAAACATACTAATCTATGTCCGAATCACAGTCCAGAAGCAAAGTAAAAACAAACATACTAATCTATGTCCGAATCACAGTCCAGAAGCAAAGTAAAAACAAACATACTAATCTATGTCCGAATCACAGTCCAGAAGCAAAGTAAAAACAAACATACTAATCTATGTCCGAATCACAGTCCAGAAGCAAAGTAAAAACAAACATACTAATCTATGTCCGAATTACAATCCAGAAGCAAAGTAAAAACAAACATACTAATCTATGTCCGAATCACAGTCCAGAAGCAAAGTAAAAACAAACATACTAATCTATGTCCGAATCACAATCCAGAAGCAAAGTAAAAACAAACATACTAATCTACGTATGTCCGAATCACAATCCAGAAGCAAAGTAAAAAAACATACCTATCCATGTCCGAATCACAATCCAGAAGCAAAGTAGAACAAACATACTAATCTATGTCCGAATCACAATCCAGAAGCAAAAACAAGAAGTAAAAACAATGAAACTGAAAAGTTAGGTGAACTTTCACCAGGGAAGTGAGGCCGGGTGCTCCGGAAGGGTAAGCACCTCCTGTTTAGCTAGCAACAACCGCTAGTTGAGTGAAAGGAACATGGAACGTCAAATATATCCAGGGCAATCCTGGACACAGAGACAATAAACTTATCAACAATACTTTGATGACGGTCATAATACTGTTTGAAACCCCTGATAAGCCTAGGCTTTCAATATCCCTCGGTCAACAATTATATATTTACATTTGTGATGTTTAATGTATTAAACAAGAGGCCCATGGGCCTGATACGCTCACCTGATAACTAATGGCTAGCTGATAGATTTAAAGAACACATAAAAACTAAACCCCAATGACTTTTTTCTTTACATCACAATACCTACAACATTCTAATATACATGCCTATAAAAAAAGATAATTAACCCTTTTGGTATTGTTTTGCTTCTGTGACCTTGACCTTTGAACCCATGGCCTTTTTCTATACATCAAAATGATCGTTGTATCAATACCTACAACATTCTAATATACATGCCTATACAAAAAGTTTATAGTTTTCGAAATAATCAACCATTTTGGTATTGTTTCACATCTGTGACCTTGACCTTTGAATTCATGTCCTTTTTCTATACATCAACATGATCGTTGTATCGATACCTACAACATTCTAATATACATGCCTATACAAAAAGTTTATAGTTTTTGAGATAATTAAACATTTCCTTATTGTTTCGCATATGTGACCTTGACCTTTGAACCCATAACCTTTTTCTATACACCAAAATGATTGTTGTATCAATACCTACAACATTTTAATATACATGCCTATACAAAATGTTTATAGTTTTCGAGATAATTAACCATTTCGGTATTGTTTCGCATCTGTGACCTTGGCCTTTGAACCCATGACCTTTTTCTATACATCAAAATGATCGTTGTATCGATACCTACAACATTCTAATATATATGCCTATACAAAATGTTTATAGTTTTCGAGATAATTAACCATTTCGGTATTGTTTCGAATCTGTGACCTTGACCTTTGAACCCAAGACCTTTTTCTATACATCAAAATGATCGTTGTATCGATACCTACAACATTCTAATATATATGCCTATACAAAATATTTATAGTTTTCGAGATAATTAACCATTTTGGTATTGTTTCGCATCTGTGACTTTGACCTTTGAACCCATGACCTTTTTCTATACATCAAAATGATAGTTGTATCAATACCTACAACATTCTAATATACATGCCTATACAAAAAGTTCATAGTTTTCGAGATAATGAACCATTTCAGTATTGTTTCACATCTGTGACCTTGACCTTTGAACCCATGACCTTTTTCTATACATCAAAATGATCGTTGTATCAATACCTACAACATTCTAATATACATGCCTATACAAAAAGTTTATAGTTTTCGAGATAATTAACCATTTCAGTATTGTTTCACATCTGTGACCTTTACCTTTGAACCCATGACCTTTTTCTATACATCAAAATGATCGTTGTATTAATACCTACAACATTCTAATATACATGCCTATACAAAAAGTTTATAGTTTTCGAGATAATTAACCATTTCAGTATTGTTTCACATGTGACCTTGACCTTTGAACCTATGACCTTTTTCTATACATCAAAATGATCGTTGTATCAATACCTACAACATTCTAATATACATGCCTATACAAAAAGTTTATAGTTTTCGAGATAATTAACCATTTCAGTATTGTTTCACATCTGTGACCTTGACCTTTGAACCTATGACCTTTTTCTATACATCAAAATGATCGTTGTATCAATACCTACAACATTCTTATATACAAGCCTATACAAAAAGTTTATACTTTTCGAGATAATTAACCATTTCAGTATTGTTTCACATCTGTGACCTTGACCTTTGAACCTATGACATTTTTCTATACACCAAAATGATCGTTGTATCAATACCTACAACATTCTAATATACATGCCTATACAAAATGTTTATAGTTTTCGAGATAATTAACCATTTCGGTATTGTTTCGCATCTGTGACCTTGACCTTTGAACCCATGACCTTTTTCTATACATCAAAATGATCGTTGTATCGATACCTACAACATTCTAATATACATGCCTATACAAAAAGTTTATAGTTTTCGAGATAATAATTATAATCAGAGGTACAAAAAATTAGGTCACGACCTTCACAATCGACCTTGACCTCATTTTGAAGATATTAACAAGAAGATGTCAAAACTGAAAACCCCATGTCATTATCTGGTCAAATAGTCAAGTTATAACAATTTGAAGCTATTTTACGATTTTTTCAAAATTAAACGCAAAAACGCGTAACCTATTTTTTATCCGAATTTCACAAAATGAACAAACTATAGGCTTAAGACCCTAGAGAAGCCAAATATCACATCAGATTTTTCTCCAATCAGTACTTTCGGAGAAGAAGATTTTTTAAGATTTTTGCACCTCTAGGTCACCTTGACCTAGTTATGGTAGCCATAGCAACGCCACGAACAAATCTGAATTGCACCAGCCCATATATACTTCTGACAAAGTTTCATTAAAAACTGTCCAGTAGTTTCAGAGGAGAAGTCGAAAATAGGTGTTAACGACGCACACACGCACACACGCACACACGCACATACACACGCTGCGCTATGCCATAAGCTCACATGACCTTCGGTCAGGTGAGCTAAAAACTCTTGAGTCCAATTGGCAATTATAGGACTAACATTGACATTGCTAATTTGACATCACTCATCTCTTTTCTCTTCCGCATGTCTTTACGCGTGACGTCATAAATTGGTTGGTCCGCCGGTTGGAAACTTATGTAAAACATTACAGTGTTTTTGGAGTTATTTTAAGTTTTAAAAACAAAAATGAGATTTTCAAATCATTATAAACCCCATTTCTAGACACAGTTCAAAGATTAAATAAACACCATTTCTAGAAAGTCCAATGGTCAAATAAACGCCATTTCTAGACAACCCAATGGTTAAATAAATGCCATTTCTAGACAGCTCATTTGCTATATAGAAGGTATATTAAAATATTTAAAATTCTTACCGTATGAACAGTTCCACAGTCATGAAAGTCAAACGATATGATAATGGCGTTCACAGCAGTGTGTTTATTCAGAATACACGTGACATTTTTTGCTAGTATAAAATGCTGTTCTTGGATTGTTGGGTGGTTTCGTCTGCTAAAATTGGCTTGAAATTGTCCGTTGGTACATGTCAAACTTGGGACTATAGCTTAAAGTACACGAAAATAAAACAAATTTAAACAAACATGAAACCTAATCAAAGTCCAAAAACTTTTTGGAAACCAACACTGGAAATTCCACCAGGTAATCAAGGCGTGTGCTCTGTAACGTGCTCCGAAAACGGCAAGTATTTCTAGTCCACGTAGGTTTCCCCGTCAAGTGTGAAATATTAAATAAAACTAATAATATTTCACTTATATCGAGACGTAACCGGCTATAAGTGAAGTGGCAGATATTTTTACCTTTGCGGTGCATTCAGGGCAATATGCAGGGAGGGTTCTATAACGTGCTTGGCGAAAGAAGTCACTACCTATTTTCAAGTCTAAGTCAGACCTGCTCAGGGTTCGAACTCATGACCTTCCACATACTGAGCGAGCACTCTACCAACTGTACTACCGTATTGGGAGAAAACGGTAAATATTTGAGGTCATCGGGTGTGCCATTAAGCTTGTAATGTCTTCCATTGGTGTAATAATTGAGGTAAATGTAGAACTTTTTATAGTCTCTGATAAAATACTGTTTTTAGCCATACAGACAGTACAGACCTGTCGAAAGTTTAACACTTAGTGAATGAGAAGGGGTTGAAACTAGGAAGTTGAATACGCAAGATAACTAGTGACAGAAAAGATGCAGATAGTAGCTGGCAAAAAGCTGTCGAGATCTGGGATCCAGATGAGATGTCTATTTAGCACTAAATACTCGTCTATAAGTGAAGTGGCAGATATGTTTACCTTTGCATTGCATTCAGGGCAATATGCAGGGAGGGTTCTATAACGTGGTTGGCGAAAGGAGTCACTACCTATTTTCAAATCTAAGTCAGACCTAGACTTGAAAATAGGTAGTGACCAGACTTAGACTTGAAAATAGGTAGTGACCAGACTTAGACTTGAAAATAGGTAGTGACCAGACTTAGACTTGAAAATAGGTAGTGACCAGACTTAGACTTGAAAATGGGTAGTGACCAGACTTAGACTTGAAAATAGGTAGTGACCAGACTTAGACTTGAAAATAGGTAGTGACTAGACTTAGACTTAAAAATTGGTAGTGACCAGACTTAGACTTGAAAATTGGTAGTGACCAGACTTAGACTTGAAAATAGGTAGTGACCAGACTTAGACTTGAAAATGGGTAGTGACCAGACTTAGACTTGAAAATAGGTAGTGACCAGACTTAGACTTGAAAATAGGTAGTGACCAGACTTAGACTTGAAAATAGGTAGTGACCAGACTTAGACTTGAAAATGGGTAGTGACCAGACTTAGACTTGAAAATTGGTAGTGACCAGACCTAGACTTGAAAATGGGTAGTGACCAGACTTAGACCAGACCTAGACTTGAAAATGGGTAGTGACCAGACTTAGACTTGAAAATGGGTAGTGACCAGACTTAGACTTGAAAATGGGTAGTAACCAGACTTAGACTTGAAAATAGGTAGTGACCAGACTTAGACTTGAAAATAGGTAGTGACCAGACTTAAACTTGAAAATGGTAGTGACTTCTTTCGCGAAGCACGTTACTACTCGTTGCTTTATGTTAAACTTTCGACAGCTCTGTACTGTAACACTGAAATCTAATGATCACGTCTTGCAATTGACTGTCTATGATAATCTTAACCCGATTTCAAATAAAAACTTCAACTTATATTATATTCACAAGTTGATTTTACCATTGATAATACTATTTTGGTTACAAATAATTTACTTAACCTTATCGTATTTTCTCCTTTTTTATAACTCAGTTGGTAGCTAAAGTGCTCGCGTCGTATATGGGAGATCACGGTTCGAACCCCCACTGGGGTCTGATCAAACTGGCAGTAAGGAAGATTTACAAAAAGATTATAATTTACATGTATATCGGCGCATATTTTTTATTGAAATGATTGAATCCGAAATTTGTGTGTATATATGTCAAATTATAATTTTTTTAATTTTCTGAATGAAATTTCAAAAAAATTATAATATGACAATTTTTTTAATATTTCATTCAGAAAATCAAAATTTATAATATGACATATATATATATATATATATTATATATATATAATATATATATATATATATATATAGTCCGTCACCGATATGTTTGGCAGAGTGTTTTTTAAACCTGGACGATACTGGTATGTATAGGGAAAACAATATTAATGACCTGTCCGCTTGACCTTTCGTGTGGAATATTCATACAGGACATGGGTAATGTTAACATTGGTAGTTAATTTTATAAAACTATACTTAAGACAAGATGAGTGCTTTCGTTATGTAAACGAAATAAACACGCGTGTTCCCTGTACATCCCTATGCACTGATTCGTGATAAATATTAAATTAAAGGTCAAGCGGACAGGTCGGTGTTGTTTACCTCTGACAAATGAACGCATGAAGGCGTGAATAACACGGTGATGCGTCAAGTTTGACATTGCAGTGTGACCTATAATTTGAATATTCAAACACACATAACCATTTGTAACATAGGAACTATACGAAGTTGATATGTAAGGGTAGATGATGGTAATTTACTTGGTACCGGGGTATTTTAATGTATTGTAAAGAAACATGCTACAAAACATTTTCTTTTACACTGTAACTTGTACACTCATATATAAGAAATACTACTATTTATACCATAAACGTCTCTTATGATCTTGACATATTGTTATTTGGAATCACAATCTGACCCCTGCCGAAACAATGATATTTTCATCAAAGTTCAAAAGTATATTCTGTTATCAAAGAGATTTTCCGTTTAAAACAATGATTATTTTTTACATTATGAAACTTACATACTAGTATGTCATAAATTATTGTATTCTGAAATTTCATTTTTCTTTTATAAATTATAACCTACACACTTTACTTATTTATTATTTATTTATTTATTTATTTATTTACTTATTTATCTATTTATAAACCACCCATTATTTATTTATTAAAGTAATTAAGTTATCCAATTGTTCACTAATTCATCTATTTATAAAAATATATATGTTTTTTTTCTGTGACATGCAAAAATATTGTAACATTATAATGTCTAGGAAACCGGTTTATATAAGAGTTTACTCTTGTTCCGGGATCCTCTTTATATTATTTATTTGTAAATTGTACTGGAAACATAAATAAAATATTGTTTAAACTAAACATGCTGTCTTACCTAAATCACGCAGTCTATTAGCCTAATCAAAAACAACATACTTATCCATTTCCGAATCACAATCCAGAAGCAAGTAAAAACTTTGGAACTGACAAGTTAGGTTAGACACGTGAACTTCCACCAGGAAAGTGAGGCCGGGTGCTCCGGAAGGGTAAGCACCTCCTGTTTAGCTAGCTACACCCGTCACGTGTGTAATCAAAATTGTGTGAAAGGAACATGGAACTATGAGACGTCAAATATATCCAAGGCAATCCTGGACACAGAGACATCAAACTTATCAACAATACTGTGATGACGGCCATAAAACTTTTTGAGGGCCTTGATAAGCCTAGGCTTGCAATATCCCTGAGTCAACAATTATTTGCAAGCAGCCTACTTCGTTGTACAAAGTCCCCGTAGTGGGAACAAGCTCTACCATAGCGTATTAATTGGGAAACAAATACACCATAAGCAGGAGAAGCAGGTATATTGCTGCATAAAAAGGGAAGTTGACAATAGAAAAATTGAAGTCATCACGTTTGTCATAAAGTTTCAAATGTAGCCTTTCTTGTGCGTCATAATTCAGGTATAAGTCTAAATATGAAGCAGAACTTGAGGAATCAGTCGTGTCTTTTATTTCAAGCTCACAAGGATAGATGACATTTACATAGTCTCCAAATTTAGGATTGTTAAGAGACAGAACGTCATCTATGTATCTGTATGTTGAGTTGAATGATTTGGCGACATCTAATATTCAAATTAAAGGTCAAACTTGAACTTGACACACTGGCGTAGAATAGACTCGCCCATGTTTATAACAAACTATAGCTGACGGACAAAAATTATGATTTAAATTCTTTTTCTTCTTACTTGTTGACGGAGTGCTCGGGAATGTGACACACGTTACAGTCGCATATCTATGGCGGTTTGATGCGTCACAGCTAGACGATGTTTGGTATGTACAATTAAGAATGCTTGGTTCTCCACCCGTACAGTCAAGTCCATCCAGTACAAACGACCTTGTGGTGTTGCTCCAAGCCGTTCCCACACTGACAGGTGCTCCTGCAGTGGCTAATGATGCACTAATGAATAAATCAGAATAAATAAATAAATAAATAAATAAATAAATTATTTAATTATCGCGATTGTAAGACAAAACGGAAACAGAAGTGCTAAGATAACTGACATCGACGTGGAATTTTCTTCCCTATAAAATGGACTCATGACATCATCCTGTAGTTTCCGAATGTCGAGTAAAGCGTTACGAAGCCTCGAAAATCCCGGCTTTTACGCAATGTTATATTTCCACGTAAAAATGACAAACAATATGATATGATGTAATTTGATATATAATATGATACTGTAAACGTATTTATTTTCACGTTATAGGAAATTGGGACATATCCGCGTAGTTAAATTTTCACGTTTTGCAATATTCACTAGAACTAAAAAGTATAATAATATCGCCTGGTATTAATTCTCGCGCAAAACAAACGCCCGCGAAATAAACGAAAATCAGTATACCGCGAATATAAACACCTTAACAGTATTATAATATCTAATATTTACAATATGACTGTATCTCTACAGAAGCAATTTTATTGCAGTATCCGTTGAAAGACAATAGGGGTCATGACCCTTGATGAGTATCAATTTTCCCGCAATATTACGTCATGTCCTACACAGGGGGTTACGTGATCATGTGAGATATGCCGATCTCGCATGGCTAAAAACCCTATATCACACGAGCAGATATGGAAAAAATAGCGCCAAGGTACAAAATATTTATTAAAAGAAAGAATTGTAAATATAAGAAATGACATTTCTGCTCATAGTAGGCTTCGCCCTTCATCGAATTTGGCACGCGCCATACTTTCTTTCATTACCCCTTGAAATACCATGATCAGAATGTCATTTCTTAAATAATAAATATTATCATAAAACAACATTGCACACTTGTACACTATACTATGATTGCATATATTAAGATGATTTGCTTATTTTATAAAACTCACTTAAATCGCAATTGTCTACAGATAACTCTGGCATTGTAAATACTCACTTAAATCGCAATTGTCTACAGATAACTCTGGCATCGTAAATACTCACTTAAATCGCAATTGTCTACAGATAACTCTGGCATTGTAAAAACTCACTTAAATCGCAATTGTCTACAGATAACTCTGGCATCGTAAATACTCACTTAAATCGCAATTGTCTACAGATAACTCTGGCATTGTAAAAACTCACTTAAATCGCAATTGTCTACAGATAACTCTGGCATTGTAAATACTCACTTAAATCTCAATTGTCTACAGATAACTCTGGCATTGTAAATACTCACTTAAATCTCAATTGTCTACAGATAACTCTGGCATTGTAAATATTCCAGCCAGTATTACAGATCGCTCCCCATACACCGTTCACGAATGCTTCCACATACCCATATCCAAGGTTAGACGGGACCAATCGTACATTTCCAACTGAAATTATATAATATCATACAATTATATTCTTTTTTATGACCGTCAGATCATGGCAGTGAATAGTTCCGTAAAATCTCATAATTCTAATTTTTAGTGTAATCAGCAAAATGATCGCAACTGAAATGGGAATTATTGGAAATGTTCATCAAATCGGCAAAGCTGGTACAGGTATTTTAAATAACCTGAAGTTTCAACAGACGCAAAGGGTTTCCGTAATTTGAAATTGACCAATGAAAGAAAAGGAAAACACTCCGTAATATAACAAATTATTTTGATAATAGTGGTGTTTTGTAACTTAAATTACCTGGATATCTTTGACGGACCATAGTTCCATGTTCCTTTCATTCTCGATATAATATAAAGACAGGATGGCTCACATTTAACCTTCCGGGGCATCCTGCCTAACTTCCCTTTAGGAAGGCCGCGTTTCAAGGAGAAAGTGGAAAAATAAAAATGATGTTCTATGTTTGAAATAACAACCATGATAACATCACAAAGGGAGGGCCAATATTCTTGATAGTAGTAGCAAGAGGAAAACATGTAGATCGAAAACAATTGGGAAATGAACAACAGGGAAAAAACAAGACCACTAAGACTATTAAGAGCATTTATGAAATAATGCAGTCAAAAGTAGCAAGTGCGATAATAAAAGTTGGATTTTCAGGTAAAGTATCCGGAATTTTTTTTTATTATTTATAGAATTTAAAATTAATTAGGCTTAAAAAAACAAATCCACCAGACCCTTATGGCTTAAAAAAGTAGTTGAATGGAGTTAATTCATTGGGTCTTCGAATATTGTAAAAAGGGTTCATTCTAAAAGTAAGTCTCAGTCGCATGAAACAATTTCTTCACCTGTACTTTGTAAAACTATACACTCTACAGCTGCATCCTCCGTATGGTTGCAGTTCGAGTTATTCCAACTTGTTGTACTTAGTTGGCAGTCTTCCAATTTAAGTTCAGTGCCCAAACACCGAAATCCATCCAACCATATTGGACCACTCCCTGGACCAAAAATTGTGTGGCTAATGTTTGTGCCACCATGACTATAAAAGTTAGAAATAATAAACAAATAATAAATCACCGAGTTCAAGTAAAAACAATTGGGGATTTATTCCCTTTTTCTATATGTTTCCTCTTTAGAGGTAACAGGTTCGATTCGATGATATTTACATTGAGGATCCAACTAAACTCTTACGACTTGAATAAAGTGAAACTGAAATTCAAGGTTAATCCTAATGAGACGAAGGTTGAAGTATGGATATATTGTCAGTTGGTTGAAAGGGTGTTTTATTCAAAACTAGTTTCAATTCCAAACAATATAATTTCACTTATATCGAGAGTTCTGGGCTAGCGGAGAAAGCCGATGTAATCGACAAAAATTAAACCATTGACATTTGACAAACACTGTAATCACTGCAACAGTAGGAATATATTCAACTAAAGTGCATGGACGCAATTTTGATTCATGTCTTCGTCCAAAAACGAATCACATATCGCATCGCTTATAGTAAACTAAAGTAAGGTACTACAGCCAATACTTGACTGACGTCATACGGGGTAAGATGACACCACAGAACTGAGTGACATCCAATACTTGACTGACGTCATACGGGGTAAGATGACATCACAGAACTGAGTGACATCCAATACTTGACTGACGTCATACGGGGTAAGATGACATCACAGAACTGAGTGACATCCAATACTTGACTGACGTCATACGGGGTAAGATGACATCACAGAACTGAGTGACATCCAATACTTGACTGACGCCATACGGACGAAGTTACATAACATCGCAAAATTGAGTGACATCCAATTCTTGATTGACGTAATACGGAGGAAGATAGATGACATCACAAAATAAAATGACACCCCATACTTGATTGGCGTAATACGGACAAAGATAGATGACATCACGAAATCAAATGACATCCAGTTGATGTGATACGGACGAGGCAACATAAAGCGACAAAATTGAGCGACGCCTAATTCTTATAATAATTATGTAAATGCTTATACTCACTGAAAGCCTAGCATTCTACATGCTACAGTCGCTGCATTCTCGTCAAAATTGTCTTTACAAACTGTCCCCCATATGTTATTGGTTTGTATTTCAACTCTTCCACTATTTGCAGTAGATCCGTTTCCCGCCAGTCTGATACTCTGGATACTCTGTTGGCATTGCACTGAATTAAATGTCAAAACATCAGAAAGTCTTAGCTAAATAATATCTACGTTATCAACCCAGCAAATTATTTCGATATTCGATATTTACACAACACCTTTGTAAATCCATACACAGCAACATGCCATTAATACGTTATCAGGGTTTTGGCAGGTTAATCGGCCCCGTGTACTCTGTCAGATACTTAATATGTACCCTGACCTGTAGGCAAATGCGACGGCTTAGAGTACATTGATCTTTGACTGTGTACACGCGACCACGTAACCAACAAAAATCATGTAGACCGTTTTGTCACCCTTCAAGGTTCTTTTCAAATTTAATTTCGTATTCAGTTAGACATATATGTTTGTTTACTGCTACTAGAGTTCCGCGATGTGCGAGGTTACTTTCCTTGTCTTAGACGTGAAGTGCGTTTATGTACCCCGGCAGATTTCGGATCTTTGCAAGTTAACAAATCTCTGTTCTGGTTTCTTTGAATGTGACAAACACGAAGGAATATGATTACACTGTAATAAAGATTATGTTATTGGATATGGAGACGCACGTTGACGTTTTCCTGTAAAATGAAATATATTTTGGGAACACCACGGTAGCTCACTTGGTAGTGCTCCCTTAGTATGTGGGAGTCTGACAAAGACTTCAAAATGGGTAGTGACTGTTCTTTCGTCAAGCACTCGGCATTTACAGAAATGACAGCTTCAATGTCCCTAGGAAGAGACCTTAAAAACTTGATTTATATTAGGTGCCCCGAGCGCCCGGCATAGGTCAAAATATCTGCTACTTCACCTAAAGCTGATGACGTTTTGATAAAAGTGATTTTTTTTATTAATCAACCAATCAATATGATTTTGAGAATTGTACCGTAAACGGTTTCAAAAACGTTTTGCACAAACTTTACGATTTAATGAAACGGTAGCCTATTATTTCGGTTCCAGACATCCGGGTCGATGAGATATCCATTTAAGTTGTTAAAATGATTTTCAAGATTATTGAACATTTAATAATTATTTTTAAAGCTTTATCACCATAAACTTGTCTTCAAAGATTGAGTAAGAGGTTATAAAGAGACTTATTTGTATAAGTGTTTCACTTCAGTCAATAATATTACTTATTCCTAAGCATTCAGTTCTGGTAAGGTTGAGGAAACCAGAGTGCCTGGAGAAAACGACCGAACTTTGATTCGTCAAGCGAACTGACAAACTTTCTCACATTTGGATCTGTCCCGAACAAGAGCCAAATCTAGGTGGCGAGAGGCTTGGCGATCAGTAATAGCACGCTATAGACAGCTCGGCCACCGAAGCACCTCTGTGAATGGGCAAAACTAAAACTTATGTTTTGTAGCGAATTTAAATGGTTTGAGCTTACTATTTCAATGCATATAATGAACTAAAATCTTACCTGATAAAAAACATATCGACAATAATGCTATGAGCAAAAGTGACATATTTCGATTCTATTCACTATGAACATGTCCTTTCGTGTTGTTTAATACATTTCACTACACAATATGTACGATTTTCCTGATCAGAAATGTCCACGTTGGTTTCTTGGTATCGATATTGAAGCTGAAGTTGTGAAGTAATAATCCACACTTGCTAAACATGTGAGAATATCCAGCGATAATCCATGATCGTCTATAATAGTGAGTTTTGCAAAGGCTTATAAATATAATATTAGACTAAATTCTATTGTGATTTCTCGATCCCTGAGGAGCCGCAAATCATTGTATCATAAGTGACGAAATAAAAAATCCATTTTCATTTTTTTACAGTTAAAAAATCTTCCTATCCCAATTTAGTCTGGGAAAATAAATGAAAATCGAATGAAATATTGCCCGTCGTGATATAACCTAAGATATGGCACATAAACATGCTTTTACATTGCGGTCAATATACGTGTTATTGGACTGATATAACTTTTACTGCCCGTGGTAAATTTTGTTTAATTGTACTATGGCATATGGAAGTAGACATTAACAAGTGACTGATTATTTATGTAAGTAACAAAACTATAAAACTTGTTATGATATTTGGGTGTGATTTGTTTATTCAAAATTTGAATATTATTTTGGACTTGATCTAGAACCATATACCACCAAGACACTTTAATTTTGTGAAACCCGAACACCTACCACCGTACGTGAGGATTCTAGGATGGGCCATACAGGTGGTTAATATTAGTATCTATGGTGATTAATTGTGACTTGTTCTGAAAGCAGGTCCAGTTTCACAATCATTTCTTAAATAAGATTTCCCTTGACTTAAATCCAACAAAATTCTATCTTTCATTCTTTATTATTATTTTTTTTTTACATATTCATGAATTTAAGGTGTTAATTCGAAGATCACTTCTAGCGTAAAAAATTGTTTTTAGTTGTTTAAAAAATATTTGTGAATAGTTTAAAAAATAACCAAAATTTACTAAGTTGAAGTAAAGGAAAATCTTATTTCAGGAATGATTTTGAAAATTGGAGCAAAGTGATGTTAATTTCAATTGCTCTTTATTATGTTGATAGAACCTCTGTATAATGGCCGCCTGCCAATAAAGGCTACTTATACCGGTTCTTGCGTGTGACCTTTACAGACAGGTTCGGAATATAATTCCTCATCAGTAGTGCATGAACCAAAATTGTGAAACCAAAATCTATTTCAAGGGGTTGAACAAATATCCAAATGACCATAGTATATATATTACAAGATTTAGCAAAAGAAGAACTTTGCATGAGGGAATATACCTTAGTTTTTATGGATTTTCAGGTACGAACTAGCAGAAATTTAGACAATCGTATATATTTCTGACAAAAGTATTGTCAACTGAGTTTATGTTATCTTTGGAGATATTAGTCCACCAGCATGGTCACTGTGGTACAGCGTACACGGGATATAAAAGCATAAAATGAGCAAAACAGCCAGTGTAAACAACACCAGCGGGAGTCGAAAGCCGATTTTTGACTTATCTGTTCATTTTAACATGTGATGGTGTATTGGGGCATCAATCGGACACATAAATAATTCTATTGAAATGATTAACTGCATCTGATACACTGTTTAAACTTTAAAACAAATTAATAAAGCGCAAGTGCTCACCTGTGATTTTGCCGTCGCCGGGAGTTTCTTTCCAATATTTCAAATTTTACCTGATAAATAAAAATTCTGAAGCGTACAATTCCTCTAGGATGTTAAGAACTACATGTCGACCAAATTTCAGCTCAATGTATTGAGATATAAAGGAACAGGAGACGTTGGAGGATAACATGCGGTGTACTGGGAATTGCAAAAAGGTGTACTGGGTATTGGCAATTAAGGAGCAAGTAGGTGTACTGGGAATTGAGGATTCAAATATCTTGCCAGCTGTGCGATTTTCATGTTTTAATGAATTTATATAGAATTTATACTTCTTTTTCAATGACAAACAAAACAATTAATTATCTAGTGAAAATCTTCAACATCTGTAATTATTAATAATGCATTATAGACGAGATGAAGATGAAACATACATAGACCACATCTTTAAAACATATTTCCCCGATATATGTAGATTGAGAGAGATCCAAGTGTTTACTAAACCATTACAAAGGCCCATGTGTAATGTCAAAATATAATCCGTTCTTAAATTGTTAAAGTTTGACAGTGTCATAGCAAATGCAACTAGTGAAAGTAAAGAAAAAAAACTTTGTAGTTTGGAACTGAGCAGGAAAATGAAGATTACAATTTGAGAAATCTTTTAAAATATTTAACCTAATGTCATTAGATCGAATCGACCAGCTAAAATATGACTTATTTATATCAAAGGTCAAGATGAGACAGTCGTCGAAAGGAGGTATCTGGTGTAAAACAGATCCACAAATGAGACGAGAGTAAAATCAAACGTCTTGAAACTGATTTATAAATAAAAAGTTTTAACAATATAACACATTTTTTCATTTTTAACATGTTAAACATAGTTCATAGTGTCATGTTTATTTTGAATTTTATTTACGGGCCAATCAATAAGAAACCAGCTTAACCTTTTTTCCGGATTAGATCCACCTCTTCTTTTTAATGTAATTCAGTGCCCTCTAGTGTGATGCACTTATCCATCACCCCAGATCTGAAAAAGACAGGGTCATTTCCATTGACACACTCCTCAACTGTCTTCATGACTTCTTGGTCAGACCTGAAATGACGCCCTCGGGTATCATTTTTCAATTTTGGGAAAAAAGAAGTCGCTACGAGCTAGGCAGAATGTGGTATTTCGCCCCACAGCCTTCATTGTAACTTTGCAACTGTGTACTCTTGCGTTGTCCTGTTGCGGCGGTTTCACAGATATCAGTTCTCGTGTGGTCTAGCAAGTTTGCATAGTGCACTCCAGTTATCATTGTACTTCTCTTTGGTTAAAAGTCACACACAATAACACCTTTTGCGTCCCAAAATACTGTGGTCATCACCTTGCCAGTAGACTAATGCTTTTTAACCTTCTTTGGCCTAGGGGACCCAGGCCCTATCCACTGACGACTCTGTGCTTTATTGTCTGGCTCATATTATTGTACCAAAATCTCGTATACAGTCTTTAGACGCAAAAGAAAATCATCTTTTGACATAAACGCTTCAACAAGGCGCCGTATACTGATGCTTTGGTTGTCAAAAATCCGCTCGATAGATTTTTTTAAATTAATGTGTTCAGAAAGCAAATATAGTTTTATCAAATAATATAGAAAAAATCCTAATGTCAACCGATTCGATTTTCTGCAAATCCACGATGAAAGCTCAAATTTCATCTACATGTATTCAAAATTTCCAGTTTTTAGACACTGCCATTTTGGCCTGTTAGTTTATCATAACCATAGCATTTCAGAAATAATGCACTTGGTAAAATATTATATACATTTTTTTAATTCCTTAATATCGGATGTGCAACTCAAAAATATGTATTCCGTTACGCTCTGCAAAAAAGTGCCTAAAACTATACTGACACCTCGATACGCGTGTAATTTTGTATCCGGGTATAAAACATGTATTGAAACAAGGCACAAAAATAATGGCCGTGTCGGACAATCGGAAATGGGTTGGTTGGTTAACGTCGCATCAGCAATTTTCCAGCTATTCGCGACGAGAACTATTAATTTTATTAATCTATGAACAAGTTCGTGTATGCATGTGAAGTGCGAGTGTGTTTTATGGTCTGCTTTGTACTAGGGCGCACTCATGGCGACTTTAACGTGCTAGCTCACAGAGTCAGTATGCCGCAGACAAGCGTACCACTCCCCAGGCACATTATACTGATACCAGGTAAACAGTAAGGCCAACGGCAAGGAAAAATCACTTTCCCGCATGTGGTCTGAGTGGGACTCGAACACACAGCGGTGAGAGACCCTGGATTTGTTTTGTAGACTGATGTCTTATTCATTAGGCAACCGCGGCCTCTCAATCGGAAATGGGATATAGGATGGTCCCTCGTAAAATGAGATATAAAAAAACTCTACACATTCTACATACATGTTTCTATAATGCCTATATTGTCTTTTTGAGTCTAGTGGCATTAACGTAAAGACCACCTCTAAATAAGAACAGCTTGTTTATTGAAGCCAGTATGTTCTATGTAAATGCAACCTACATACTGATAACGGTGCACAATTCCGCCACTCATAAGTGATGCTGTTTAAAACGTGATATATTTTACCTTGAATCGACAATTTTTAATCATTCTATAGACAATAACAAGTCTAAAATAATAAAAATAAGGTATTACACATATACCAAGCACCAACTGGCTGCAGTTTCACTATCATTTCCTAAGATTTGTCTGATTTAAATAGGCTACTTTTAGGAACAGCACATCTTTACTGAGCTTTCCGTCATTTCTTGAATTTAATAATTTTCCGTAACTGCATCATAAGTGATGAATAGTATGTGTCATTGATTGTTTGTCCCTTTTGGAGATAACCTACCACCAGATTATGATCAGCATCACTGGAAGCCGAGGTCATACCCTCTCCAGCTGATGTAACAGTATTGGTCTTTTTTTCAGGGTGATCAAGTGTAAACTTTGGCCACTGGGGTGAATTGATAAACCCACGTTTAATCCATAGTAACTATCTCTGAAAAAAGCACACAACAAAGTGCACTTGATGTGCTTCTGACCAATTGTCAGATGCCTTGGTAAGTTGGTACCCAACTGAAAGCATTTCTCATTGCAAGATTTTCTGTCAGAATTAAATGTAATACATGTATTCCCTGTGAAATGCCAACTGGCTACATACCATTCTGTAACTCGCTTGTCAGTCGTAACAATATCATAAACTTTATTGACCTTTTCTGGGGTTGCATCAATGACAGACCTTCTAGAACAAGGGCCTTTCTGTTGCGTTTAAATCCCACAACCCACATTTTTACTTTTAAATTCGAAGGTCATATTTTCCTAGTGTGGATACCATATTAGTTTGGATATCCTTAAGTGTTAAACATTTTAATGAAACTATGAATCACTTATGTCTCTTAATATTGGCGATCTACCTAATTCAATTTTGAAATCAAGGTTAGAGCCTTTACTATGAACACCTAATATAAACTTGCACAGTGAAACTTATTTATATTGTATGCACCATGCATACAAACTGTATCATACATTCGCAATCCCCAATTTCTTTAAAAATTGGGACTTGAAAATAATGTTATACACGATTCCCGGTAACCGTAATTTTGCAATTCCCAGTACACTAAACCGGTGATGAGAATCAATTCCCAGTACACCACGTCGATCTTTCAACGTCTCCTGCTCCTTTATTTCGCAATACATTGAGCTGAAATTTGGTCGACATGTAGTTCTTAACATCCTAGAGGAATTGTACGCTTCAGAATTTTTTTAATCAAGGTGAAAATTGAAATATTGAACAGAAACTCCCGGCGACGGCAAAATCACAGGTGAGCACTTGCGCTTTATCAATTTGTTTTAAAGTTTAAACAGTGTATCAGATGCAGTTAACTATTTCAATAGAAACGTTTATGTGTCCGATTGATGCCCCAATACACAATCACATGTTAAAATGAACAGATAAGTCAAAAATCAGCTTTCGACTCCCGCTGGTGTTGTTTACACTGGCTGTTTTGCTCATTTTATGCTTTAATATCCCGTGTACGATGTACCACAGTGATGGTACTTTATTAGTTATCACCATCCGAGACATAAATTTGTCCAGTAATAATAATGTACATGTATGTAAACTCTATGTCATAATTAGCCTATCAAAATCAGGCTCAATATAAAACCAGAATAAATCATGGTTAAGCCGGTGAAGAGTAGTCTGGATTAATACGTTTATATCAGTATTGTAATAAACCTTAATCAAACTTTGATAACAATTAATGAGTTCTGATAAAACATGCAGAGATACAGTAAAACATGTTTACAAAGGGCATATAAGAGACCAACAAAGGGCCTTTATACATAGGCAGGTGGTTCTGATATACAGGTTCAAATAAAATGGAATAAAATTTTACTGGCCTTTAAAATAGGTAGCGACTGTTTATTCACCATGCACTCGGCATTTATAAATGAAAGTCACGGGTCCTTCAGAAGAGACATAAAAATTATACCCGTGTCTCGGCAGACGTGTGATTCTGGTCACAAAAGCAATCGGCGCGGAATCGCGTTTTGGTACGTTTTGTGTATGAAATAATTAGTTTAGCGTATTTATGTATGACAGTGACATCCCTTAGCTATAGAGTTTCCAATCTACAATGAAAGACTGTTTTATAATACAATTTTGTAGACTACTTAAATATTATTGAAGTTTAGGAGTAACATGTACATTTGTAAGTCAGTGTAGCTGCTTGAAATTTTATGAACTATGAAATAAATTGTAACGATTTTGTAGACATTTATAAAATAATAAATAAATAATTTTCAAAATATTTCAATTCCAATATTTAAATATTTACTTTACAATACTTTCGAAAGTTTAACATTGAGCTAACATAAAGCTCAGCTACCACTTATCCGAAACATTGGTAGCTATATATGGTGGCCAAGACACTGCTGCAAGATATAGTACACGTAGCTGCCGATATATTGGTGACGAGAGCCGAAATTAGCTGCAAATTCGTAGCTGCCGATATATTGGTGACGAGAGCCGAAATTAGCTGCAAATTCGTAGCTGCCGATATATTGGTGACGAGAGCCGAAATTAGCTGCAAATTCGTAGCTGTCGATATATTGGTGACGAGAGCCGAAATTAGCTGCAAATTCGTAGCTGCCGATATATTGGTGACGAGAGCCGAAATTAGCTGCAAATTCGTAGCTGCCGATATATTGGTGACGAGAGCCGAAATTAGCTGCAAATTCGTAGCTGCCGATATATTGGTGACGAGAGCCGAAATTAGCTGCAAATTCGTAGCTGCCGATATATTGGTGACGAGAGCCGAAATTAGCTGCAAATTCGTAGCTGTCGATATATTGGTGACGAGAGCCGAAATTAGCTACAAATTCGTAGCTGTCGATATATTGGTGACAGGAGCCGAAATTAGCTGCAAATTCGACACTCAATAGTTTAGTGTTAAACTTTCGACAGGCCTGTACTTTATAAGTGAACAATAAAAATAACTGCTTTATTAGTTATTTACGAGTTTATAGATGTTCACTGTCATATAAACTACCACATAATTATTGAGAAGTGCTATTAAGAAATTGATTCTTTAAAAAGAGAATCCGCATAAGACAAAAGGACTGGTTAAACCTTAAAAAGCATAAACAGAAAAAAATTAACATTTAAAAGGATTTTTCTTTCATCAAATACACCAAAATTCAGTGGCTGTTACTACCCATGGTTACTGGTCTATATAGCAGAATGGTACGTAATATTTTACATATCTTTATATTTGTGATGTTTTCATGTGAGACCAAATGTAGAAATATGAGTAATTTATGCCATTGCTAATGTGACGTCACACTCATCTCTTTCTAGCTCTAGTGCCTATGTACGCGTGACGTTAATTATTGATTAAGTATTCCAGCGATTAGAAATGCATATCGTACACGCCACTGTTTTAAAGTTATTACAGTAAAAAAACAAAATAACTTTTTAATATATATACTTCATAAACAAAAAATCGAACCTAACCCTTCACTTTACCTAGATCATGTTATTTGTGTCATGGCAGGCAATTAACATCACAGCTTTATTTAAATTAGAGGTAGTAACTGCGTGGTGTTATTATTATTATTTATTATTATTATTATTATTATTATTAAATGTGATGTATTTGAATGATAATTTTATCATGAACCGTTTGAAAATCTAATAAATATTAGTTATAAATTTATTTTTCGTCACTCTGTTTTGTTTATTTGAGTATAATTAAAACAATTTTAAATCCGTTCAATAGACAATTATTTAAATGTAAATGTTAATTTTAACTAAGTCACCTTCAATGTTGTTTCCTAATAATAATAACATGGCTGGGAATAATCATGTTGTATTTCATTTAGGGTTAAACTGTGAAATGTTTTATGGCATTGATTACTTTTGAAACTTGAATAAAATAGATATTATTATTATTATTATTTAAATGAAATATGAAATATAATAAATAAAAATGTGCATATTTTTTCTGAACTTTTGTTATTTTAACGTCTCATACTCTATTAGTTAAATAAATAAGAATTATAATAAAATGGAAAATAAAAATGTGCACGTTTCATTACTTCCTATTTTTTTAAACTTGATTTAATTCTTTAATAATATTTTAAATAGAAAAGGACACAATGTTGTATTAGATCCAGTAGGCTAGTATTTGACCATGATAGTCTATACATATCCATAGTATATACATATCGGTAGTCTATCATATTGGCCCTTATCCACTGACTGAAATATTGATACAAATATTGTACCACCTAAATTTCAAATTAAAAGTGGAATGGATTTTTTTAAAGGTACCACAAAGATTTTTTTAACTGAATTTTCATCACGATGTGAACTTTATCATGAAAACCAGACATTTTCACTTTTCTATATCTTTAATAAGAAAAAAGCTGTTTATACAAACAGTGCTGTGCACTTTCTAATGAGTTTCATAGGGAAATTAAGTAAAATGTCACCATATTTTAAATCAAAAAGTGGAATGGATTTTTTTTCAAGATATTTTAATCATTTTTATATTTGAATATTCGTGACAGTATGTATTTTTCACTGAGAACCAGACATTTTCAGAAAATAATATTGTTATTGGTGAAATTTAAATTTGAAAATCGGGTATATGCAGTTCCCATTGTAACTTAAAGGCCGGGGGTGACCTATTTAAATATCCGTACGGATGGCAATTATCTCTTATATGGTCAAAAAGGTGTGTCTTAGCTGACCTTTTGTTAAAAATAAATTTATAAATAAATCCACATGGTTGTATTCAAAATAAAGTTGATGTAGAATAACAGTCATCTGTAGATGTTTGCTTTCTTTCAATTTTAATAGCCATTAGATCTACTCCCATTCACCACAAAAATAAAGTCTTGTATCTATGTATAACTAACACAGTAAAAGTAAACAGTTCTATTGAAAAAAATTCATCCTTGACTTAGTTATTATGTTAGTCAATGAGATTTTCTCCCGCCAAATGAAGAATGACCCTCCTTATGTAAAAGAGGTATAGCAGGGATTTGTATATCTTATTTATAAAATTTGGCATTAGAATATTTATTAATATAGTTAGTCTTTAATAAATATTTTATGAAGCAACTACATGTATTTGGTTTCTTAACTTCATTATTAATTAACATGCATGTCTGTAGTTCTATAAAGATATTTTCCTAATTTTGCTTCAGATGACTTGGGGTATATCTGACCCTATTAATTTTTTTAACAATCTAAATGTGTGAAAATGGCGGATTTTGGACATTTTATGTTTGCTGTAAAGTCATTGAACCTGGCAAGGACATAAAGATGCAATGCTTTTCTCATTAGCAAACTGTTTTTTTTTTTGGAGTGATGTTAATGAAATATTTTAAAAGTTTATTGAGCTGGACAGAAAAGTGTGAATTATACCTAATTATTGGATTCATGTGTTTAAATCTTGGAAATGAAAATATTAGCAATGTCATTGAAAGACAATGTGCCAATACAATATGGAAAATCAAGAAGAAAAATTGAAGACAAAAATTAGTTGACAGTTTAATAATGTTGATCAGACATATTTTGAAAATACAAGTTAAATTTTGACCAAAATGTATCAGGACAAAAATCATTTTAAATATGGCTCTACTAGGCTACTACCCTACTACCTAGCATGACTTTACAGAAGGGGGGGGGGTTAGTATGGAATAAGGAAAATATAACTTACTAATGATTAGTGGGCCTATTTAAATTTAGTTATACATGAGACTGGAATTGGAATGTTATGATTTAAAAGGATGCAATATAAATATCATGGATTATTTAATTTGGAAAATGATAAATACAGGTAAGAGGCTTCATTTATTTTGTTTACATTTTGGCAACCATGTGCTTGGTATAACTTATTGAACTTTACCTGTATCACACATCAAACTCCGCCTATTTACCTGTCAATCTTCCCCAAAACACTGTCCACTTCAAGTTTTATTTTATAAAATTACTCAATAAAAACATTTTTGTTCAACTTTATGTTTGCCCTACAAAGTCTATGATGGTAATCTAACTTTGGTGCCAAATTTCAAACTAAGACAATCATTAAGTCTTTAGATATTTTCAAAAAACCTTCCCAACTTTGAATGTGGCCAAGAAATTTGAATTCTACCATGTTTTTCTGATTGGTTTCCTTTTATAGTTGAGCCCCGGCCTTTAAGGTAGTTCCATACTTTACAAATCGCCTGAAAACACATATTGAAATTTTGATATGTTGTACATGGGTATAAACCATTCAACATGCCAAAATTTCAGGGCAGGTATTCGACTTGCTTAAGAAGTTCTGAAGCGCCACCTGGTGGCCATTTTCACGACATAAATGATCAAAATATTACTACTGTTATCAACAAATAAGCATTAATAATTTTTTGTCATGCTTAGAAACCAAAAAATTAAGTATAATGTCATGAAGATTATTTGGACCAATGGAATTTTACTTCCGGCCACGTGGTATTTTTCTACAGCGCCACCTATCAAGAGAGAACATTAAATTTCCAGAAAACTAAAAGTAACACTCTTTCGTTAATTTGTAGATTTTTAAAAAACTAAGTCGAATACCACCCCTGATTTTTACATATATTGCACATAAATATATAAGTTTGATTTTTGAAAACAAAAAAATAGGGGGTCGTCAAGCTACTTTTTTCATAAAATTGCATCAAAATCCTGAAACAAGAAAAAAGCATCATTCCTTACGCAAGAAGTTACCAATAATGTCCTAGGATACTATTATGAACTCGTTGTTTTTCGTTTGGTATTAACAAATAAACAAAAATACTGATTGTGAGCTATTTGGCTGTGCAAAACAAAACCAATTTAATTTTCATATGGTCTGTCACCCATAGAAACACATAGCAACCGTTACCCAACACAGATCAGTTAAAGTGGAAGGGGATTCGTATACATTGATGAAGTGTTCTTGATTTTAGGCGCTGAATGAAACGCAAATACAAGAACATAGCCAAACTGCTAAAATTTGACACCGAGAAAAATGATCATCATTATGTTTATTGAAGAATCGTCAGTTTGTATTTAAAATCACTGAAAAAACAAACATAAAGCGGCATTTAAAATACCGTCTTCAAAATTTAAACAATGTACTCAAATCTTTCAATTATTTAGAATAGTACTCTCAACAGTGTAGATCTACCTAATTTCCGTTATGTACAATATATATTTTCTTCTTAAAAATAGTGCACAGAATTAATATTGTGAATTCTAATCTTTTGTGAATGCAAAAAATTATTCTACTGAATGCCATAGCATAACACCGTTCCCGCCATAATTCTGTAGGCGCCGAAGACCACACATTCGTGACGTCATAGATAAAAAGACGTCAAATCTGACATTTCGACCGTACGCACAAAACGACGACGTCACCATGGTATGGAACTACTTAACGGGCTGGCGATCGCACAGGTGACTTAATACAGGTGATGAGACCATCGTCTTAAACGCATCAATGGTATACGGTCGGACCTCGATTTCTGTACATGGATTAAAAAAAAAAAAAAAAAAAAAAAAAAAAAACAAAATGTAAATATAACTATTAAGCTGTTTAGAAATGGCGTTGATAGTGCTGTAACTTCTCTTGTCGTGCAAAAGCAAAGCAAAATGAATAGCGGCACTATAAATGCTTTTTGTAGACAGTTCAGTGAATAAAATTATTGTGTTTATAAAACAAACTGTGACAATTTTCTTTTGCTTAACCAGTGATCCTAATATATAATATATCTCTTGTGGTGTCTCAATATAAGTGAAACATTCTTGCCTGTGGAGTAAACTCCATTCCTCATTCAATCAATTGTCCATTGTTATTGTCTCTAAATTCTCTCTCTCTCTCATATGTTCAAAATATGTGAAATCCGTAGTTTTCCGCGGTGTCTAAATTTCCGTTGTTTTCGTGAATAGCCTGATCAACGAATTTACGTGCCAACCGAATAGTATTCATTCCAGTTATGTCTATTACAAAAATACATTCAACGGAAACTGTACATAAAAAAAATTGTCCCCAAAAATAGTATTTCTCTTAGAACCACATGTATGATGAATACTACAAATCAGTGATTCCAATGTAGGAACCATTACCTTATGTCTAAATACTTTGAATGTCTACATGATACCCATTAATTCAGATGTAGGTAACTAGGTTAGCTTTTTCGTTGTATACTTGCAAAATTGAAAGAAAAAAACTATATAAGAATAGAAGATTGATACCAAAAAGTCACCATTTTAAGAATGGGCGTCGCATTTTATTCAGTTGACATAAAGAACCAAAGCGTTAAACTTGGATACGACCGAAACTGAATTAAACCCGTTGCTATCAATTAATCAAACTTCGATAACAACTGATGATTCTGATAATAGGCACACAGAGTATCTACTAATAACGTCACAATGGCGTATATAGATCATCTACGTCACTCCGGTTTCCTCCACCGTCCACTTATTTGATGCCGAAAGGGCTAAATTCACAAACACAGGCTAGCGGCCCGATTTTTCGAGAAATATAAACAACTCACAATCAATCTAATTTATATATTTTTTACTTTTCTGGTATCCATATTTGAAATATCAAATGTCAGTTTACATCCCATCACATTATATATTTTGTACAGTGCCGTCAAATCGGGCGTTGATACAGAAAAATGTGCATTTTTGCCAGATTTGGCTCCTTTTTTGGAAAAATTCACAGTGGCTGCATGCATCGACCAACGCCATTTTTAAACCAGCTGTAAAAACATGTAAATATTTCATTACACAAAATTCTGTGTTGGTCGAAGGCTGCGGCCACACTCAATTTTTAAAAAAACGGTGAGAAAAATCGCCGATCTGAACAGCGAGATTCGTTGCCTTTTGGAAATCCTGCCGGATTATCGGCCTAGGAGAACCCAAACCTCTCCCTTAAAATGACGTTTTGACGTCTGGATTTAATTATTGGACTATCATACAGTTGTTTCTTTTCTTCAGTTTTTTTATGAAATTGGAAAAATATAATAAAATAAATAAAAAAGAATAAATTTTAAATTATTGAAGACAAATATGCGGCAGCATTAAGTGGTTGACAGTGTGCACGTACGTGCGCACAAGGATCAAGTAGTAATCTAGGATGGTCCATTACGGGTACGGGTCGTTCACTAGCGTTTAATATATAGAATTTAAATGATTTTCCAGGATACCTTAAATGCTTATTGAAGGTAACTAATTTTACACGATTCGAATTTTCTAAATGTATGCCTACTATTTTACCATTGATCCCATTGTAACAATTCTCATATGGCCGAGTGGTCTAATGCGTTTGTCTAGTAATCGGAATATTGTCAGTTCCAATCCGCGTAATGTCACTGCTTTTTTTTGTTAACAATTTTTTTCATATTTTATTTTTATTATTATATATATAATTCTATTTTTTAAATATCAAATATAGTTATAAAATTTTAATATTTAAAAAAATTATATTTATATATACATAAGCAATATCATACTGTCGCGATTTACCTGCTAAACTTTTAATTTTATGTTTTTTTTTCATGAGTTTTTATTTATTTATTTTTTAGATAACGACTATCTGTACTTATATATTATTTCAATTATAAAAAAACAAGATATCGGCAAACATACTGTCGTGAGTTCGAACTTGCTAATTCAGTTTTTAATTTAAATAATAATTATCAACATATGCATATATACCGGTATTTTATATCGTTTTTTTTTTAAACTGCCTGCAATATATAAAATATTGGTCATTTTATTTACATGTTTCTATTAAGATAGATATACTGCCAATTATTTTCTAAGATGCCGTGACATAACATACCATCAAACTATTACGTATACATGTACACCATATCCTATACCCAATGATACTGTCTGATAACTTTTTTTAAAATTCTATATAAAATTTATTAAAAATTGACAATACTTTAAACATCTTGTGCTTCGACGTAGACATAAGATCACGATTCTGAGAGAGAGAGAGAGAGAGAGAGAGACGAGTAATGGTATTCTTTTACGTCAAAATCAAGATTTTTTCCACTAATATCGAAATGGTGAGTTCAGGAATGATAGGGGAAATAGGATAACGATTCCATAGCTGACCTACCATCATATACCATTTTTTTTAATTATAAAATACATTAAAAATGGTATATATTGTGTCAATTAGGTAACTTTTCTGTTAATTGTAATACGTGGAAGTTAACAGTGTGTATCATTAAAATAAAAGTTATTGTGTTGAATACTAAATAATGTGTCTTTTAATAAGTTTGTGCTGTAGATTTAGAAAATATGAAAGAAATAAGTTAGTTGCTTGGTTTTTAGTAGAAATGGATCATTTCATATACAAAGAGTATTTAACTGAAAGAGAACCAAAAGTCATGAATGGGATAGATAATGTAAACTTGCAGCATTGATTTCAGTGATGAAACTTTGAAATTATAAAATTTAAAATTAAACTGTTTAATAATATTTATTTTATTTGTTCGAATTAAATTATGCAAGTTTATAAAATTATAATAGAAATTATAGGGTTGGTTGGTACTCCATGTTAATGTAATACAATGTATGTAGATCTACTTACTGCATTTTTCTTTTGAATGAAAATAAAAAATTCGGAGGTCCACATACTAAGTTTAAAGAACTACTTACATTGATTTTTAGCTCACCTGACCGAAGGTCATATGAGCTTATGAAATAGCGCAGCGTACACGTATGTGTGTGAATGCGTGCGTCTGTGCGTAGTTAATACCTATTTTCGACTTTTTCGCTATAACTACCGGACAGATTTCAATTAAACGTGGTCAGAAATATATATGGGCCGGTGCAATTCAGATTTGTTCATGGCGTTGCCATGGCTACCATAACTAGGTCAAGGTGACCTACCGGTGCAAAAAATCCTAAAAAATCTCCGAAAGCAACGATCTGATTTGATATTTGGCTTCTTAAGGGTCTTAAGCCTATAATTTGTTTATTTCGTGAAAATCGGACAAAAACAGGTTATGCGTTTTTTGCGTATAATTGTGAAAAGATCGTAAAATAACTTCAAATTGTTATAACTTGACTATTTGATCAGAAATTGACATGGGGTTTTCAGTTTTGTCATATTCTTGTAATTCCATGAAAATGGGTTCGAGTTCAGTTATAAAGGTCATGACCCAATTTTTTGCCTTTCTGATGGAAAACTATAAACTTGTTGTACAGGCATGTATATTAGAATTTTGTTTGAATTGATGTAAGAATCCTTTTCTTGTATAGATTAAGATCATGGGTTCAAATGTCAAAGACACAGGTGCGAAAGAATATAGAAATGGTTAATTATCTTGAAAACTATTAACTTTTTGTATAGGCATGTAATTAGAATGTTGTAGGTATTGATACAACAAACATTTTGGTGTATAGAAAAAGGTCACAGGTTCAAAGGTCAAGGTTACATATGCAAAACAATACCGAAATTGTTAATTATCTCGAAAACTATTAACTTTTTGTATAGGCATGCATATTATAATATTGTAGGTATTGGCCTAACAATAATCTTGATATATTAAAAAAGGTCAATTTTACTATTTTAGCCTCAAATCGTTACTTCAAGAAATATTTTGACATTTGGGTTTCAGTATTTATGTTTTCTTGAAATGTTTATGCTAGCCATTTTTATCAGGTGGGCATATCAAGCCCATTGGGCCTCTTGTTACATTGAACAATTGTTTAACTTAAGAACCCCAAATGGCGAGATAAAGCTAAATGTTGGAAGCATCTGTTTATGAAATAACTTGCCCCTTCTCTTGAAAATGCCTTAGAACTTAAATGATAAAATAAAAAAGTAAATAATTGTGTATCTTATTGACTTTTACTTAGGTATTTAATATCTAGAAGCTTTTATATAAACCATAAACATGCACTGAGCAAATAAATCCATTCACCCAACATATGTGAATTATCTCCCCTATACCTGTATTTGTGCTAGCAAAATCTCTGTGTTTGTTGTCGTTATTTATGTTACGTTCTTGCTGGCCAACTAAATGTGTAAATATAGCATGTGATGATGCGTCAATAAAAATAATTCAAATTTTCAAAAATGTAATTGTGATATATTATAGGGTAATGGGGTATGTACTTTTATAGCAGTGATGATTATAATAATTAATAAATACCTTTTTGGGTATTTACGCGTTTAAGATTTATGCAAAATGGTAACCATGGTAACAAAAACTCAAAATGCTATTTCTTAAACATCACTTGTTTTTGGAAAAATCAAATATTCGGACATGCAGTAATTCTAATTCAGAAGAATATTATCAGTAATTTTATAAATCTTACATGCTACATTTCATACACAACTTTGCTATTTACACATGAATTCATGTCAGTAAAGTGATCATACTATGCGCGGTTGCCATGGAAACGTATGATGTATTTTTGACCAAAACAATATGGATTTAGATTCCCCATTTCTCAGACTATATATCTACTTATTTTGAAGATTTTTCGAGATTGGGCTATTTTTGCCCCTTCGTGAACCTACTCCTTTGTTGACAGTTGGCGAAGTCTCGATATTATGTGAATAAATTATCTTTAGCAAAAACTCACACATTATTCTGACAGTATGTTGAGCCTAAATCGCCAGTTATACACCGCATATTCTTTTTGTTTCTAAAACACCTCGAACGCCAATGCATTGAGTTCGGGCTAATCGGCTTTACATTCGCCGTTTTGAAAATTCAGATAACGATAACATTTTTGACAAATCTATTACTATATAGAAACACCTCGGATACAATGATGGCCACACCTTAATTTAATAGGGGCGGGTGGTTGTGCGTGGCCAAATATTTTGTCCGATACGGTACCCATCTAAACTATATAGATACAACTTCGATAGTCAAACTTCTGTAATTCGAATACTCCCAATATCTCGAAGTAATGTTCGGGTCCGAAGTTAAAAATTCTGTATGGTTTATGGTGTTCGTTTCCTTGTCACGTGATCTTGATACCTCTTTTCCATAAATAGTTCGCATGAAAATGTTACATGTATAATATTTCTTTGTAATTTTCTGAATTGAGAAACTGATATAGATGTAAGAAATTGGTTTTGTTTACAAAAATCCGTATTGTCTGTAAATATTATTTAGTTATACACGTGGCAGATGTAGCTAGCTACACAGAAGGTGCTTACCTTTTCGGAGCACCCAGCCTCACTTCTTTGGTAGATGTTCGCGTGTTTAATTTAAATTGTCAGTTTCAAAATGTTTTAGAATTGTGATGTGGACATGGATTGGTATGTTTGTTTTTCATTAACCCTTTTATTGTCGTTTTACATTGCTTTGGGATTGAGATTTGAACATGGATTGATATGTTTGTTTTTGAATTTTGTTTTAGTAATTCGTGACAATAAATAATGTTTAAACTAAATGTTGCCATTTTGGCAATTTTCTTACAATTATGAAATAAATATTTTTATTCATAGCATCATTATTCTGATTTTTAAAGACATATATGTAGTTGTTTCATTTCTAAAAGATAAAACCACTGCAGTTGGTAGAGTGCTCGCTCCGTAAGTGGAAGGTCGTGGGTTCGAATCCCGAACGGGTCGACTCAAGACTTGAAAGTGGGTAGTGACTGTTTTCGCCAACACTCGGCATACGAAATGAAAGTCACGGTTCTTTCGGATGGAAACTAAAAATAAACCAGGTCCCGTGTCACGGTGGGCTTGGCACGTTAAAGAACCCTGCTGTATAATGCCATCAGCGCAACGCACAGGCAAAATTTCTGCACCTTCGCCTATAGCTGGCGACGTCTCGATATAAGTGAAATATTCTTGACTCAACTCAACTCAACTCTAAAAGATAAAATCTATAGAAATTTAAAGAAATACATTTAATTATTATTTTTTTTATCTCATTGTTATATTTTACATCTGTTTAAGACATCCAAACAAATTTTTAAATCTTCATTTTATTAAAACTTTAATTTGGTAAAAACAGTCTTTGGATAAATCTACAACGCAGTATAAAATAAGATATCACAGTTTCTAGTAAACTAGCACAATAAGAAAAGCAACATTACTAGTCAAGTTCTACCAGCTCCATGACATACATATAATAACTAGTCAAACTTGGAACTTTGAAAGATTATCATATGACAATTTATTATTTCTGATTATGATTAACATGGAAATTCAAAAAATGGTTTATTTGATTTTGTAGAAAGTAAGCAAAAAACAGCGCATAAGATGATAACAATCAAATCCATTTAAAATTCTTCAAATGTAAAACGTACCATGCTGTATACAAGTTAATTGTTAATTGCAGACTATACTACAAATGTAGATAATTCTGTATGGTACCTAACATGCGATCGGACAACTTTCCATAGTTGCGCCACCCCAAGGAGACTTCTGATTGAGAAAATCATAATGTAAAGTACCTTTCTTAAATAAAAAAAAATTACAATTTTTTTTTAATTTTGGCTAGTTTTTGAGATATTTGAAGTTTTTTTGTAAAATTCCATTTGGAATTCCAATTTTTAAAAAATCCAATTGGAATTCCAATTGGAAAAACTAAAAATTCCAATTGGAATTAATTCCAAAAGAAAATATTTTTGAAAAAAAAGTCCAAAACCATTTATCTGTTAGAAAATCATACTTATTTTGGAAAAATTACAGGTCCTGTAAATTGCAGCAGTTTTGGAAAGTTTGGAAAGGGTCAGGTTAAAAATTCGTATGGTGATGAGTGTGGATATTAAAAACATTTATGTTTTCAAAAAATCAATACTCGCGTGATATTAAAATGATCGAATTAATGGCATTAAACACTTCAGCGTAAAAATACCATATCAAATACACTACCATTGTACATGTAGATACATTCTTTAATTTTAATGGTACCAGAAAAGTAAACGCCAAATTGAGCAAGATAAAATGGTAAATTTTCAATTGAGCATTTATGGAATAGGGTTGGACGGATTTTCTGTATATAAATATAAATGCATACAAAATGTAAAAATAAATAAATTATAATGTCTAAACCGCTAACTAAGAAGCACCACTGATAAAACCATAATAAATATAGAAAAAAGAGTTTGTGATAAACTAAACACCGGGGGACACTTAGATAAAGGGTTCCCTCCTACCGCAGCTATAAAGAAATCATTTTTAATGTCAACTGTTTCTTCCTTTTTAACAGACTGGGATTTTTTAGATGAAGGCACAACTGATGACTGTTGCTCTGCTTTTTTGTCGTTTCCTGATTGGATGTCATTGTCATGTGACTCTGTTACCTTGACAACCTTATGGCTGGTGGTGAATTTCAACTTGGTTGTTTTTGGTTCCATTGTTGTTGTTGGCGTTGTTGTTTTCGGTGCAGCTGTTGTTGGTTTCTGTGTTGTTGGTGATGCTGTGGTTGGTTTCTGTGTTGTTGGGGCTGCAGTTGTTGGTTTCTGTGTTGTTGGGGCTGCAGTTGGTTTCTGTGTTGTTGGGGCTGCAGTTGGTTTTTTTGTTGTTGGTGCTGCAGTTGTTGGTTTCGTTGTTGTTGGTGCTGCAGTTGTTGGTTTCTTTGTTGTTGGTGCTGCAGTTGTTGGTTTCCTTCTTGTTGTTGTTGTTTTTGGTGCCGCAGTTGTACTTGTTGATGGTTTCTGTGTTGATACTGTCATCGGCACAGTGACTTTACTAGAGGAACCAGACTCTACAACAATAAATACAAGAAACGTTTATCAAACATAATATCAAAACACTAACATTGCAAGATATAATAGCATCACAATGGTGTTTCAAGATTCTTTCATTTACATAGAGGCGGTCAGTTCTGCGATGATTGGTGAAAATGAAGTGTCAGTACAACAACTAACGACCTTTAGTAAGATGTCCGAGAAACTTTCTCAATCACCGAACTTAGGCAGTTAGAGCCGTCTTCTTCCTGTTTAGATCGCCGGTTACTCAATCACTAATTTATTGTAGCAAGTACTAGTTTTTGATTTTGCTTTTGACTTCACAATTTTAATGTAAAAACCCAGTGGATTTGTTATAAAACTATTGGAGAGCCTTTGGCATTGTCACATATTTTAAATTCTAACTCATACAGTGGCAGACCCAGAAAAGGGGGAGTCCAGGAACGACCCCAGTTTATATGTGTGTCACATGTTTAAATTGCAGGATTTTACACAACACTTAAAAGATCTGGGTAAGCATAATACTTAGCTAGGTACATTCTTTCACGTCAACCTCTTTCCATAATTTCTAGGTTCACTAGTTACATATCGCACGGACATAAAAATATAAGAGTATGTGCAAAGTTGGTACGGGCTCGCAAATAAAATGGTTAAATAGCATGTGCGTGTATGTGTCACGGTTGAGATGAGATGAAAGTATTATTAAAATACTTTGACGATGTGTCTGCAATTATTAAAGCTATCAACCTAATTATAACTAAATCAGGGGTCAGTTGTTCGAAGCTTGATTAGCTTAATCAGTGATTAACACAAATTCAAAACATCAATAAAAATCAACATACCATTACCAAATCCAAAGATTTATAACCATGTGCTTCAGTGTGATGAAATTCTATTCACTTACGACATTTTCAACAATACTTTCAGAATATATCTGAAATTATGCGAAATTTAAATTTTGACTAATCAATTGATTAAGCTAATTAACCTTTGAACAACTGGTCCCTGGTCAAATTTTGCAGTACTAGAAGAATAAAATTCCTCATTAGTAGTGCTCGCACCAAAATTTTGGAAATAATATTTTTTTGATGTTGAAATGAGAAACAAGAGGTCCATGGGCCTTAACGCTCACCTGAGGAAGAGTACATATCTTATGCAGAGGTTCAATGGTCAATGACATTAATAACAGAGAATATCAAAATTTTCAGCAGTAAGGACCAATAATATGCAAGTATTTTTGCAAATTAATTATAATAATTATTATATAAGTATGCTATATATTACATATTTAAAGTCTAGCTACAATATATTATTTATAAACAGCTAAAACATCTGTATATTAAAATGTGCATTAGGCTAATACCTACAATATTCCAATATACATGCCTATACAAAGAGTTTATAGTTTTTGAGATAATTAACCATTTAAGTATCCGTTTGCATCTATGACCTTGACCTTTGAACCTATGACCTTCATTCATATATCAAAATGACTGTTGTGCAAATGGCTTCAATATTCCAATATACATGCCTATACAAAAAGTTTATAGTTGTTGAGATAATTAACCATTTAAGTATTCATTTGCATCTATGACCCTGACCTTTGAACCTATGACCTTCATTCATATATCAAAATGATTGTTGTGCAAATGCCTACAATATTCCAATATACATGCCTATACAAAAAGTTTATAGTTTTTGAGATAATTAACCATTTAAGTATTCATTTGCATCTATGACCTTGACCTTTGAACCTATGACCTTCATTCATATATCAAAATGATCGATAGGCCAATACCTACAATATTCTAATATATATGCCTATACAAAAAGTTTGTAGTTTCTGAGATAATTAACCATTTAAGTATTCGTTTGCATCTATGACCTTGACCTTTAAACCTATGAACTTCATTCATATATCAAAATGATTGTTGTGCAAATGCCTACAATATTCTATTATACATGCCTATACAAAAAATTTAGTTTTTGAGATAAATAACCAGTTAAATATTCGTTCACAGCTATGACCTTGGCCTTTGAACCTATGACCTTCATTCATATATCAAAATGATCATTAGGCCAATACCTACAATATTTTAATATACATGCCTATACAAAAAGTTTATAGTTTTTGAGATAATTAACCATTTAAGTATTCGTTTGCATCTATGACCTTGACCTTTAAACCTATGAACTTCATTCATATATCAAAATGATTGTTGTGCAAATGCCTACAATATTCTATTATACATGCCTATACAAAAAATTAGTTTTTGAGATAAATAACCAGTTAAATATTCGTTCACAGCTATGACCTTGGCCTTTGAACCTATGACCTTCATTCATATATCAAAATGATCATTAGGCCAATACCTACAATATTTTAATATACATGCCTATACAAAAAGTTTGTAGTTTTTGAGATAATTAACCATTTAAGTATTCATTTGCATCTATGACCTTGACCTTTGAACCTATGACCTTCATTCATATATCAAAATGAGTGTTAGGCCAATACCTACAATATTCCAATATACATGCCTATACAAAAAGTTTATAGTTTTTGAGATAATTAACCATTTCAGTACTTGTTTACATCTGCGACCTTGACCTTTGAACCCATGACCTTTATTCATATATCTAAATGACCATTGTGCCATTACCTACAATATTCTGATATACATGCCCATACAAAAAATTCATAGTTTTGCAGATAATTAACTATTTTGGTATTCTTGGACATCTGTGACCTTGACCTTTGAACCCATGACCCTGATCTATGTATCAAAATGATCGCCATGTCAATACCTACAAATAACTGAAAATCCTACACCATTATCACAAGAAATGTTAAAAAAATAGCATTTTTATCAAAGGTCAAAAACTGGGACATGACCTTGACCTTCGACCTTGACATCAATTGGAAGAAAATTGCAAGACAAGATCAACAGTGAAAACTCCATACAATTATCTTCAGCCGTTATGAAGTTATAACAATAAATGTCTCATTTTAAAAATTACGTAATTTTACGCAAAAAACGCGTAACCTATTTTTCGTCCAATTTTCATGAAAAACACAATTTTAATGTTCCCAGGTATGCTGAATCCAAATATCCAATCAAAATTTGCCTGCACCTTTTGGTTTCAGAGAAGAAGATTTTTTTGTCTTTTTGCTATTTTTAGTAACAGCGGCCATCTTGCTGGGCGTGGCCAAACCCCGAACACAATTTTGAAAGGCTGTTACCTAGGCATGATAATCACCAAGTTTCATCAAATATGGCCAGTAGTTTCGGAGGAGAAGATTGAAATGTAAAGTTTACACACGACGCACGACGCACGACGGACGACGGACGACGGACGAAGATAGATTGCAATAGCTCATCTGAGCCAAGGCTCAGGTGAGCTAAAAAAGTAAGGACCAAAATGTATTTTAGCAAATTTTACCCAAAAGATGAATTCCATAACACTAAAAACAAAAACAAAAACAAGTGATATAAAGGAGAACTTACTTTTTGTTGTGTCATCCCATCTCTCTATAATGGTACCACCGTTGTTGGTACGTTTAACAACCATCGGTGGACTTGAGACATATATAGTATCATGATGGTAGTCAACATCTCTTCGACGACGGCGGCCAGCTGACGCTGGTGTTGTGGCTGTAGTAGTAGTGGCAGTAGTGGTTGTATTACAGCTTCTGTCACACGACGCACTCGTCTCATTGAGGGTACAAATAAATGCTTCACAATGGACGACCACGGTGTCGTAACCCATAAACTTAAAGGTTCTGTAACGGTAACCGAATGCTGTGGTGTTCAGAGGGAAGAAAGCCAAAGTATCTTCTAGTGCACATCTGAAATTAAAACAGAAATGACATTACCTTTACATGTATAATGGCGCTTACCTTTCATAGTACTGGGTCGTTATTTGTCTTCTTGTATAATAGACATTCAATGTTTACCTAAAACAATGTTAGTCACTGTTTACTTTGTTACTTTAGCTAGCATGTTGTTTTGTAGAACTTGTTTAGAGGTCCAATCCAAGTTTAAGTTAAGATAAGTTAAGTAATGGTATTTAACGTCCCAGTCAAGAATATTTCACTTATATCGAGACGTCGCCAGCTTTAGGCGAAGGTGCAGAAATTTTGCCTGTGCGTTGCGCTGATGGCATTATACAGCAGGGTTCTTTAGCATGCCAAGCCCATCGTGAACGGGACCTCGTTTATTTTAAGTTCCCATCCGAAAGAACCGTGACTTTCATTTCGAAATGCCGAGTGCTTGGCGACAGAACAGTCACTACCCACTTTCAAGTCTTGGGTCAGACTCGGCCGGGGTTCTAACCCACGACCTCCCACTTACGGAGCGAGCACTCTACCAACTGAGCTACCGCAGTGACTCTCAATCCAGGTTTGGAGGCCCCAATAAATGAAGTTTATTGCTAAGCAAGAGTATGTCAGCTATAACAAATTATAACCTATTTTATCAGTGACTTTAATAGTTACTACAGGTGACATACCACTTGATCCCACCGATTCCAATTTGGCGAAAAAAAATTCATGAAGACACAGTTATGTCAATTTATACATTTCTGACACAAAAATTCGTTTTTTTTTTTTTTTTTGACAAAAAATGTTAGAGAACAACGCATGTCTTCTAAAACATAACATCTTTTTCTACGTCAAATGATACTAAGAAACATATCTTTATAGTAAGAAATAGACATTACACAAAAAAAAATCTTGAAATACACTCACCAGAAATCAGATTTCGTCCAATTCCTATGCATTTAAATATTTTTAATACAGAATGGATGTAATGGATAAAATTATATATTGTTTTCTTTGAAAATGCTATACCATCACAGAAACTAAGTTTGAAAGCCCATTTTAGTATTTTCTATCCGTTAAGTTCAAATTTCAAGAATTTTGATTTTTTTTTCAAAATGTGTTCATTTATTTTACCACTGGCAGTTCACTTGAACTGAAATTAAACCTTTTACCTAACATAAGACTAGTTTTTCTGTCTGATTTGACTAAATACAAGTTTTATCGAACCAACATTATCGGTAAAGTACACGTGCACGTCTCATTGTGACGTCATTGGGAAATCTCCGATTTGTCAAATGCATTTAAGGAATGACATTTACTTTGACTGTACTGCATGGAGTTATGCAGTAGAATGGACTGTCTCAAATTAAATGAAAGCCGAAGCTTTCATTTAATTTGAGACAGTCCATTCTACTGCATAACTCCATGCAGTACAGTCAAAGTAAATGCCATTTCTTATATTTACAATCATTTGTAACTTTTTCAAATAAACACAAAATATAAACTGACATTTTAACACTTTTCATAAAAGAAAAACAACTATAACTACCTCGTTAAAAATTGACTGTTCCAACTGTCGGCATCATTGACGTATCTCCGGCCACGCCCACAATGTTCCGACAAAGGCTGACATCACGGTACCAAAGCAGCGTCACGGCAACAAATGACGTACTAGTATCAGTGACGTCATTAAATGAGCCGCTCCATGACAAAACAACACTTATGGCAATTACGTCATAGTTTGAGAAAATGACGTCAAAGTTTTGACGCTATTTTTCTTTTGTTTCTCGACACATTCGATTACGTCGCTGGATTTTACATTAATCTTATTAGAAAACACCCATTATTAAAACGATCTACACGGATTATTTGTGGACGGATTTTTATGAATTTTTCACTATTAAATGTAGAAATAATCACAGTTTCATATACATATTATAAAAATCCATATTCAATTTTAACGTCACTGAAAAAACTGTGGTAGAATTTTTTAAAAATCCGGCGTGATTATTTTTTAACTTTCTCTTAACCTTTTCACCGTCAATTAGTGAACTGAAAATATTTGGAAAATTATTAAAAAGAAATAATAATAATATCTGTATTTAATTGTGACATTCACACAAAACATAACATTCATTATTTATCACACAAAAAATTATCACACAAAAATTGCACAAATTTTTATTTTGATGATATGCAAACAATAACTACGGACAATTCCACATAATTCTCAAATCAGTTCATCTGAACTAAGTGGTGTCCAAAATTTCGTGTACTGAAATAAAAGTGTGCTGAATTTCAGACCTTAATCGCTATTTTTAAATGATATTGATTTTGATTTCTTTTGCTAATCCAGAGACTGAAAATTAATAATACGGTTGTAACAATGTCAAGTTTTATTGCCATGATAATGAAGTTTTGTTTCAGAAGAGGACATTTTATTCACGTCCGTTGGTAGAAATTGAAAATTTAAAACACATACACGAGGTTTTCTCGTATTGTGTCAAGACAGGGACATGTAACTGTTTTTTTTGGTTGTTTTTTTTTTTATTTATTTATTTATTTATTTATTTTTTGAAGATCCGTTTAAATAATCGTATGTATCCTGTACTAAAATTGACCACCCTTAACAGTCATTAAAGTACTTTGTAGGGATTGTATTAAATGTCCATACATTGAATATGATGGAAGTGTCACTTGCTATCCATTATTTTAAGAGAAGTATAGGGGTATTTGTTGGTCCTTATCCTGCAATATGTGAGTCTCTGAGCGGCTGAGTGCTCAATTAATGATTGTTGTGCCTCTCACTGACGAGTTTTGAACGACATGGGACACTGTAAATTAGTTGTCAGTTCATTTGAATAAAGTCTGTTGCTTTTCCCCGACACCCCGATTTCCCCATCCCTGACTCTATTTAACTGGAAGAATCTTGACTGGGGGCATAACACTCAGTTACTAGTATATGAAGACATTATCTCTTACCAGTAAAATCTTGCGAAATTTGAGCACATTTTAAGAGGAATTTTTAGGTAAGGACATGCAAAATATCTTTATATAACCCAACCCTATTACATTATAATACACTTATAACATTATCTTGTCATCAATAACCGTAAATGTGGAGACAAGAAATTGCAGGTGAAATATCTCTCTCTCTCTCTCTCTCTCTCTTGGGGCGTTCGCCTTGAGAGCGGGAGGTTGTAGGTTCGAAGCCATGCCGGATCCATACCTAAGATTGTTAACATTTTAGACTTTATTTTTTCACCTGGCGCTCAGTATTTGGATGACAGATTATTTAATTCAAATGATCTCAGACTTACATGACTTAGATTGGCATACTCACTTAGTGAGTTTTTACCATAAAGTGGCCACGCGTGAGTTCACACTAGAACAAAACACACACTTGCACATCTTATGCATACATGAACTTGTTCTTAGATTACATGTAATCGTTAGACATTTATATATTTGTCAATTTTGATGTGAGGTTAAACAACATTACAACAACAATCCCTCTCCCCTCTCGTTTAATTTCACTTAAAATAGCAGCATCTTGATATGTACATAAACATAATTATTTCTTCATGGGCTTCAAAATTGATAGGACAGTCGTGATTAAAGGATTTTCAGGGACCCCTAGCAAATTCTGTTCATAATACACTCGCAGAGGTAATGCATCGGGCGTGTCGATATATTGCATCATAATTAAAACCTTGATAATATACTAAAATATTGGGTATACTGTATCATATGTTATAAGTCTGTAGAAGCATATCTGGTGTAGCTCCCTAACTTCATAATTTCATGTGTGAGAGAGGTGCTTTAGTTTTGATCTTCACCTATAGGCTACACACACATTTTTACGGTCACTTGAAAAAAAGAAAAGTAATGAATCATATTAGGTGATACTTATTTCAGAAATATGGGGCCATTATCCATCATACCCTGGGAATTAACCCTGTCAGCTATAGAGTTCCTATTATTGCTGGGTTATTTACACCAACAGTTTACGGATCCTGGTGCCGCTCACCACTCGAACTGACCCATTGGTGCAAACGTTTTTGCTTAAAATTTAGTGGGTTTTTTTCAGGTGATACGGGTTTTCCTCTGGTTCCTGGACCTGTCCTTTTTACATATGAAATAATCTTGTCTGGGGTGTAATATACCATTCAAAATATTTAAATAATATTGTATGTTAAACATCTTAAGCAAAAAATTGCTTCAGAAACTATTTTTTTTAAAATACACACCTACAAAGGTTAAGTCAGCGTTGTATAAAACTAGTTTTATATAATCCCAGCTTCTTCAGATTTCAAAATTCAAGTCTCGTGATAAAGCAAAGCTTTATCTGCCTGACGAAAAAGATAGGTATACTTTTATATGTTACGCATATTTTTTATTCCAGGGTGTAAATTGATAACAAATGTTTACCTAAAAGGTCACACAATACTACGAAATATAACAATGTGTTTAGAGAACACTACCCCCCCCCCCCCCCCCCCCTTGCGATGGTAAACATCAGTGAATTCCAAAGTGAAATATGTTTTTATTGACCACTGGTTGTAAAATAAGTGGGGTGGTTGGGCCATTTAATAGATTGAAAACCACACCAACCATCTTGGATGTGCTATAAGGCTGTCGAGAAATCCCATACCACTCACTAACATAATAAATCAACTGACCAAGTTTCAGCTCAATCGGATATACTGTTTTCTTTCAAATGCATGGAAACCATATATTCATGAACAATGAACAATCACACACACGCGCACAACGGTATTGCTTGACCCTTCTTAACCCTGAGGGCGGGGGGGGGGGGGGGGGGGGGAATAATCAAAGAAGCAAATCATTACACTGCCCAAACAAATATGTCATTCTCGTTTGCAGAAATCTGTTGTCAATCAAAACACGTAAAAAAACTATTATAATATAATATAATATATCCTGACCAAGGAATTGCTAAAGCCAGAAAAAATTTAGTATCATTTGATAAACTACCACTAAGAATCTATCTATTTAATGACCGGGATTTAAGAGTTTCTTTGAAAATTGGAGATTAGGGTTAATCCAAGGTGTCCTTCTCACGTAAAAATGTGGTTATGCACTAGGTTGGTGGTGAAACGCTAACCACTGCACCACATGGTCACCAAAATCCAATTGTCATTCTAATTTGTTGATTTTTTTTTCCAAAAATAAATATAAAAAATGAAATAAAATGAAATAAAATAAAGAAGGAAAAATAAGAAAAAAGTTTTTCCTTGTGCCAATATTTGAAAAATCACCAAATCATTGTAATTTATTTTATATTAATGCATTCGGAATATTTTTTCCCTTTTCAATAAAACAGAATTTTGAATATGCTCTAAGAATAAAATGGTTGGAAACATAAAATTAATAAATACATGTTTGACAGTAAATGTTATCCGAGACTATAATTTATTTTTTACGTTTATCTTACATTGACGTTACAATTACGTCACAACTTAAGGAACACCTGTGTGTAAAAGTTACCATAGCGACGTCAAATGTTCGAATTTTAAGACAAGATTTACATGTTTTGAATCACGAATAGATGTACTTTCAGGATCTGATAAAAACTCAAAATCGATATTTTGTGCCATAAGGGTCGTTTTGTCATGGAGCGGCTCAAATGGTACAATTCCCTGCTCGCGTGCTCCATTCAACTGCATCGAGTCATGAAGTTGAATCGAGGTCAAACACTGCATTGAAGCAAAAACAATGCGATTGTAAATATGTCATAACACAGTACAGTGGTTTTCTGTGGTAAAATGTATTTTTTTCACATAAAGTATTGTTTTTTATTATCTTAAATAACATTTTTATTATCTTAAATAACATTTCCAATTGGGTTATTTAAAATAATAAAAAACCAATACTTAATGTGAAAAATTTCCAATTGGGTTATTTAAAATAATAAAAAAAACAATACTTAATGTGAAAAAATTACATTTTACCACAGAAACCCACTGAACTATGTTATGACATTTGTTCTACATTCTCCCTAATGACGTCACAATGAGAACGTGCACGTGCACTTTACCGCAAATGTTGTATCACCACATGTACAGTGTGGTGATACAAGATTCTGTATCATGCGTGTTTGATAAAACTTGTATTTCGTAGAAAAACTAGTCTAATGTTAGATAAAAATATTATATACACAGTGTGTATATAATATGTATTTATCAATTATGTCGTTTGAAATGTCTTCTATATACTAGTAGTAGATAAAAATAGTCATTTGACAAATATAAGTAAAGTACTGAAACTGCTGTTTTACAAAGATTATGCAAAGGAGACTCCAAACTTTCGGGTTGGACCTGTGTAATGCAAAACCCAGTATGAATGATAAATGTCTAGGTGAGTGAATGGTGTCTTAATATAAAATGAAAATATAAATGAATACTAGTAAATAAATAAATAAATAAATAAATAAATAAATAAATAAATAAATAAACTCACTTGTCTAAGAACAGCGGGAAGGATGTGCTATCATTTCTGTTGTTAGAGGGCGTGGCTCTGCAATTGGGAACAATCAGCTTCAGGTTAGACCCAATAGATTCCAAATACAGCCCGACGTACAACCATTCACCCAGAGTCAGTTCTATTGGGTAAGTCGATTCTGCGTGCAAAAATGAATTGTTTCTGAAAAACATCATGTTGACGTTGAACTGCCCCGGTGCTTTCTGGGTAACGTACTGCGACATAGGCTGCATCTCTTTGTCCAGGTTATCTTTTAAGTCTCGTTCAAAGTAACAGCTGACCTCCACATAATACAGGTTTACTTTAACTCTGTTACCATCTTGTTTTGTGTAGTCGTATCTTATTGTATTTGTATACATGATGTGGGTCTCGTTTGTCTGAAAAAAAAAGAAACAGATATCATTATAGATAGATAGATAGATAGATAGATAGATAGATAGATAGATAGATAGATAGATTGATTGATTGAATGATTGATTGATTGATTAAGGGTTTTATATATATCCTGATCTAGAATAGTTTACTTATTTCGAGACGTCACCAGTCATATGGGTGAAGTGGCAAGTATTTATACCTTTGCCGTGAGCTCTGGGCAAAGAGCAAGGAGTTTTGTTAAGTGCCACGTCTATTGTAACACAGGACATCGGTTTTTAAAGTATCTACCGAAGGACCCTTTGGCTTTTATTTCTAAATGCCGAGTGCTTAGCGAAAGAAAGGTCATTACTGATTTCAAGTCTTGGTCAACCCTGGCCAAAACCTCTCACATATATCGTGATCACTCTACTAACTAACCTACTGTTGTGGTTTAGAGAGCTAAATTGAGAGATAAACTATAGAGCATTGAAAACTTATCAATTGCAATTCCAAATTGACCAACTAATTCCTAAAATGTCTCGAACTCAAAGCGTTTTACGTCTCATTCTACAGAGTTCAGTGTAAAAGCTTGTTTTTTTGAGTGACAGTTTAAAATTGACACCTCACTTATTGTTGCATTATTTTAAAGTCCAAAAATATGTTTCTTCGTTGTTTCTCTTCATAAACTTTCCTCAACTTTTGGTCAACCCCATTTATAACACAAAAGCTGGTGTCGGTGAATCAAATTTTACGGTATTTTAACTCGACGCAATGGGTTTTCTTGAACAAATGTCTTGAAAATGCGTAACTTGTATACCAAGTTTTTTCAAGGTTTTATCTAATTACTTATTTTATTATAAGGAGACAGAGAAGCGTCATCAGTTACATACAGTGACACCTAACGAACAGGTTTACAATTTCTAAAAGTTGCCTTACCCTCTCCAAAGTCCCACATGCTCCGAACGGAATCGATATTGAGACATAATTTTGGTCTTTGCTTTTAATTAAAGTGGGACATGACTGGCCATTTGATAATGTTAAATGCTTTTCTTCCAGAGAGGGATCACGTATTTTGCTAAATGTAGCGGTCATATGTGTACCCGTACACGTCAAGTCCGGAACTGGGTCTAAAAAAGAGAAAATAAAAATAAAAACAAATTCTGATAGTGTACCACTTGAGCAATACCCCTTAACGTGCTCGATTAAAACATTGAATGGTCATATGCTACTTTTGAATGTATTATTCCAATTGTCATGTGCTACTTTTGAATGTATTATTTCAATTGTCATGTGCCACTTTTGAATGTATTATTTCAATTGCCATGTGCTACTTTTGAATGTATTATTTCAATTGCCATGTTCTACTTTTGAATGTATTATTTCAATTGCCATGTGCTACTTTTGAATGTATTATTTTAATTGCCATGTGCTACTTTTGAATGTATTATTTTAATTGCCATGTGCTACTTTTGAATGTATTATTTCAATTGTCATGTGCCACTTTTGAATGTATTATTTCAACTGTCATGTGCCTCTTTTGAATGTATTATTTCAATTGTCATGTGCTACTTTTGAATGTTTTTTTCATAAAAATCCAAAAGGAGCACATGGCAGTATTAACCTGAATACTTCTTCTACAAAACTATTTATTTATTTATTGTCTTTAAATAAATGAAAAATTCCCTTTTCCGGAAATTCTATGGCGTATGCATGTAACCTGTAATGATTATAAATCAGCCCATAAAGCCATGGGAGAAGATGGCAATTGCCGGATCGCCGGCCACGCCCACAATGTTCCTACAAAGGCCTGGCATGCTTGAATTACACAAAAAGAATGAAAACTCGGCCTGAATTGTGCTATTTAATCACGTTACTGATACTAGTACGTCATTAGTTGCCATGACGCTGCTTTGGTTATGTGATGGCGGCCAGTGTCGATACATAAAAGGCATGGCCAACGATATGTCAATTATTTTGACTGTCAATTGCTAATTGTAAATAATGTAACTGAGATATATAAAAATCGACTGACAGCGGTTCAACATTGCTAATAAATGTGAACTTGATTTCCAGGTTCAATACTAACCTAATCAAATAATTTAAAATTGCTAATGGCAATCAAAATCAGTGACCTTTGAAGAAGTGGTGAATCGTCTAAATACCTTTATTACTAATAGTTTGCAATTTATACCTGGATATTAACAGGAGAGCTACTGATAGCAAGTTTTGTTTATACTTCGTTTTCAAAAAGACTATTAATGATTAATTTTTTCATCGATCGAGGGGATAAAAACAACCACTACCCAAAATTTAATTGCTACCAGTGAGGGCGAGAAATCGTTGATTTAGTCGGCTTCAACCAGAAAATAAAAACAGTATAATGTAAATTCAAATATTAATAATCTATGCTATAACAATTTTACCTTCTGGGGGAGCATTGACAAGTTCAACGCAAGAAACACTGGCAAATTCATCTCGGTTCGCGATACAATTTTGTGACATGGCCGAACCAGTTTTGTATCGGCAGTTTAGGATGTTGGTTTCATTTCCGTTACAACTGACGTCATCTAATTTTGTGTCTATACTAACGTTTTGACGAACATAATCTACCTCCACAGGAGCACCTGCTCTAGCTATATCTTTGCTACAAAATAAATAAATTAATTTTTAGGCAAAAAATGTATTGTTTTCAAAACACGAGTGATTCCTCAAGTTCTGCTTCATATTTAGACTTATATCTGAATTATGACGCCCACGAAAGGCTGCATTTGAAACTTTATGACAAACGTGATGACTTCATTTTTTCTATTGTCAACTTTCCTTTTTTATGCAGCAATATACCTGCTTCTCATGCTTATGGTGTATTTGTTTCTCAATTAATACGCTATTGTAGAGCTTGTTCCCACTATAGGGACGTTGTACAACGAAGCAGGCTGCTTGCAAATAAATTGTTGACTCAGGGTCATTGCAAGCCTAGGCTTATCAAGGCCCTCAAAAAGTTTTATGGCCGCCATCACAGTATTGTTGATAAGTTTGATGTCTCTATGTCCAGGATTGCCCTAGATATATTTGACGGCCCATAGTTCCATATTCCTTTCACACAATTTTGAATACACACGTGACGGATGTAGCTAGCTAAACAGGATGTACTTACCTTTCCGGAGCACCCGGTCTCACTTCCCTGGTGGAAGTTCAAGTGTCTAACCTGGCTTATCAGTTTCAAAGTTTTTGCTTTGCTTCTGGATTGTGATTCGGACATTGATTAATATGTTTGTTTTTGATTATATCTTATATGGGTTTTTAAGTGAAATTATTTTCTATATCTGTATTGCTCATCCTCTAAGAGAAATTTAAAGTGACAGTGATAGTAATGATACCTGTACATGATAGTCTTTTTGAAGTAAAAAGGGAATATTTAGCACCAGTTACCTTACCTACAAAGTCATATACTCATTATACTTACTTGTAACATAACATGCCGCACACTACTTTTGCTTCATTTATCCCCCAGAGATCGTCACAAATAGAACCCCATTGGTTGTTCACATTGACCTCCACAAAACCGACACCTTTCATGTTGCTTGGACCCACCAATCGCACATAGGGATTGTCTACTGAACCTATAATTGATCGAGTATTTTATGGTTAAATTTAAAAAAAAAGATGTATGGAACTTCCATTGGCCTGACAGGTATTGAATGGACACGACATAGGGATGGAAGATCAGACGAATGGACAGAGCGATTCCTATATACCCCTTATAATTATAATCTGCGTTCGCTGAGGAGTGTTATTAAATGCAAATCCAAATGATTAAACTGGTTGTTAAGCTCCAGCCAACTTCGGGCATCATGACAATGTCAATGACAAAAGTCCGGACAGACTACACCGAACACCACCAGCTAAATTACTGACGTCTTAGTTGTAAGATGCTTTTCTAAAGTTAGCCTAAATAATACAAGGTTTTAAACAGGTGCGTATACAAGTATGTGCATGGATGCGCAAGGCGAATAAATTGATACGATTTTCGTGTGGGCAATTTTTGTATATTAATTTCCGCCCAAAATTATTAACGTAAACGCATAATTTTTTCATGCAAAATTCGCATTCGCAAAATACGTATGAATTGTTTTGACATTTTTGTCATGCGAAGCACTCGTACCTGTGTATTTTTAGGTTGGTTAATTAGCACCTTCGTGATGTATTCAATCAATAAGTGACCCCATTAAGGGAGACCCTCATAATGACAACCAAGATCGGAAGGACTTCCATTTGTACCCTCACCAACATTTTTAATTTTGACTGAAGAAGACTAAAATGGCGGAATCGAGACAGTTTGAACATTTCTGTGGAAAACAATTTTTCATATTTTTTTGCATTGATTTTAATGGATGGGGGAACAAAAAGAAGTCCTACTTTAAGGTCTCTTCTGAAGGATTTTCATTTTTAATCCTAGTATATGTACATATGCCAAGAACAGTTGCTGCTTATTACCAAGTCTTGATCAGAATCTGGCAGGGTATATAGCACCCACCTTCCCAATTACTGAGTTTATACATAACATGGATAACCTCAGACTATGTTTGGAGATTACTATATTCTCAAATTCTTTTAATCAAAAGAATTCGAAATTAAAGTACGATTTTTCCTCTGGTTTTCAATTTTTCCCCATGACTTGTTTCCGCCAGAATACATTTTTCATTTTTGAATGTATAGTGCGTCAAGTTTGACCTGGCCGTTTGACCTTAATTTGAATATTCAAACAGGTATATCCATTGTGTAATTTAGGGGCTATATAAAGATGATATATAATTGATAGTATACCAAGTGTTTATAGTAATTTAACATGCTGTCTTACATAAATTACACAGTCTATTAGCCCAATCTATTATTCAAATTAAAGGTCAAACAGCCAGGTCAAACTTGACACACTAAAAATAATTACTATGTAGTTTAAATACTTACAATTAGACGGCTGTACTACAGGCGGGGATCTGGTGGTAGCTGACGGGGGCTGGGTGGCGACAAGCCCTGAGGTATCACATATCACACCCACATCTTCACTGTGCTGACAGTCAGACACATACCAGCCCCGGGACCGACACTGTGATATATCCGCTTCTGTGGCGTCACATATCAAGTCATCAAGTAGAATAGGACCCGTCCCTGGTCCAAATACATTAGTATTTACTGCGGTTCCTTTGTTTACGTTTCTGTGCAACAAATATAAAAAACCAATGCATGAATGAATGAAATCTTTTGTTTACATTTCTGTGCGAAATAAAAAATAAAAGAACGAACGAACGAATGAATGAATTTGCTACAATAAAGGCAATATTTTTTTGAAAAATCAAGAAGTAATAAGCCAACACGTGTATTATGCCACCTATTTTTTTTTTAAATGTTGAAACATGTCCAATGTCCCTATATAACCTAACCCTATTCCAGTAAATAGATAACGTATCTAAAGCATTTTATTGAACATAATATCATTACTGAGCACACATTTTTTCTTGTATCTACAGTAGTGTCCTTACATTTTAAGTGAAAGGGTTACAAGTAATAAAAAAAATACATGTCCTCGGATTACGGTAGATAATCTCTCTCTCTCTCTCCCTCTCTCTCTCTCTCTCTCTCTCTGTGTTTAAACAGATACATACGGAATATTTAACATCTTGCAAATGACAATAGCTTCAGCTGTGTCGAAACCGTCATCACAAACTGTGCCCCAGGTCCCATTGTAAAAAATTTCTAGACGACCTTGTGTGGCATTACTGTTCGGTCCTGCGAATCGAATCTGGGTCTGACACAACACTACAAAATATAAATATTAATAATAAAAAGTATTAATAATATACATCAATGAAACAACATAATAACATATGAATCATCTTGTCATTAAGAGAGAGAGAGAGAGAGAGAGAGAGAGAGAGAGAGAGTTTTGTTAAAGAGAAGTTGGTAACTTAAAAACTTGAACATTTTACAGTAGAAATAAATACCCCAAAACATATCTCTATTTATTTCAAAAAAGACAGAAAGAAAAGCAGAACAAATTTGAAACGTGGATTTCAAAGTCAAGAATGGTTTTCGCTGTGATGGATATGTCCAACAAAACAGCTCTTTTAGTAGTCACTTGTCACATGATGATGATTGATCTGGATCATCAAGATTTAAAGAATAAATAAATAAATAACATTAGGTTTAGAAATTATATATATGTATATATTGCAAGTACATATTTTCCCTTTCAATAACAAAATGCTAACAATAGTCATTGATTTATTATATATATTATTATTGTATTTATTTAATTATGTATTGTCGCAAAATTATGTATATATGTTACCCCGACTAACATTTGGCGATGTTGAGTGAAATAATAATAAAAAAAAAAGAATTGAAAAAGACAAAAATGTTTTAAATTGTTTCGCGTTTCTTTAGATCAAATAAAACAACATAATAATAACATATGAATCATCTTGTCATTGAGAGAGAGAGAGAGAGAGAGAGAGAGAGAGAGAGAGAGAGAGAGAGAGTTTTGTTAAAGAGAAATTGGTAACTTAAAAACTTGAATATTTCACAGTAGAATAAATACCCCAAAACATATCTCTATTTATTTTATTAAAATAAAAGAAAGAGAGAAAGCAGAACAAATTTGAAATTCGCGTTTCTTAGATCAAAATGGGAAAGGAAAGACGAACCGATGTTAGTTGTTATTTTATTTAAACGTTTATTGTTAATATAGTTCTGTTTTACGAAGGGTTTTCATTCAGTGTTCCTAAAGTCAATATCATAAACGTCGATTCATGAATAAATTGATTTTCATAATAAATTGAGATCTAAATCTATAAGGACCAATCTGAAGTTTGTAATGAATATATTGAATACATAAACTATTTCAGAAATGAGACTGGGGGTCACCAAATGGCACAAGGAATTAATACATTAACATATAAATAATAAATAAATAAATAAATAAATAAATAAATCTAAATTTTCAGTTCTATTCCTGTCGGGACCAAATTCCGAAATAATTTATAAATCATGAAATAAATAAATAAATAAATAAATAAATAAATAAATAAATAAATTTGCAGTTATGTCTGATTCTAGAGGGTCAAATCACAAGTTTAATAAAGGGGTTTTTATGTAACAATAGAAAAAACTTCGTTGGGGTAGCTTAAGTTGAACACATGTCTGTTCTGGGTTCGATCCCCGATCCAGCATTTTTCTCTCAGGTCACGTAGGCAAAGATGGAGTAAACTCCTCTCACGAATTGAAATAAACAATTTTATATTGATCATGGTTTTTATGAATTGCTAAAAACGTTACACAATTTTTGTCTTCCTGATAAGATTCAACAAAATTTAAATACACACCGAATATAGGCTAAATATAAGATCTATACACCGGCACACTAAATATCCTATATTTACAACTTGCATGTATGTACACGATCTTGTGTTTATATTTCATTACTTACCTGTGTCTACTGTTAGTAAGACAAATAAAAACGGAATAAAATATTCTTTCATTTTGGTATAAAATATTTATCATATTTTCTATCACATCGATGCTAATTTCCAGTGAATATTTTCGTGTTCAACATTTCCTTCTCTGTTTATGTCCAGCCCATGTTGACAATTTACCGTTATGCACATGCGCACAATGATATTTTCACCTTGACAATATTATGTATTGAGTTGAATATCGATCGGTTGCAGTTCATCTGAGACACAGTCATCAGTAGATAAGGAAAACGATTTAGCCAGTGTGGATGTGTAAATCAGATTTTCGGATTGATCAGCGTGTCACAAAGTTGTCAACAAACTTCTCCCCGTCACCACGTGTGACCTATAACGAGCGCGTTACCTTAGCGACGTTTGTAAACAGAAGGGCGTGACAATTGTTGCAAATGGCTGCACCCATCAAAATGTAAATTGGATTATGTATTATCTGACAGTGTGATGTAAATGCATGGACTAAATTATATTCAAAATGCAAGACAAGGTAAGATGGGGATATTCGATCGATTTTAATAACAAAATGCATTGTCATTCAGTGAAAAAATCTGTGATATCTTGAGAAATCCAAATGCCACAGGCCGTGTCAAATGGGACACGCGTTTTACTGAACGGCTGATGTACCGTTATGTTGTTTAGAGAGAAGATGTACGAGGTGTCTCGGCGCTGTATTTAAAACTTGTCCTTGCTGGTTTAAGTTTTTATTGGCAGGCATCCAAAATAACTTTAGGCTTGAGTCAAATCGGATTTTATCAAGATTTTATTAGCTAAATATGAGGTGTACTAAAATCATATGAGTCAAATTGTGTTTATCGAGTTATATAATGTAGAAGTGATACATGCTGTGTGTAAAGAATGATGTCTTGTTTTGTGTATGATGAAGTCTTCCATGTATGGCAAGTACTAGAATGATTATGTAATGAAACTGAACGCAGAACTTTTAAAATAATTTATCAATCAAAACGTTCAAAAATGGTATGTATTCATGACAGAATGTATAAAAAGGATATGTGCTGTAAACATCATAATCGGGATGGGGTTAATGTGGGGAATGAATAAATAAATATGATAGCGAGGGAGAGGGGGTTAGTGATGGAGAGAAGACTACTGCATCTTTGAATTCAAGTAAATAAATAAATTTAGATAATAATAAAAATACAAGGATTATGTAATTGAATAAGTAAATAAATAAAGTAATAAATAAATAAATTTTATTCAAATTTATTGTCATTTTCGTCATCACAAAACAAAGTTTACACAATGCTGTTTATATTTTCATATCTGTACACCATTAATTGTCATTCAGTATGATTAGAATTTCATGAAGATGGCTTCTGACAACATGTAGATCTACACTTGTTTTATAATATACTGTGTTTGATCTTTTTTATAATTTTATTATTATTTTTTTAGAAAAAAAAATAAATCACGTGTCGCTTATTGAAAATGAAATAAGCAATGCTGTTTATTGAATGTAAATATTATTTACAAAAAATGCACTGTGCATTGTAACATAGGTGTCATGTGCTGTTTTTGAATGCATTATTTAGTTGTCAACTTGTCATGTGCTGTTTTTGTATGCATTATTTTAATAGAAATTCAAAAACAGCACATGACATAGGTAATAAAAAGCCCTTTCAGAACACAATAAACGGATATATAATTTCTTGCACAAAGTCATGAATTTTAATTTTATTTCGTTTTATCAATCTACCGTATTTATTTACTTAGTGACGACGACGACAATGGTGATGATGATGATGATCTTTTTTAAAAATATAAAGTCAGGTTTCATCTGCATGTATATGCGAATCCCATCGCCCCCCTCTCTCTCTATCTTAACAGTATAAAGTGGGGGCAAGTGAGATAAATAGTAGGGACAATGTGAGATTCATAAGAAACATGTTAGTTTTTTCACCTACAGTGAGAGAACATTTTTGTAGAGACAATTAAATTGACAATTAACCTAACCCTGCTATAATCACGGTAAAATTGCCACTAACCTACCGAAGATATTGGGACACGAGTTTTATCTCCAAATTGTTTGTGGCGACCCCACTGAAGACGGTGATGGAGCCAAATAATTGATCCAAGATCATTGTCCCAGAATCTCTCTCTCTCTCTCTCTCTCCGTACAGTTGTATTCATATACTTGTTATTTTTTTATGTTTTAGAATTTAGTTGAAGCATGATTGAAGAGAGGACCTATTTACAGCAATGGACATCAATCACATTTGGATAATAGCTGTTATTCTGTGTATATTCTGTAGTCCTATAACAGGTTAGTATTACATAGAATCCACAAAGCTCCAAATTCATTCTTGTTGGAAAGCCCTACGGTATTTTATGTATTACCACACGGCTGTAGCTCGATAGAGTACTTGTTCTGAAGATGAAAGTTGGCGTTCGAACCCAGATCTTTTATAAAACATCCACACGCTGTTCTTCGGTTTAATTATAATAATAATGCTATATATTTTTTCGGAATCAATGTTTCGCACCAAGATAAGTGTGACCACTCACTGTTGATTCCATAAGCGAATTGTACAAGGCAATGTCACAATGGCACATGTGTCTTTTAATTAAACCATACACAATTTGTGCGTGCAATTCAGTGCGGGTACATACAAAACAACTGTTATAGCCGGTGAAATGTTGGTATTTATAAGCAAAATATAGGACCTAAAAAACACCACTGAAGTCAATCAGGATATATAGAACAAAGAATATCATGTGTTCAAATATTTAAGTGCATTTCTTGTACACCATTACCAACAGTGGGAAGTCGGGGTTTGAACCATAACCGGGTCTGACATAGACTTGAAAATCGATGGTAATACTTCTAAGTTCACAAAGCACTCGGCATTTAGAAATGAAATCCTTCAGAAGAGATGCCCTGTAGGTGCGACACGGTAAAGAAAGCTTCTTTTACATTGCCCTGAGCACATGAAGAAGGAAAAATGCCACTGGTAATATAGCTAGCGACGTCCCAATATAAGTGAAATATTCTTGACTGTGACGTAAAAGCCTTTCAATGTTCAATCAACTGAACCCACCCACTCTCCAAAAAAAACCCAACCCAACAATCTATCAGTCAGCCCAACGCAACCCAATCCAACACAAAACCAAACAAAAACCATCCACCACTCAATCAATCAATTAATCAGGAATCAATTGGTTAAACATCGTTATTTGTTTCAATAAAAATGATCAATATTGTTGAAATTATAACGCACTTTTTTAGTGTGTAGTTGTTATTTTGTACACGGATGTAAGTGGCGATCGATTGCTCGCCATATTCCCCGCAGATAAAGATATTACTATAATTATCACATTGAGCGCTGCGATGATTATTGATTCTTAATAACACACCTTGATTTCACATGCTGAATACCTGCGGAGTGAAACAGATGTGTGTATTGGGGATAATACTGCCTACCATTTTAGATTGTGACAAACAAGCTTGTATTTTTTTCCCTTATGAAATGACTAGTTATAAATTGCCATAAACTACTTTTGATTTTTCAGCCTAAAATAATGAATTATTTTTATAAAAATTCAAAAGTATAGCACATGACAATGGCATAGATACATGTAGGTATATTGTATTTACTATAATTCATGATTACCGTCGTGTGCTCTGCTCAAGTTTTAAAATTCAATGCTTTATGAATTTTCAAACAACACATGTTCTGACAATGCCATATACCTTTTTTGTTTTAAATGAATCGAATGATTGAAAAAAAAAGGATTTATGTAAAAATTTTAATTTATGTAATTAGAAGTTGAGTTTATTGTATTTGTATTATGAAAACAAACAGTTTGTAAGTGTCAATATGGTTTTGTTTTTCGTCTCAAGTTCACAGACCTTATATAGAATTAGCATAGAATCTTAAGTGCTAATAAACCAAATCTTTAATTAGATTTAAATTAAAAAAAAAATAAAATAAAAACACGAGTGACTTTATCCCGTTTCGCGACTGGAACAAATCCACTAGCTTCATAGTGAAACTGTTCTTCAAAATATTTCGCGCACTCAAAGGTAAAAATTCTTTAGTGCCTCTTCATTTTTAGTTAGTGACGTCTCGAAACAAATTCATTATTCTTGACTTGGACGTAAACTCATTTCAATCAATCAACCTCAGAACATTTCCAAAGGCGGAAACAAATTCACTAGTCTTCCTTTTTTGGACTCGTCATTATCACGCAAGTGATACAGTCTGTGATGATAACTGTTACGTAAATAATTAATCTTATTTATGTTTATAATTACCAAGGGAACATTAATAATTTATAAATATGACGGAATTCCTAATGATCTATCCCGGAGATCGCTTACCGGGGTAACACATTATAATTTATATATAACAGACTGTTACATGTTTGTTCTTCGACGTTTTCTGTATGGATGGTGGCTTATTTCTGTGTCTTACAAATGCGAAGAGAATTTACAGTATGAATTAAATTGTCGGATGGGTAAAATTGCGTGCAGAATTTTTTTATAAATAAAAATATAAAAACGACATTTTCAAGGTTTGGTTGATTAATTGGATGCAATAGGAACGCCAAAGTCACTGACGTAGGGATTCATTTTTGTGAACTTGTAAAATGGGATAAAATCAGGCAAAAAAATGACAAACATTTGGACAGAGCAAAGTCGGGGTTTGTGTTCAATGGGGTTTTTACTTCCAATTCAAGAAGATTTCACTTATATCAATAACACTCTTTAAGACATTTAACTATTAGTAGAGTAAAAGTAAAATGCAATGGATTGATAACATGTGCCATTTAGAAAAACAATGCATTTCTATGTTGAATGTTTGATGTGATTAAATCTAAAACAAACATACTTATCTATATTCGAATCACAACCCAGAAGCAAAGTAAAAACTTTGAAACTGACAAGTTAGGTTAAACAAGTGAACTTCCACCAGGAAAGTGAGGCCGGATGCTCCGGGAGAGTAAGCACCTCCTGTTTAGCTAGTACACCCGCCACGTGTGTAATAAAAATTGAGTGATAGGTACACTTTGAAAGCAATACATACGTGTACCAATTGTAATGCAGTCGCAGTTTTTAGCATACCGTCATTTTCAATCTCTCTCTCTCTCTCTCTCCTCTCTCTCTCTCTCTCTCTCTCTCTCTCTCTCTCTCTCCAAATCGTACGCACAACAATACTACCTGGTATGCATATTTCGTATGCTACTTTTGATTTTTTTTAAATAACTTATTCAACGGTATCGCTTGACATATCCGTAAATCAGTAACAAAAATCAATTAATTTTATACTCTATGGGTACTGACGGTATTTTTTTCATATATATATATAGTTTATTTAGTATGCAAGGCAAAATGCCCATAGTACAATTCTAATTCAAATATAACATTTCAATGTGCGCAGCACATATATATAATACATGTATAATACATAAATTATAATACACAAGATTATCAGTTTTGTGTAATCCGAACACTCATAATTTCACGACTTACTGAAGTTGAAGTTACTCCAAAGTTTTTAGGAAATTGTCTCGTTTTTTAAACGCCAGATATATGAATTTGGCAAAATTATACAGGATATATTCATCATCTGTTTCGAATAAAGTTTGTATACTTCTAAATCTAGTGAAGTATTCTTCTATCTTACAAGTAAATCTGATGTCTTTATAAAGTTCACATTCAAACAAAAAATGGTTTTCATTTTCAATTATCTAAACAAAATTTACATACACGATTTTCCCTGTCAATATGTCTAGCTCTACCTGCTTCAATCTCAAGATTGTGGCTTGAAACTCTAAATCTACATAGAGCTGTTCTAAACAGATTATTTTCAAACATGTTAAGTATTTTTCTGGTTCTATCATACTTTTAATACAGTGGTAAAACTCTAGTTTACTTGAACCAGATTTCAAAGCACTCCACTCTTGAAAATAATTATCTTTCACTCTTTCAGTGAACATATACAAAAATGCTGTAGTATTACCAACACCTTGATATAACCATACATAGTTAAAACCATATCTAACCAATAGATCACAAATCCGAGATGCCCAGTTATGTGATGTTTTACCTGCTAAATGCTTTTCATATAACTTGTTATAACATCTCTTTGGGTATCTCGATTCGTCCATTTGTAAAATTTTAAACCAGTATTTCAACAGTTTTTTAAAATAATATACTGACGGTATTTGATGTAAAAACTGTACTTATTTTAATATGTTATGTTAATATATATATATATATATATATATATATATATATATATATATATATATATATATACTTTTGTTGATAGAAATTTTAAAGGATAAAAATGCCGGTGCAATTGATTCAAATGTAAATACGACACGATCGGGTCCAAACAAGAAACTAGATTATAATTATCATATGAAACCTTGTTTAGCCAACCAAAACTATTGATGTGTTCATTGGGTCAAAATAAATAAAGATGCCTGCTGTGAAAGTTTTAATCATGAAATCAATGCCATAATGATGTGCCATTTTGTTGACAAATAGCAAAACTTTAATAGAGATCCTTAGTGCGTCAAGAAAATAAGAATCAAATACATGTAGTACAGTATACGTTCAAAATCATGCAGCCGCGCGCCAGCCGGGGACATAAACAGATTCCTAACGAGTCATTTGTAAAGGCCCAAATCTCTCTCTCTCTCTCTCTCTCTCTCTCTCATATCCAAATTTCCAAAACATGAAACTCTTATGAAATTACGGAACATCTCTCTCTCTCTCTTTCTCTCTCATCTTAATTTCCAAAAGATTAAACTTTTACGAAATTACGAAACATCTCTCTCTCTCTATTCCAACTTTCCAAAACATTAAACTCTTATGAAATTACGGAACATCCCTCTCTCTCTCATCCTAATTTTCCAAAACATTAAACTTTTATGAAATAACGGAAGATCTCTCTCTCTCTCTCTCTCTCTCTCTCTCTCTCTCTCTCTCATCCTAATCTCTCAAAGGAAATAACGGAACATTTTGCATTCTTGAGCAACTATCTCAATTTAAAAAAGGTTATTTGTCATCAGATAAATGCAGAGGCGTTTAATAAAGTACAGACACTTGACGTTATGAAACATATTGTTTACGTAACATGTATTTTTTATTTGCAAACTAAATCATTAAAATTCCACATATTCGATACATGACTCCAATTAGTGACGCCATTGGGATATTTGTCCACCCTCACAAACAGTACAGACCTGTCGAAAATTTAACACCAAATTAACGAATAGGAATCGAAAATCGTCGGACGCTGAGAGTTTGATTATCATAGCATTTGGCTGAAAAGCTGCCAAGAGATAGATAGCATCTGCTAAAAAGCTGTCAACAGATACGTAAATAGCATCTGCTAAAAAGCTGCCAATGAATACGTAGATAGCATCCGCTAAAAAGCTGCCAACAGATACGTAAATAGCACCTGCTACAAAGCTGCCAACAAATACGTAGATAGCATCTGCTAAAAAGCTGCCAACAAATACGTAGATAGCATCTGCTAAAAAGCTGCCAACAAATACGTAGATAGCATCTGCTAAAAAGCTGCCAACAGATACGTAGATAGCATCTGCTAAAAAGCTGCCAACAAATACGTAGATAGCATCTGCTAAAAAGCTGCCAACATATACGTAGATAGCATCTGCTAAAAAACTGCCAACAGATACGTAGATAGCATCTGCTAAAAAACTGCCAATAAATACGTAGATAGCATGTGGCTAAAAAGCTGCCAATAAATACGTAGATAGCATGTGGCTAAAAAGCTGCCAACAGATACGTAGATAGCATCTGCTAAAAAACTGCCAACAGATACGTAGATAGCATCTGGCTAAAAAGCTGCCAATAAATACGTAGATAGCATCTGCTAAAAAACTGCCAATAAATACGTAGATAGCACCTGCTAAAAAGCTGCCAATAAATACGTAGATAGCATGTGGCTAAAAAGCTGCCAATAAATACGTAGGTAGCATGTGGCTAAAAAGCTGCCAATAAATACGTAGGTAGCATGTGGCTAAAAAGCTGCCAATAAATACGTAGATAGCATCTGCTAAAACGCTGCCAACAGATACGTAGATAGCATGTGGCTAAAAAGCTGCCAATAAATACGTAGATAGCATCTGCTAAAACGCTGCCAACAGATACGTAGATAGCATGTGGCTAAAAAGCTGCCAATAAATACGTAGATAGCATCTGCTAAAAAGCTGCCAATAAATACGTAGATAGCATCGGCTAAAACGCTGCCAACAGATACGTAAATAGCACCTGCTACAAAGCTACCGAGATATAGCTAACGAAAGGCCGGGATGAGCTGCCGATTAGTGACTTTTTGTGTTAAACGTTCAACAGGTCTGTACTGTGAATTTTAAATCGGTACACAAGTAAACAGTCGCATATCGGTGTACATTCCTGGCCAAATAGACCGTCGTTACATAGACACCGTGCTTGGTGCAGGTCAATGCATAAAGCTAGGACATTGTGTATTTAAAACATGGATTAAATCTTTTTAAACCAATAAAATAAACTACAGTACAGACCTGCCGAAAGCTAAAACACAAAGTTCGTCTCAGCCTTTTTAGCTACTATTTTATCTCGACCGTTTGTCGGCAGCTGTTATCCACTTCTGTCGACTTTTCGACTACTAGCTCTACCTTTATGTCGGCCAGTCGACAGTCGAGCTTCGCCTCCTTTTCGTTCGTCCAATGTTAAACTTTCGACAGGCCTGTATACAAACTTGTAAACTTGTATAATGTATAGTTTTATAGCCGGATTTGTTTGTTAAGTCCAGGTATATACAAATAGTTTTCTTTATAATTTAATCAAATTTATATAAATAGATTTGATTTAATGCCACTCCCCAATCAAAATCAAACTGATACATTATGATGATTTAGTCGAACCACCCCGTGCGAAGGAAAAACCTTAAGATACTAGTATACATGTTATAAAATACGTTCAAGTGTATGCTATGTTATGTTGATTGAATGGGGTTTCACGTCCTAGTCAAGAATATTTAACCTATATCAAGCCGTCACCAGCTATAGGTGAAAAAAAACAGAATTTAAACTTTTGTAGTGCGTTCAGGGCAATGTACAGGGGAGGTTTTTGAACGTGCAACGACTACCGTGGCATGGAGCATCGGGGTTTTATGTCCCTTCCGAAGGACCCATGTGTCTTTCATCTTTCAAATGCCCAGTGCTTGGCGAAGATACAGTCACGACCTTTGTTCAAGTTCTGGTCCAACCCCGGCGTTTTCGAACACATAACCTCTAAGATACAAAGTGAGAACTTTACAAATTGAACTGCCATAGCAGTGGCGGATTTAAAGGGGGGTTGCAACCCCCCCCCCTTTGAAAAATTTAAAAGAGAGAGAGAGAGAGAGAGAGAGAGAGAGAGAGAGGAGAGAGAGAGAGAGAGAGATATTGACTGATTAACAATTATTTTCTAGGCCCCATCGGGGCTCTGCCCTAGACCTCTCGTCTCTGGAGCTCGCACCTAGCATTGATACAATTCTCACCTTTCAAAAAATCCTGGATAATTCTCAACCCCCCCCCCCCCCTTTAAAAAAATCCTGGATCCGCCCCTGCATAGTGATAAATGTCATGTAGATCTCTATTCGTTGATGCAACAGATAGAGCCCCCAAGAAGGGGAACTATATACACCAAATTTAAATGCCCCATTTATTCCATAGCCGATAAAGAATATAAGATATATATAAATATATTAGCTCACCTAAGCCAAAGGCTAAAATAGTTCACTGTCTGTTATACGGAAAGTATAAGCTTACTTAAGCCAAAGGCTCGGATGCTTCAACGCCTGTTATACGAAAAGTATTAGCTCTCCTAAGCCAGATAAAACGTCTAAGTCTTTGAGATATCTATAGTTATTATTCCATTTCCAACCGGTGTCCCACAAACAACTTTTTTATATAATGTTTTCTTGAGTAACAGCAATGGTAGAAGTTATTGTTGTTGTTGCAAACAGACAGTTGTTTATTATATGCGTGTTAACAAGTGATATACCTGGATTGATATGTTACCTCTGTTCTTTGTTTTTCAGAAGCTCAGGTTTGCAGTACAGTATGTACCAGTAGTCAGTATTGCGGTTATCCACAAACTGGAGATAGAATTGCTACTTGCTTAGGTAAATAGAAAACTAACATCGCCCTAAGTCAAAGTTCGAATTCTTCTTGGAATAATTGGTGCAGGACATTCATGTTAATCATACGAATCAGTTGCATGTTTTTTTTTCATTGTTCAAAGTATTGCTTTAGATTTTGTTTAAAAAAAATAAATGTACCTTCTATTTTCTCATTTTAACATCCTAAAATATTTGTATTTCAACAATTTTGCAAGAGCACTATTGATTGGGAATTTTTTTTACCGAAACGGCCGTTTAGTGTTGCAAAGTTAAAACAGGTTTAGTAATAAATAAAGTACAATGTACAGGCGCTTCTTAGCAAATACAAAATTTAACACTTTTGGTTGGTGGCAAGCGATAGCCTTTAGATCCAATCTCGTGTTTCATCTATAGCATCAGTGAATGTTTCTGTTCATAACTGGACATTTGGATCAAGATGTCATGTGTTACTTTTAAGTTGCCATTGCATAGAAATTCAAAAGTAACAGATTTCATTATTGGTAGATTCACAATGATCCGTTTCTCAATTTTCAAATGTTCTTTGTTATTTAACTTACTATACACTATATTTGATTTCTATGTTTCAAAATGTTGAATTTTTGAATTATAGTTATTTATTTATTTATTTATTTTATTTATTCATATTAATGTATTTATTTGGTTGGTTGGTTACATTTTCATACTTTATTTTTATATTTTAATATATTTGTGTACAAATATAAGATGATGGCGACAAAACTCATGCGGCACGCATTGTTTTGTACGCACTCCATTCAAGATTATTTTACCGACAGTTAGGCAGTCAATTCTTGGTGGAGAGACATTATGTACATTAAGAAAATCAGTGACCTATGTGATAACAAATTTACTCAATGATGAGGGTTTATAAACATAATTCTGACAAGTAAACAGACAATCCGAAGCCCCCAAAATAAATAGCTCAGAAAACAAGGGGCGATAACTCTATAATGGGTATCAACATCATTGCTTAATTTTAGGTTGTAATGTAGCGTGTTCAGGATGTCGTAATGGTACAGCCGGCGATTGTTATCAATGTGCTCCACAGTTTTATAATGATGGGAATAGTGTTTGTAGAGGTAAAAAAAAAACTTAAATGTTACCCTGCATTACAGTACAGACCTGTCAAAAGTTTAACACTGACTTAAATGTTACCCTGCATTACAGTACAGACCTGTCAAACGTTTAACACTGACTTAAATGTTACCCTGCATTACAGTACAGACCTGTCAAAAGTTTAACACTGACTTAAATGTTACCTGCATTACAGTACAGACCTGTCAAAAGTTTAACACTGACTTAAATGTTACCCTGCATTACAGTACAGACCTATCAAAAGTTTAACACTGACTTAAATGTTACCCTGCATTACAGTACAGACCTGTCAAAAGTTTAACACTGACTTAAATGTTACCCTGCATTACAGTACAGACCTGTCAAAAGTTTAACACTGACTTAAATGTTACCTGCATTACAGTACAGACCTATCAAAAGTTTAACACTGAC